>VXAV01006418.1:58678-75608 GCA_013399715.1 Alectura lathami | reverse complement strand
GCGGGCGCGGTGCGGCGAGCGGGACGTGTGTGGGGCCAGGTGCGCGGGGCCAGGTGCGCGGGTTGCGGGCGGCCCGCTTCGTCCCCAGGTGCTGTGGCCCTGTGAAGGGGGTGGTGGTGGTGGCGGTGGTGGTGTTTGGAGTCCGTAAGTGGAATAACCCTAACGTTCAGCATAAAGTAAACTCTTCAACTTTTTCCTTCGTTTTCACATAATGTTATTTTTTTTCAGCTGTTTTCATGCCAAATTCATCATATGGAAGTTAGGAGAGCTTGTGTCTCATTTATGAGGCAAAACCAGCGTAACTTTGAGTCTGTAAGTAATGTGTGTGTTTGTTAGCGCTTCTGCATGTCTTACGTGGGAAATAGCGGGGGAAGGCTTTGTCCATGAACGTCCACATGAATGTGTGCTCTGAAAACGTCCCGTTTGCCAGACCTCGTGTGTGTGTGAGAGAGGGAGTGACCTCACTCGAGTTGCAGCTGTGACGGGTTTTATTTAACCTTGTACTCCTGAAGGTCCCGAAGTTAAGAAGGCTGCTAATACCGAAACTTCTCATTAAGTGACCAGGATGACAACACTTACTGGTGTAGAATGTCCCCTGTGGCACAAGCAGTGCAGAGCTAGTTATGTGAGAGACCTGCAGGACTTTGGAGTAAGAAATGAACACCAAGAAGTGATGGAATGCTCCTGAGAGTGTTTAGTTGGTGTGAAGTCTGTTTGTATTGCTTTGATTCCACCTGGATGATCTAGTGAGTATAAAAGGTGCTACAGGAGGACTCCAGTTCAGCCAATGATTTTTTGTTTGTTTGTTTGTTTTAAGTGTTAGGGTTCATCACTTGCTTACAGGTTTTACTTTAGTATCATCCTGTTCTGACTCAATCTTCCTAACAGCGCTGAGATGTTTTTGCTATTTGGTAGTCATAGATAGGAGGTATCTACGGTGGCTCTGCAGACATCAGCACCAGATGAATATTGCTTGCAGACCCCCGTTAGTGTCTTGGAATAGCTCTGGGTTGGAAGAGGGGTCCAGGTGCTCCAGTGACCCTTGGAAATGCAACCTGTGGACAGCTTTCTTTGGCCCTCAGCAGAGTAGTATTGAATTTTAGGAGATTTTATGATTCTTAGCGTTTTTACACCAACTGACTTCTGTTACATGTCTTACGTTTTGCACCTTGCTTACTTGCAGCCACCCTTGGACCAGGGAGGCACCTGCCTGCAGCTGAGGCAATTGCTTAGAGAGAGGGAGGCTTTTTCTTTTTAATTAGTGATTCCACAGTTTGGATGTTGAGAAACTGAATGCAGAACAGCTGAGATGTTTTCTTGGGTTGTGTAGTTGTAGGGTTGTGTTTTTTTTTTTCCCTGTAGTCAGTTAAGTGCTTAATCTACTCAGAGGGAAATGAGTTGCTGAGCATTGTTCAGACTTGTTATTAAGCTGGTACCCCCAGATTGCTCTGGTGGCCCAAGGCAGAGTGCAGCTGAAGCCATGTCCCCAGTCAGACATGTTTAGAACCCAAAAGTGATAGGACTTGGCAGACTAGCGCCATGTTTGGTGTCTGCATCCCCTACCATCTCAGCCTGCAGTGGTGATGTTTGATTTAGTAGTTTTTGAGTTTTTTTTTTTTTAAACTTAATCCAGCTAAGGTTTTTTTTTTTTTTTTTTTTTTTTTTTTTTTTTTTGTTAAGTATGTGGAAGGGTCATTTGAGAAATACCTTGAACGGCTGGGAGATCCGCAGGTAAGAACGATCTGGTACGTGCACAAATGTTAAGATTTGAGGTGACTAGAACAGAGAAGTAATGACCTCAGTCCTGGGGATTCATTTGCACAGGGAATATTATGTTTTTGTAACGAGTATTCACATGTATAAGCAACATAAGTTCTAGTGGGGAATTGGTGTGAGTGCAGAGGAGCTACCTATGCAGACTGGAAGTTAAGCTGAGGCTGTTTTTTGTAGGCCTTATTTGTACTTTTGATTTTTTTTTTTTTCCTTAAAAGGGAAATGTGGGCTGTATATCTCATCAAATGTTTATTGGGCTCTGCAACTCCTTTTTTCTTTCCTTACCCTCAGGCTAGAAAACTAGAGTGCAAATTCTGGTTTCTTTAGACTTTTTAACTAGAAAGTAAGGTGATTGCAGCAGTCTGAAACAAGGCTTATTTTAAAAAGAAGAAAAAAGTTCAATAATAAAAAATACTAAAAGCCTGTGAGTGATGTCTTTGAGTGGCTGCTGGAACTAGTTTCATCTTTAGCCATCAGTTTGGTAACCATGGCCACTCCGCATTGCAGAAATGCCTATATTTTTTCTTGGAAATCCTAGTGTCTCGACTCTCCATTGTTTATTTGTGGTACCTGACTAAATTCATGTTCGTTGTTTCAATACTATGGAGGGATAGTATAGAGTGTTGAAGATGGCTCTCCTACCTCATGTAATCTCCTAATCTTGCACAGGAAAGTGCTGGCCAGTTGGAAATAAGTGCATTATCAGTGATCTACAAGTAAGTGTCTCATTTGTAACTTCCATTTTATTTTGGACTGGAAGGGGTTTGGGTTCAGGCCTCTTTCCCCAGAACCTTCTGGCTGTTGCTGAGCCACTCGCGTTGTGAAACATGGTAAGAATGCCCCCCTAAAGAAGTTAGTTAAACTAATATGTAAACAGGTGTGATCACAGTGCCTGTCCTAGTAGTGTGGGTTAAGGGGTGGGTTGGTTTCCAGCAATGTCTATTTGTTTTTTCACTGTTGTTAAGCTTCGTCAAGTGTTGCCTTCCAGTGGTTGAAGAATGGAGAGCATGTGAAAGAAGTGGGAGCTCTGTGTGGTAGAAACACTGTGCTGGTTACATTCATGCTTAAAACTCAGTGTAGATGTTCTTGAAAGCCCCAGTAGTGAGGACTGCTTGCCCTACACAGTGTGTAAACCCTGCTGTTTATTTCAAAGGTAGCGTAAACCTGTACAAGTGTTGAAAATGAATGCTGCTGTAACACTGGACAAGCACTGAGTCTTCCCTGATTAAAAGGAAGAACACTTCCTTGCGGTTCTGGTACCAAAGGAACAAATGGAACTTTTGCAGGGGTTTTACCAGTTTGCCATACTCAAGTTGTAATCCTTCTGAAGCATGACCGAATCACCTGGATTTAACTGTTTTGCTGCCTGGGCACCCTCCCATTGACATACGTACTTGACCTGATACGATAGGTGTTGATAACCATGATTAGATGTGACCATCTTTCCCAGGTACTTTTCCCCAAGATGAGCATTATTTGCTCATCTAGCTATTGCTTTATGATAGCATTTGTTTTTCAGAATGAAAGAATGAAGAAGAAAGTACTCTTCTTGATTGTTTTTCTATAAATGAACAGTGGATTCTCCAGACTGCTCGTTCCAGCCTTCTTCATAATGTGGTTCTAAACGCGTGCTCTTTCAAGTCTTGTTTTTCCTCTGCTTACCTAGTCGAGACTTTATTCTGTACCGGTACCCTGGAAAGCCACCCACTTATGCTACAGACAATGGCTTTGAAGACAAGGTGAGGAGAAGTGAGGCAATTTCCTACCCCTTCCCCTGACTCCTGCTACCTGCAGTCCCACTTAGTTGTGAAAGCTTGTCGCTGGAATTGTGCTCTAACTCCAGTGAAGAGTCTTACCTCTTGCATACGAGAGCAAACCCCCTTCAGCTCATGGTGAAAGCACGGGATTTGCACAGCAGCTAGTAAAATTGTAGTAGCTTTGCTACTGGGGATGGACTGTGTGCCTTTTTGCTGCTGATCTTTTTATTACTCCAGCTCATTGTTGAAAACAAGTCTAATTTTGGTGGGAAGAGGTAACATCACAATTCCAGAATACTATTTAAGCATCTCCAAAATCTTGCTGAGTAAAAACCTTCCTAGTGGAAATTGGCCTGATCTGACTAGGTACAATGAGATACCTGGATTGAGCTGCTGGAGAGCAGAGTGAGGTAGACATAGCATATTGGTGAGGAGCGGTGCTCCCTGACCCCAGTGCCTCTCTTCTAGAAATCAGATGAGATGTGCAGTTCTTCTGTTAATGTTCCCTCTTCAGGAAGAAGTGGATTAATCTAACAAATTGACTCATTTCTCTGACATACAGATTGAGCCCTGTTAAGAATGAGAGCTAGTGGAATAGAATTATTCCTTGGAGTGGGGGGAAAAAAAGTGCATTTCTGAATGGGTTAAAATATTTGCTAAAGTGCCTAGCCTGTTCTGTGATCTGTGCTGCTGTTCTGTTCTGGGCTAGTATTATGATCTTGCTTCAGTTGCACTTAAAGTGCTTTTTTATTATAATTTTTTTTCTTGTAGTTTCCTATGTAATTTAATCTAATTCCAAAACTGGCTAACTTTAAAAATCAGGTAGTGTGTTCTAAATTCACATTTGTCCTCAAAGGCTTTGCCACCTGAGCTTTCACTGAGAGTTGGCTGCTGTCTGTCGTTCCTGCGTGTTTGGCAGCAGCTCTTCTTGGCGTTGCATATTCTCGCCGTGAGGTGAGAGGCATTGTCACTAGAACACAGTGCATGTGGAATTAAGAGTCCTGGCATCCCAAGTCCTTCTGGGTGGCTGGAGGCATCCTTGCTGGCACCGTGCTTACGACAGCTGCCAAAGGGCTTCTGCCAGTTGCAGTTCTCCATGTTCTCATGCTGAGATGGGATTTGATACTTTGGGTACTGATACTGATGCGTGTGTTGCAGAAAGCATGCATCTTTCCAAAAGGCACTGTAATGCTGCTTAATATGAACAAAATTTGAGGGCTAGAGGAGTAGATGCTCTTCTGGTCCCTCAGGTAGGGAAGTGTGAAGTGTACAAGTGTGAAGTACACTTGGACAGTGTACTTCAGGGATTCTGCATTTAATGTCTTGTGTTTTAATGATGATTTGAAATGGTAATTTATGATAATTTTAAATGGTAGTGTTACCTCTTGAGCAATTGATGCTTTCAGAGTTAAGCTGGAAACAAGCTCTGTTACATGTTTAATACAGCATGATAAACACATTGGTGGGTTTTATTTGCGTAGCAGACGAATTTATTTAGAGACTTTACACAGGCTTCAGTTTTAAGCTAACTACAGCTCTTTCGTTTAGAGTATTTATTGTTTTCTTGATGAGTTTGTATTGCCTGTAGAATGAAATAATGTAGTCTTGAGCTAGAATATTAAATACTGTGTTAGGTTTTATGTCACTGCATCCTTAAAGGCTTTTTTTTTTTTTTTTTTACCAGATACTACTGTGCTGTTCTGGCAACGGCCATTATGACTCTGTGTATACAAAACAATTCCAGGCAAATGCTGCTATTTGCCAGGGTAAAGTTGAAATTATGGTGTTCTGTGTTTTATTTTGCTTTTTCTTATGAATGAAAGAGAATTATGTGTTTTTACAGGTTGATAAGCAGTGTTTATTTTGGTTTCCAGGGGCGGAGAGGAGAGAGATGGGAGCTCATTTATTGTGTATGAGTGTTTGCACACACTCAGTATACTGTCTGTTAAGTGGGGTATTGAACCAAATGATCTCTAGAGGTCCCTTCCCACCTGAATTTTATGATCCTCTCCGCAATTGAATTTAGTATACATAGTGTCTTGTAACAGTAGATAGTATCTGAAGACATGCTTACCTTGAAAATTGCAGCAGTTGTGCATCTGGTGTTACCTTAATGTGTTTTGAGCTTGGTCTTCATTTGTCCAGCTGTATTATATGAGATCCTGTACAAAGATGTGTTTCTCATGGATGAGGAAGAATTAAGGTCTGCAATTGAGATGTTTCGGAGTGGATCGAAGAAGAACAGAAACAGTGTCTCTCTAGGAAGTGAGGATGCAAACTTCGTTTGTCTTCATGAAAAAGTAGCCAGAAATCCATCAGAAAAGAGGTAGTGTTTGGGGAGGGTATGTGGTAAAAGGGAAGCATTAAATAAAATTAAACTTGCAGAGGGCCATGGGTTAGTAGGTTGACTTCTCCAGGGTTTTTTTTGAATGTGCGCGTGGCACTAACTTTCTTACTATCTCATGGCACAAATGCAGAGTTGAAGTGTATGGTGGAAGCTCAAAATCGTCACAGAATTGGACATCCTCTGTGGCTGGCTATGTTAGAGTTGCATGGGACTCTGTAAAATGAGTGCTAATTTGTAAATAAAACAGTTCCATATGTTGTCAGAGTACTTTTGGTGAGAAACTTACTAGCCTTCTAAGCCTCTTTAACTTTGTAGAGGCAGTAATGTATTGAGAAAATGAACTGTTTCATTTTTCTCCTTAATGGAACTGTACCCCTGTAGGCAATTAATGGTGTCATTGTTCAAGTCTGTTGTATCACTGGGGGTGAGGGGAACAGACGAATGTACCCTACTGAAAACTTTGATGTTCTTTGTTGATCCAGTCACCACAAAGGCTTGAGGCATGGGTGTGACTGTTAGGGAAAGCTTTCAGATGGTGTTGGTTTTATTGGCCTGGAACAGAATGTTGTGGCACTCAAAAGTGCATGAGTTCAGTTGTATTCAGTGGGGTGGGTCATCTTCATCCTTTCCAAATGCAAGCAGAAGTTGTTGTTAGGGGTAGGTGTCAGAACAGGCAAAGGTCATGTTCTTGAAGCTGGGAAAAGGCTTGTCCTGCACTCCATCGCAGCCTTTGTTTCAGGCAAAATCAGCCACTTGATGGCACTATGGCGCTTTTTTCGTGTTTTGTGAACAGTTGATTTTAATCCTTGTTAGAAATTATGCATTGCACCTTTTGTAATCTTATTTTAAATTGTTCAGAGGTGGCGACTGGGAAGGCAATGACACTAACAGTCCAGTGGAAGATAAGTTCAGACAAGGCACTGAAGAAGCAAAGGTTTGGCAATTAGGGAAGAATTGTGTGGGTGTGTTTTTTTTTTTCCTGTTGTTGCAGAATGTTACCTATGTTAGGGCTATACCTTAATTTCTACTATTTAAAAATGACTTTTTAGGAAATGGTTTGGTTGTTTTCTTTCTTTCTTCCATCTACTTGTCTTTTGATTTTGCCACCAAGTTTCTCTTAAACTAGATAAGCCTTACTCTTTTCTGAGGTTCTCTTCTTCTTTTATAGCTAATGTTGTGTTGTTTTCTCCTCCAAAGATGGACCTTAGCAGACATTTTCTGATTTGTTGTTTGCTTATCATGGAAGTGACTTAAATCAGTTCACTTTCATTTTGAATGCAATATAAATATCTTTGCTGGAACAGGTTTTAAAAACTCTTCAGAGGCCTGTTTTCAGATCTAACAACGGAAATTTCCACCAGCTTGGAAGCCATGGCTTCATTGGTCTAGCTAGTTTCTCTTCACTGAAAAAGGATTGAAGGAATGCAGACTGCCACTCAAGCCTGTTTCTATAGTCTGCCTGCTTAGCTTCTGAGCTGGACAATCTCTAATGCCTAATGTTTATATTCTTGGGCTTTATTCTCAGGGCAAACACAGAAGTGAGAGTTTGGGGAATTAGTGTGTGTGCATCTTAAAATGACCCACAGCTGCTGGTGGGATAGAGATTATGCTGAACGTTTAAATGGACTAGCATTAACAAGCACATCTCAACTCTCTAGCCTCCAGAGAATTCTTCAAAGATGCCTTTCCCCTATAAAGTGCTAAAGGCCTTGGACCCTGAGATCTATCGAAATGTGGAGTTTGATGTTTGGCTGGACAGCAGAAAAGGTATCTTTAAAACAAACAAAAAAAATCCACAAATGCAGAGCTTATTTCTGTACTGAGCTCTGTGTTAAATTTAGGGATCTGAGGCTTATGACACCTTTTTTCAGCACAGCTGAAATGTGAATGATACTGGTTAACTCAGAAGATGTTTGTAGGTAATACATCCTCTTACTAGTAGCTAGTTTCTTGGCTTCATTTCAAAGTACCGAATACTGTTTTTGACACTGTATAATGGGGATCAGATTGCTAGAAATCTGACCCCTGATACTTATTGATTGTAAAGTAGAAAATACCAGGACTCTAAGCAGAATACAGAATAGAGCTCTGCATTACTATTCTGCTGGGGGTCATACAAATTTGAGCTGCTTTTATTTATTTTTAAGTGTGTCCGAGGACTTGCACTTTTTAAGCACTATTCTGTCTCCAGTGTTTAATAGTAACAAAGGTCTCAAATTTAGCAATGAGATGTGTCATGTAAGATGAATTTTCTCTTGCTTCCCAGCTCTCCTGGGCTTGAGCATCCTGGAGATTTCATTCTTCGTAGCTTCAGATAGGCTGCTGCTTTTTGACAGAACACTCTGGCTGATGTGTGTGTAGAAGTTACCAGAAAAGATGAGTTCTAAAGGTGTTTGGGTTTTTCATCTGGAGTGCTTTGCATGCTGAAGAGCTCCAGCACTTTACAATTGTATAAGCAACAACGAGAGTCATCAAAATTCTTGGAATATAGTAACTAATTACCTATGTTGAGTACTGAGATGGAGAGAACCTGAGTGAGGAACGGAGAAAAGCCTGTTGAAATCTGGGAACAAGGGAGAACACAAGAATATTGTTTTTTTCCTGAATAACTTCTAATTTCTCCTGAGGGTCACCAGTACTCTGGCAAGACAAGTTCGNAAATCTGGGAACAAGGGAGAACACAAGAATATTGTTTTTTTCCTGAATAACTTCTAATTTCTCCTGAGGGTCACCAGTACTCTGGCAAGACAAGTCCGTTATTCTTAATATCAAGATTGGTATTAAGTGCAGAACTAGCTCAGTGCCATCATAAAGGACCCTAGTATGGCAGTAAGTAGCACTACTGCTTCATCAGCTGGATATAATTAGTCTCTGGTGACCTAGCCTGACCATGGTGTAAGAGCATCTACAGTTACTTCACCATTACTGTGGGGAATGCTTAGGTGTGCATAGGAAATATTAACCCATTTGGCCTATAGTTAGTTTTTGGGTGTTGTCATGAAATACTTACAGGATACATGAAGAAAGAACAGTATTTTATAGGCTTTTTCCATTTTATTTATTTATTTTTTTAGAGCTTCAAAAAACTGACTACATGGTGTTTGCTGGGAGACAGTACTATTTAGGAGACAAGTGTCAGGTTAGTACTCAAAGGAGATTCAGTTGTGGTGAATCATTAAAACTGCATCAAATGGAGTATGGTAAGCCATAAAATCACTTCATAGAATTTTCCAAGGCTTTTCTCATTTTCTTCCTTGTAGCTATTAATCTGACTTTTAATTACATAGCTTTCTAAAATCTTCCTTTAAACATTGGTTACAAAAGAAAAGCTACTTGGAAATTCATTGAGAACACGTGATACAAATTCGGTGAGCATTGAAGTTCTAGCCTGAGAGCTCAAAATGCAGAGGGTGTGCATCTGAGGTGGTTGTCTATTAGATTTTCACTGGGAATCACCGGCAAGCCTGGCCAGTCTTCTGCTTCTCAGCAGTAACATAGCAGGTTTATTTTGTTTGTTTGTTTAAATGAGAAGGAAGAGAAAGTGAGGAGTGGCCAGGAGATGCTGAAGTCAAGGTCAACTCTATGTTCCCATGTTGTATGTAGTGATGGTGTAATTCTGTAATCACTTTGAGGTGGTGCTGATAACCCATTCAGTGACTCTTCTAGCTGAGTAGAGCTTTCCCACTTTATTTTCTGTTCTGCTCAAGTTCTTACACAGCAGTCTTTCTTGGTTATAAAGCAGGGATCTACCTTCTTAAGTCTGCTTTGCAAGTGACTTGTAAACTCTTGTGACTCTTGTAAGACTCTTCCTTCTTTCCTTTAGTATGGTGCTGTCTATCTTGCCTGCTGGGCCCAACTCTGTGACGTACAATCAGCTAGGAGCAGCCTTTGCTGTTAGCAGGCTGTAGACAGTATTTGGTCCCCTGATACTGTTCAGCTTTTTCAGAGCTTCCCTTGTTCTCTCTCTAGGTGCGTTTGGAGAGTGGAGGTAAGTATTACAATGCTCATATCCAGGAAGTTGTGCAGGATGGCAACACGGTGACTGTGTTCATTGAGGAGCTGGCAGAAAAGTAAGCAATCTGGTGACAGCTTCATGTTTGAACTTTGTAGCTGAGTATGTGTATTCACAGAGCTCACAGATGCTGAAGATAGGGTTGTTAAAACACTTTGGGAAGGAAAGAGAAATGAGGGTTTTAAACATAAAGTGTGGCTACCAGAGAGATTTGCTTCCTTTTTGGTTGTCCCTCTTCAACTAGAATGTTGTAAGAGAATTTCTCTCTTGTTTCTAATTACAAAAATCATTATTGTGATGCTTTATGTCAAGTCTTGCTCTTCCCAGGAATGTGAAAGTTATATTTGGTTGGATGTAACTCATGGANAAAAAAAAAAATAATGGGCACTTACAATGTGTCTCATCAGTTTCTCCACCTTGCTGTTCGAAGCATTCACCCTTCTCCAAATCTGCAGTTAGGCTCATCTACCTGTTGCAGAAATTCTGTCTTGTCGGATGCTTTCAGGTATACTTCGAAGGCAAACCTATGTAGGGAAGAAGGGCTTGACCTTCTTGTGAAATCAATAGCATTGAGACTGAATCCTGCCTCACCTTTTCTAATGTACAAAATATACAAGGAATGGTGATATGTGCTTCATCTCAGAGAACAAAATTTTTTTTTATTNGGTGATATGTGCTTCATCTCAGAGAACAACATTTTTTTTTATTCCCCCAAAGCTCCTTGTTCTCTTAAGCTTTTGCCTTTTTCTACATTCTTTTTATTGCTTCAGCATATGTTGCTGTGTTCCTGCACGGAGCGTACCTCGTGGTACTGCTAACATGAATGTTTTTCGCATAGGCATACTGTTCCTTTGGCAAACTTAAAGCCAGTGACACAAGTGGCACCTGTCCTTGCTTGGAACGTGGTTCCCTGCCGAAAAGGAGGAAGCTATCAGAAACTAGCAGGTGGATACTTCTCAGGAATAGGTTTGTACAAGTTTTCCAGAGGCATTCCTTCCCTTTGGGGAGAGGTGGGATGGGGAGTGACTGATTTTAGCAGTCGCAGTCTCTGGATATTGGAAATGGTTCAGTCTGTGATACAAAATTTAGTTGTGACAGGGGTTTCATGTAAAAGTGGTGCTTCAGACAGAAGGATGAATTTCCCTTTGTAAAAACTAGCAAATCCGTTGAAAATGCATAGTAGGGTTAATATTGCTCAATTTCAAGAATTTTGGCATTTGAGAACCGTGTATAAGGACTGGATCTGTGAACCTAAAGAGCATGTCTGATTTGGCTTTAGAGGAGATGCGTGGAAGGGCTAGGGCTTTGTCTCCAAGTAAATGGGGGTTGTATTTGTTTAATTTGGTTTTCTTACTGAAGGAATGCAACCTATGTGAAGATGCTTTAATGCTGCAAGCACTGTCTTGACCAGTTGAAACTGGGAAGGTGCTCGCGTATGTGAGGTGCTTGTATTCTGCCCATAGTTCAGAATGCCTGTTTGGGCCTTCAGAATAAGGCTGTGAAGTTTGTGTGCTTTGGATGCTACCTCCCTGCCCTGGGATAGGCTGCTGGTTCTTTCTCTTCCGTATGTCCAAATACCCACTCTTCTCAAATGATACAAAGAAAACATAGCTCTGGAGTATGCTGCTGAAGATGTAAACCTGTCTTTTCTGTCCTTAACTGAAACTGCAGAAATGGATGTGAAAACACGGAAGAGATTGCTTAAGAAAGTTCGTGGAAAGGAAGTCTTTATGACTATGGCTTATAGTAGGGGTCAGCCAGTTCTCCCGCCCCGGCTGCAGCACAGTGTTTCTTCAGGGCGCTCTCCTCCAGTTCACTGCTCACAGGGTGGTGGAAACATGGCACCTTACGAACCCTATCATCCTCAGAATGCTCCTCAGAGGCATAGCCGTGGATTTGGGATGCCAAGGTATGAAGCCTTGAAAACCTACCTGAGGCTACCACTTGTTCTGTGTTCTTGCTGTGGATTAGTTAGGAGAGAGCTTGTGCTGTTTAACAGATAAAACAACTACAAACGAGTTCCATCTGAGAGGCACTTCCTGGTAATTGCACCTTTTACCCTTTAAACATAGGGGATCTGCCCGATTTATAAACAGGCACAACATGGTTGGCCCTCAAATAGCATTCTACCCCAGTCCAGGAAAGAGATGCTATCAGAACTATGACAATTTCTCCTGCAGGTCGCGGTAAGTGAATACAAACCTCTTTACGAAACATTGCTCTAAAAGAGTTGGGGAGGGTGGTGGGAGAGGGATGTCAAGGGCTGAGCTGACTGTTCATGGCACAGAAACGAACAGTGGGGTTACTGTGCCTTACCAAAAAGAACAGAGCTGAAACCGAGCAACAAAACCAAGGTGAACCTTCAAACAGTTGTGATTAACCTTCTTTCACGTTTTTGAAGTTCATACAGCCGTAGCCGCCGTCAGATGCAGTGTGTGAACAAGGAATGTCAGTATGGGTTTGTACCAGAGAATGGAGAGGAGCCTCAAGGATCGGAAGAAACAATAACTTTCTATGAAATTGAAGAAGGGGATGAAACTTCTTTTCCTGCCTTACCCGTAAGTTGCAAATAATGAATATGTTAAAGCTTCAACAACAACAAAATTATTTGTTTTCTTGGAATGAGCTTTAGCAGTAAATACACTTCAGGGGAGGGAAGGCTGAAATTGAACTAGATTCTGTAAATTCTGCTTAAAACATCAATTTTTCAAAACTTTCCTCTTCTTTCCCCCTTTTCTCTCTTCCTCCACTAGCATTTGTTCTATTTTCTCTTTAGCATGTTTTGATAAAGGTAGAGCCATATTTCTTTCTATTGCAGTTTGAAAATGAGGTTTGGAAAAAAAAATCCTTCCTACTGTGGATGTCTGTCTTAGTTGTAAATATTGTGGGAGTAAGCACTTCAGTTGTTTGTGACACTCTTAATTTATGGTTTGTGTAACTGGATTCAGAAGCTGTGTAGTGATAGCCTGGATTATTCTGAGGAATTCATAGTTGTGATGTTTTGGGCTAACATGTTGTTCCTGAAACCATTTCTTCTGCTGAGGAAATAGGAGAAAATGCCAACTCTAGCTTCTTTTAAATCAGTCTTTATATTAGGCTGTAGATAAAAGTAGATATGTTCTTAAATATGTTCTTAATGAACATATATGTTCTTAAACTGTAAGATCAATCTCTTTTCAATTTTTATGTACGCTTAGTGCAAGTTATGCTTATATTCAAACAAGTGAGAGGGGAGAATCTGCTCAGGGTTGTTTCAGCAGCCTTTATTTATTTGTCTGCCTGTACTAGATGTGTGATCTTCTCTCTGATTTCCCCCGAGACTGTCAAGGAGTAAGATTACTCTGTAATACTACTTTTCCTGCCCCATTCCCCCTCCCATTAAATCAATATAGCTTGCTTTTTCCTCCCTGTTGCTGACCTATTTACCTGCAGCAGCCTGTGAATAGTTTTCATGTTCATTCGGCTGCCTTGTAGAGCATCAATGCCAAAGTCTCTTTTCTGTCTCTTCCTTGTTTCCTTTACTGAAGGAATTTAACATGTCCTGGGGACAAATGCATCTTGCAGAAAAATCTGCCATCCTGCTAGAGGCCTGGTGGGAGAATCTTCTGACTTTACCACCTGTACTTCAGCCTTGGAAATCTTACAAGCCTCTTTATCGATCTCATAGCCGTCATGTCTTCTGAGGAGAGTACTGAGTGTCACCTTAGCCACCACAGAAGAGTGAATCAGCTTCTTTTACTTATGCTTCTCATAATCCTGTGTTCCTGCTTCAGAGAACTCTAGATTTTTAAATTGTCCAGCTAAGGACTGGCTTCCATGCAAAGACAAACAGAATATAAAACTTTACAAGAGTTGTGGGAAACCTGATGGGTGCTGCGCTCTGAAAATGTCAGGCGTGCACACATGGGTCCAGCTAGTGCAGACAGTGGGAACTATGCTAACTGCCAGCCGTGTGGTATTTCTGCATGAACAGATCTGTTATTGGTGTGGTGGGAGCTCCCCAGGTGAGGAATGCAGGGGGATATGCTGGAGTTGGAGGGTGCTGGCAGCTGGCAGGGGTCTGCACCCTCCTGCCCAACTTTAGTTGACCCTGAGACAGAGCTGGCTAAATTCTAGGTGAGAGCATCTTGACTGTATCATATAGCAGAGCTGCAGGTCTTGAGAAATGAATTACCTGGAGTATGCTTGGCAGAACAAAAGGAAAAGGGAAGATGTGTCCATGCTTTGCTGCATGCAGGGTGCAAAGGGATGGACACAGGGATTATAATTCTTGTAATATTTGGTTACAGCAAGCTTGGTTTGCCAGTCTATTTCTATTTGTGTGTGTGTTAAACATGGGAAGTCTTATTCATAAATGCATCCTTCTGATTTTGCTTTTTAGGGCCAGGGTAACCCTACTCCTATTGTCCCCAGTCCAGCAGGATTTTGGGTACCGGGGAGAGGTCCAAACTCAGTGCCACCCAACAAGCAGGCCCTAAATCCCTCAGAGGAGGATGTAGAAGAAACAAGTGAAAATGGTGAGTTCTTAAAGAGTTAGTGGGAGGAGAGGAAAGACTGGTTCGGCAGTGTGCTTTCGATTCTTAAACTGGGTTCCTTGTGTTTCCTAAAGATGTGTTTATTACAAGCTTTGAATATGCACACAAAATTGTTGATTTTATTTGATAAAAAATGTCATTGTTCCACTGAAGCTTGCTAGGACATCGCTAATTTGATGGCACAGGTCTGTAGCACGCCAAGCTGCTGCATGGTGTGCATTTGGCAGTAACAACCTTGATGTTGTTGGAATAACAAAATGGGGGAGAGGAGGATCTTGCTATTTTTCTGCACAAAACAAGATGGTATATTGAAAGCAGTTCAGTTAATGAATGCAGTGAAATACAATTTTAGTAACTTTGGCTGTAAGCTTTTGTTTTTTTCTGAATCAAAACTTTGTTCTCTATCTTCTAGGGAAATTTCATGAAGAGTATCTGTATGCACCTCCAGGTAAGTACAACTTTTAGTCTTTACTGATACTACATCAGGTGAATGTAGTGTACTCATTACAGCCTTTTTAGAAGTTTCTGATTAGATTTGATGGTACTTTTATTTTTTGGTTAATTTTGGCTATGTATTCCAGATGCAGATTGTGAAACTGCACCAGTGTTTAGTTCAGCAGAACCTACAGCAAACTTGGTAAGCTTTAGTCGCTTCCTGTTGAGATTGGGAATCCTTCAGTGTGTAACATTCTTAATGGAAACTGCCCTTGAAAGCTGGCTTAGCATAGTAGGTCAGAGACTGGTTGCAGCACAAAGGATTGGTGGTTTCATTTAGATATTTCCCCCCTCTTGCTCTCCTTTCCTCATAAATTGTGAGATATTTGTCAGAGTCTGCAAGTACACCTAAATTAGACTTTCCACCTTCCCCCTCTGCAATCTGTCTGTTTCAGCACTGTTTACTTTTTTTTCCTTTTCTGCTCCAGACAGCACTTGCTTTTGTCATGCTGCCCTTCAAGTCCTACACCGGTTAGTCTTGTCCCTCTAATGTGTGACTGGACAGATATCACCTTTTGATAGAATTGACTCAGAATTTTTTTGTCTGAAACTAGGCAGGGGCTGCCTCTTTTTCATTTCACCACCCACCTGCTGGTCTGCACTGGCTGTGAAAAACAGTCCTGCATATGTCAGAATAAAACTGGTTTTACCTGAGTTATGAAGGAACCTTAGTTTATGTCCAGTTCATAGTTAGAGAATTCTTAAGGCTCTACTGTGTGTAGCTTGGTGAATTCTCTGCCTCTAAAATTGAACGTGCTTTGTTTTGGAATCCCTTCAGGAAGAAGGGCCAGTCTCTATGTCACCTCAAGATGGAGTGGCTTCCTACAGCTATCCCCAGAAGGTACTATCTGGTACTTTGTGGCAGCCCTGTGGAGAGATGGCCGCTTTGGCCTCTCAGGGATTTTTATTCTTCCCCTCTTACGCAGTCTTGTTCCATGAATATAATCCCCTATAAATAAAAGCATAATGGAAGGATGGAAAGATGCATTTGCAGATGTCTGCAACTTAAACTGGTATTTTTAGGTTGGTATTTTTTTAAGCCAATTTTTGGAGAACTTGGATAACTAGCTGCCTTTACAGCTAGGACTTCCAAAATGCATTTTTGTGAAGTGTGAATTTCAAAAATCTGATGCTTCCATAGATCTTGTCAAAGCCAGTTGTAGAGGTAGTGTGCTCAATACTCTGACTCTTTTGCAGGTGATGGTGAACTCTGCAGTAATCTCAGCCTCCACAGATGTTAATGCTGCTCCAGCTACAGTCTTCTCAAATTCTGCCTCCACTCAAGCCAGTGTCACGATAGCTGTTCCCCCACAGGCAGCAGTTCAGCCAGTTCTAGTCTCTCCTGCTTCTATGGGGCGGCCAGGTAGTGTGTGCCTGCTAAGACTCTGGGCTTGGCTGGTCTAAGCTTTCAGCTGCTTTCTTTCCTCCCACTTTTTTCCACCTATCCAAACCAAATGTGGAAAGGCTTCTAAAAATACTGCTTGTTTCAGCTTGTAACTCCACTGTGAAGTCATTTTAACTACTGAGGACTTTCATGTTTCCATGCTGTGAAGGGACAGTTGCCTCTGAATTTGCATGGGAATTGGAAGTCTCTGCTTTGGGATTGTTTCCTTCACCCCACCTATCTTTAGCCTTCATTGCAGAGTGCTTACTAGCAGGTTCCTTTTAAAAACAAGCTCATGTCTGCTTCTGTTTCCTACAGTTAACTTTCCTTGTGTTGAGAGACCGGTGCAAACCTCATGTTTTACTGTACCTTCCAGAAGAGTCACTGGCTCAAGGACTGCAGAAGTGAATCCAATTCATTTTTGTGGTCCTTCCTTAGCTCTCATCCTCAGTTACTTCTATGGCAAGGAGATGATGCTTGAGACTTGTTACATGGTGCGCTAACCACCTGAAATGACGCGTCTCCTTTGTTCTTTTGAAATGTTTGTCTTAAGAAAATGACTTTCCTACAGAGAGGATTTGTTGTGTTTTCTGTGACTTCTTGTTTAACATTTAAAAAAAAAAAAAA
>VXAV01006418.1:0-57568 GCA_013399715.1 Alectura lathami | reverse complement strand
AACTCAATTTAAAAAAAAAAAAAAGGCATAAAGTTCTGAAGTTGAACAGTTCAGTGGATATTGTGCTGTTGTTCTGTATAGCTCTGGGATGCCAGTCAGTGGTATCATAAATACATGACAAGAGTGTAAGGGTTTCTGTTCTGTGAGTGCACAGCCCTTTTTGTGTTGTGTCGTAAGTTAAGGCAGGTTTCTATTACCAAGCAACAGGCATGGAAAGACCAGGGCAGTAACTCCTAGCATAGCAGCTCAGAATCAGCTTTCAGCTTTGTCAGCTGAATTTGGGCTTTGTTTCTAAGATGGTAGTCTTTAATGTTCTTGCTTTTTCAATGTAAGAAGACCTGCATGCCATGCAAAGTTGCATCAGACTGCAAAGCATGGTAAACAGCAGGCATGCATGCTTGATTTGGGGTTTATTAGTGTGTCCCCTCGTTCTGTCATATTCGTGGATCTCAATACACAAGCAGGGCCTGCAACTTGCAGAGCTTTGTTTAATAATCTAAAGATCGAGCTGTCTGCTGTCCTTAACGTGAGTTACATGCCTCACCCACAGCAATAACAGTGCTGCTTATTATGCTGTGCATCTTGCTTTCCTCTAAGTAGGAATGCTTAAAGTGTGCCGCTATCAGATCACTGCACGCATCTCAAAAGGCAGACAAAAACTATTGTGATACAGTCTTAGCTAATAAAGGGTTACTTGCTAACTGTAGTTTTGAGCTGCTCTAGAAAATCCTCTCTTCTCTGTGCATATCCTCTTGCTCAGTCTTCTGACAGAGCATTGGCTCAAACTGCTCTAAGTGGTAAAATTTAAAGAACGGTGAAAGCAAATTTAGTTACTCAGCCTGCAGGTCCTGGTACCAAGATTTGACTTGCCGTAATGTGCTCAGGCTGGAGCACAAATGCTCTGGAGAAGAGCTGGTGTTCAGTTACGGCTGCCTGTGTTGCAAGTGCAACAGCTTCAGCTACTGGTGCCTTCTCTGGCAGGTAACGTGGGGGGAGGCTGATTTTGGCTGCAGTGAGGCCAAGCTGAAGGTGAGCTGTAGCCTGCTCTGGAGAGCAGCAGTGCAAAACTGTCTGCTTACGGTGGTTGTTGTTCTTGCAGTGGGTTTATCTCCCTGCACACTGGCTGAAATGCACATGGCTTTTTATGTATTCCTCCCATTGGCTGGGTACATGGGATGTGTGTGCACAGTACTTGGCTTACTCAATGGCCATCTACGGATACAGCAGAGAATGTGGTTTCTGTCAAAGGCTTATCTTCAGCTGAAGTTCCTGAACTGACCATTCTCTCTCTGCTGCTGGTGTGGAGAGTAGCCTTTTGTTCAGGGTTGAGTGAGTAAAAGAACTGGCTGCAAAAATGTAGGGGCTGTAAAAATTCAAGGATTCCTTTTTGCACTGTTTTGAAAGGTATGCTTTCACTGTAGTTACCTGACTTGATTTCTTCCCCACCACCACTCTGCAAAAACAAAACAACAGCAAAAACACAGCGCTCTTGTATGTCAGATATATGGCAGTTGTGGGTTTTACTGCATCAGAATGGAAGGCTTGTGACTTTTATTCTGTTATTCTGAAATCTGTTTGAAGATGGAGCATAAAATACTTGTGTAATGCAAATTGTTTTCATGCTTGCTTCAACATCCTGCCATCCAAAGTGGCTCTGTTGTCCCTGTGTGGAAGCTGCATGAAGGTACTAATCCTAGAGGGCCAATTTTGGATACTATAAAGAGCTGCTGTTGATAACTACAGTTCAGGTAGCTGCATCTGGTAGATGGCAGAGCAGCTTTGGGCCAGAATGTTATGGGTTCTTTCAGTTGCATTTGCTATGTAATGTGTTTGTTTTGCCAGAAATTGATCTGGAAAAAAGTAGGATGCAGGAGCATCATAGCATGGTTGCTCAAAGGTCTGCTCTTACAGATATTGCTAATAACAGGTATTGCATCTTCTGCAATGACTCCACTGTTCTGCAGGTGCTCTTGATTGCTGTTTTTGTTCATCTTGAGTGTTTGACTTTTTACTTCCCTACTGGAGTAGTATCAGTGTAGATGGTTCTGAATACACATCGGAGTTAGTTGTCTTCAGCTTTAGTTAAAAGCCCTTAACCAAGGCTTTCAGCACTTGGGAGAATTGAGTGTGAAGTGTACTGACAAGAACCTGGAGTGGATGTGGATTAATAACCTCTTCAGACCGTTGCCTGCAGCCCTTCAGCTCACTGCTCATAATACTGGCCACATCCTTCTGGGGGTAGACTCCAATTTTATTTTTCTCAGGATTTTAAAGTTAGTAGCTAATAAGGAATTGCATGTATCATTTCTGTTGTCTATAATGAGACGCTGTCTTCAGGGTCACTGCACAGCCTTTAAACAGAAATCCAGAAGCTGTGGAGTAGGGCATGGTGAAGTGCTTGGATATCCTTGGCCTTGAGACTTCTGTGCAGTTGGCTAAAAATACCTGTGTGACTGGTGTTTGGCCTGGCGTGGTGGGGAAGTCTGACTTGTCGACAGACTGAAGTCATACACTGGGGAGGAAGACAGGCCCTGTGCCTTAGTACTAATTGATACATCAGCGTTCTGGTTCTCAGAGTTGCTTGAATCTTTTCAGTGGAGTTCAGGGCTTGTGAAGGGTCTTTATTAACACAGTGACCGTAAGTGTCTCACCCTCATCTGCTCCCTTGTGTTTGAAGCACCTATTGATGAGGCTGCTAGCTAATACTGCGTTCCAGAGACTTCTCCTTTCCTGCAGCAGTGTTTGGGATTGATCTGAGCTGCTCATCAGGGCAGTGAACTTTGTCCTGATGCATCATGAGATCAGATTTCATCAGCAGTTAACCTGATCTTTGTATTTTCATGCCGGGCTGGTTAACTTCTGGCTTCGCTGTTACGTCATATGGTAGTCTTGTTTTATTGAAGATTGACTTGATTTCTAGACATCTGAAAGAGGAATATAAACAAAAACTGGTCTCCTACTGTACTGGCTTCTGTTCCAGCATTCCACAGACGTCAGTAGTTCCTGTATCAGCTTGTCACTTCAGACTCCCAGCTCCTCCTTTGTACTGTTATTGCTGCTATGAAGCAGCTGTTTCACTCAGTTCTTATGCTTGGTTTGCAAAGATTTGCATAGCCAATTGAAGAACAAAATCAGATATAAAAAAACTTGTTCCAAATTTAGATGGGGTTTCAACTAGGTACTAAAAAACTGGCATTTATGTGAGCCTTGGGGTTATTTTTAATATTTGGCTGGTCAATGCCGGAGCCAAATCACCAGCGCTTTCAGGAGATGGCTTAGAGCTGTTAGCTATTTTAGGAAGGGCACACAAATCCTTCCTTACATCTCACTGGATTGTGCCCTGGTCAAATATTCTGAACAGTGAAAGAGTTGAGAGTTGGCAGAAGAGGAACAAACCCTCATTCATTACAGAACAGAGACGTGCATTTCTGGTGCAGTTTCTGTCTGCAGCAAACTATGGTACGCAGTGCTGTAGAAGAGCAGGGCTGTGACAGCATGCGCGTGCAGTACCTGGATGAGGGGGAGGAAAGCCATGTGGAGGGCGAGGAAGAACAGAGGTGCTAAACCAGCAACATCTCCACAATTCTCATATAACCCAGTGCTGAAGCCCTTAGTGGCGCTTTGCCGCTCTGATTTTCAGGTCCCCTCGTTACTAAATGACACTGTTCACACTGTCATGCAAACCTGTTCCTGAAGAGTAGGTAGCTTGCTGTCCTTCCTGAGCCTGTATTTAAAAAAAAAAAAAAAAAAAAATCTTTCTGTAAGACTGAGAAATTAGTTTCTTAAGCGCAGTTCTGGAACTGCGTCATAGGTTTAAAACGTGCTGCTTCCACACCTGCTTTCACTGGCGATCTTGAAAGGTTTTAAACACCTTCACTGTTTTGGAATATTAGACTTTGAAAACCCTGTTATGCTTGGCAAGGGGTTTTAAAGATTCTCTGTGCTTCTTGGATTGCTGGGGGGGGCAAATTGCATCTAACTGGATTAACTTAAAGATACAATAGTTACAGTAACCAGTTATATTGTTTACCCTCAAAACATTAAAAAAAAAAAAAAAGCTGAAATAGTTACTCATTGAAATGATTTAGAATGTTCTTGATGTGTGTTGGTTTGTTTTGCTGGTCAGTTTATACTCATCTGCTCTTTCATGTCGTCCTTTAATTTCAGATACAAAGGTCTTGCAGTATTATTTTAATCTGGGATTGCAGGTAAGTGTTTTTAAACTGAGTACAGTAAATCGCGTGTAAAAACTGCTGCTTTTCTTGACAGATGAGCTGATGTATTTAAGACTTCCAAGTGTGCTAAATGTGCATCCTGTGTAGCTGACAATTAATACATACCCAGGCTTGCTTGGAGGCTGAAGTACAGCTGAGGAAGGGAGGCTGTATCTCAAATTGTGGAGTGTGTTATGATGTCTAGTTGTTTACTTCTATTTTTGTGGAGGATGGTGATAAATTTCCTTCCGGTGAAGGGGAAGAACCTGAGCCGTTTTCAAGAAAATTTTTAGAGATGCGTGGTTTGAATCCTCTAGGACGTGCGGAGCTGTGCTCAGACTGGTTAGCACCATTCCTCTGTTCTGGGAGGCACTGCTTTACCGGAGAGCACTGTCTGCTACAGCCATCTCTGAGCCAGCAGTCATGGGCAGTGTCAGTGCTGGAACTCTGGGAAGTTAAAGTAGTATGTCAGCTTCTTCAGCTGAAGAAATGGAAAAATCTGTCTGAATATGACAAAGTTGACTATAGAGAATGAAAACTCCCTCTTAAGAACTGTAACAGAACAGCACTGTAGATCTGAGGCAGTAGTTGCAGCTACTACAGCAACTTTTCTGGCACTGTTCTTTTTTCCTCCTTTGTATATAACATTATCCTATGGTGAAAGAAGGAAAAAATGCATTTCTTCATACTCTTGGATCAGAAACTAGTGGTGGTTTGTAGGAAGGATGGAGAATATGTGGTTATGCACATAACCTTGTTTTCTTTCTCTGGTTTCTTTCCCCCCAAAGTACTATCACCAGAGTTACTGGCATTCCATGGTGTACGTACAGCCAGTGCCACCAGCATCACCTGTGGAAGCTTATCCAGCATACATTGAGCCAGCTCATGTCCTGGATCAGTCAGTACCTCAGCTCTACACTGATGCTGGGCGAGCTGAAGTCCATCAGGTGCCCCTGGAAGCAGCTGCTAATGGTCAGTATTTGGCTAAATGACCACACACAGAAATTACAGAAAGCAAGGGGATGGCTTTCAGAGTGCAGCAGCTCCACAGGAGTGGCTTGCTTGCATCTTTATAGCATAGGAAGCATGGAGCTGGGAGGATGTGGTGCAGGTGTTGTAATTGGTTATCATAAGTGCCTCTGCCACCTGTGGTGGTACTTAAAGTTAGACTGGAGTTGCTCTTGTAGCCAGCAATGCCAAGGGCTTTTTAAAGCCATAAAAGGTTAGCAGTAGTCCTTCCCAGGTCTGTACTCAGTACACTAATTTCAGCTTGGAAGAACTTGCTCTAAAATTGTGTTGAAGGCATCTTTTTGCTCGCTGATAAGCTAACAGTCATGCTATCGAAACAATACCTGTTTTTAAAGCAAAGGAGACATTGAGTTTTGGCAGGCACTGAGCGTTGCTACTTCCACAAGTGTTTTTAAAAGGAAGACGCTGCAAACCTTAGTTTCAGGCTCTGCATGCTGAGCTGTTATCTTCTGAGTAGTCCTCATTGCTAGCTGTGTCTTCTGAGTGTAAAATTCACAGCAAAATTTAGCTTCACATAGTAGTGTAACAACCTTGTAGCTAGGCTTGGCAGTAAATAAGAGATTGCAATAAATAAGGAAGAATGTCTA
Source organism: Alectura lathami (assembly GCA_013399715.1). Classification (NCBI taxonomy): domain Eukaryota; kingdom Metazoa; phylum Chordata; class Aves; order Galliformes; family Megapodiidae; genus Alectura; species Alectura lathami. Next base: position 51,738 of record VXAV01006418.1, on the reverse strand, counting down.
AAAGGTCAGGTGCTTGGCTCATGAAAATCTGTGGAATGTGGCAAAGGATCAGTGCTGGAAAGGAGTGCTTTGTAACAGCACCGTTGCTTAGATGCTCACAGGCCTAATGCCCAGCACTGCAGCGCACTGTTATGTAGTTCTTGAATGGGTTTTAGTGAGCAGATGGGCAGTTGTCCTCAAGTCTAACTTAGGACTCAAGATGACTTTGACCTTGTCATTAGGAAGAATACATATGGACGTAAAATTGTTGCACCTGCAGGCATTTTCCCTTCTGGCTACTTGAAATAATGGTGTGTTCATGATGACAGAAGTCATAAATACAATAAAAGTCTGGTAAATAAATGTATTTTGTTCTTTTTAAGGTAACTTCCAAAATGCAGAGCCTCTGCCCCCATCCCATGGCACAGTGTACTACCCGGTGGTGTCAGACCTCTACAGTCAGCCACCTGTCCCAGGGTTTGACTCCTGCATCTCTCTGGTACCTGCCTATCACTATGTTAGTTCCTGGCATCCAGTAAATCCACCGTATGGAAATTCTCCACGAGTTCCTAGTGCTGTAAGTTCTGGATCACTGCACCAAGTCAGCTATGTTGCCTCACCTAACCCTGCACCACATTATGTGCCTCAAGGAATGTAAGTCTGGGAGGTGTAAGCTCACTTCTTGCACTTGGTTTCTTTTTTTGTCAGCTCATGGTTTTGTCAATGTTTTGGTTGATTACACTGCATTCAAATTCCGTGTTGCTTTCCAGGTTTGTGCTAATGATAGTCAGCTTGACAGGATGTTGTTGTGGTAGGTTGAATAAGAAAGCATAGTTTGCCTAAACTATAGTGCAAGGGAACACAGAGCAGCATGTACTTGACTACACAAAAAAAGTGTAAAAACATGCTGTCACTAAGGGAAAACTGCATTGCATACCTCTGTGAGGGGTTACACTGGAACACTTGAACACGTGGTTCTTGTTAAAGCACGGCTGCCGTTACAGCCACGGCTAAAAATTGGGTGCAGAGCTGTTAGAGGTCAGATTGAAGTAAGTTGCCAATCTCAGATTTCACAAAACAAAACTTTCTTTGCCATTAGTAGTCACATATTTGTAATAGCTGTGTTTCATCTGTTTGATTTCATCCTGCGTAGGCTTCGTGTCTCTTGAAAGTGTAAGAATGCTGTTCTGATTGTTCTGCTGTATTTTGGTGCGTATGTGTAAGATGTTTTGTGAAAGCTGTTGCACAGGTGGTAGTCTTGGTGTTCGATTTGCACTGATAGCACAAAATAAAAGCATCTAACACACGGAAGTGCGTGGTCATTTGTTAGGCAGGTCATGTTCCTGACAAGTCATCCGGCAGACAGGACTAAAGAAACGCGGTTGTCTTGTATGGGTGAGGTTGCTCCAGCCTCTGAGAAAGCAGCAGCTTTTGACGTGAGGCAGTGCAGTGGCAAGCTCGAGCTGTGCTTTGGCTGATAAGTTTGAGGAAAGCATTGGATATTCTGTGCATGCATACTTGTAATTCTTTCAGACGACTCCACAGGCTCTGTCCTCAATGGGCACCTGCGCTGTATGTGCAGAATTGTTGAGCGGTGGGTGCCAGCTGGGCCAGCCCTGAGCCGAGGGCAGCGTCGTGGCATAGCCCTGTCCTGGGGTAAGGCTGTGAGGGCTTGGTGCCTGGGGAACAGAAAACCAGCAAAAACATCTGCTTTACCAAATCTTGGCTTCCACGTGAATTCAGCATTTGGCTTCTGGAATTCATGGCTGCCAGATTTTGCAGGCAGCTTGAGCTGTCGTAATTCAAACATAACCTGCATGGGGGACAAAAGGTACAGACAAAGAGATGTCAGTAGCTTCACAAAGTGGCACAGTGGTTATCTGGTGAAGTTGAAATCAGTTCTGTGTGCCCCTGCTGCTGTCCAGTGACTTTCAGGTAGCTGGGTGGGGGTAAACAGAGGAGTGGCTGTGCTCAGTGAGGGGAAGAGGAGGCGTTTCCATCGGTGTGCCTTGTGAGTAAGCATGGGGCCAGAACAGAGCAGGAAGGAGTGATTCCTTACAGCTTTATTTTGAATTGATACAGCACTTTAGGTGTTGATCCTACTAAAACTCTTAAGGCTTTTTTTCCTTCTTTAATAAAGGCGGTGATTTAATTCCCTTGTCTAGGGGGGTGTATGCCTGGCTTTTGGTTTCTCTCTTCAAGTCTCTAACTGCTGCTATGCATTTAACTTGGTAGTACAAAGACTTCTGAAGATGGAGGAGCCAGACGAAAAGTCAAAGCATAATGGAAATGATCCCTGATGTGCTAATTTTATTATGAGCTGCTGCACTGTTAAAAGATTCCACAAAGTAATTGGAGACCATTAGGACTCTGGTTTCACTGTTTCTGCCTCTTTGAAAGAGCACTCGCAGTCTGCACGAACAGGGAGAAATACCTCCTTTCTCTGAAAAAGCCTTTGCTAGGGAAGCAATCTGCAAGCCATGTGACTGACTTTATGCACTTTTTAAAATGGAACAGATTCAAGAAGTATGGTTTCTGTCATGGAGTCACCAGATGTTTCCACCTTGGCCACAGGTGCCATTTGTCATACCCAGGCAGTTGCTGTTGATTGCTAGAGTGAATCTTCCACTTTTGGGCTTCAGCTGTGAATGATGCTGCTGCTTACACTGTCAGTGAGACAGCCTTGCTTTTCTGGCGCAAATGGTTATCACAGCTGAGCTGATGATTTATCTTCTGGCATTTGTTTGTCTCCAGGAGTCAATATTTTTTCTCCGCTATTAGAAATACAGAGCAATAATTGTGGTAAGGAGTCAAGTTTTCACGTATTTTTGCTTATCCTTCTAGTAGCTGCATTTTTCAGCTGGCTATGGCTCTTGTGGCCCTCTTAACCACTTGAATTGATACAATCATAAAAAATGAATGCAGAGTTCGTGTCTGTGATATGGGGCTGATGAACTCCCTCATGGGTTTCATGTGCAAATACACACAGCTGCGCCTCAGCTGTGACTTGATGCATGCACTTTTGTCAGGCTGAGCCTTGGGTAACTTCTAGTGTGTCCTGGAGCGGGCTCATCCCTGCCCTCTTCAGGTTAGAAAACACTGCTCTTGTATTACAGCAAAGGCTTAGAATGGTGCAGAAAATGAAGAGAGTGGTGGAGTGTGACGGCTCTGCTTTCCAGAGCTGTTGGGCTACGACTGGCTTTACATCGCTGTCAGAAATCCGCTGCTCCACCTAAAGCACAGCTGGCCCCATGCCCCAGCCATGTCCTGATCTGGGGGTGGCTGGGTGCAGCTGCAGCACCTGTGCACTGGCGCTGCTGGTGTTGTGGTCCACGTTCCAGTGGCTTACTGCCACAAGCACTTCCCCTTTTCAGAGACTGTAAGGTAATTCACATTAAAAATGCACAGAATTTTTGGAGGAGGGAGGTCCTGAGGGTGTTTTTTTTGTTGGGGTGGTGGTGAGGATATTGTGGTTTTCTTTGTTCTTTGTTTTTTTTGTTTTGTTTTGTTTTTGGAGTGGGGGATGTACATGGGGATGCTGAGATGGGGGCACTGGGTATTTCTCGTCTGTGGGGAGCCCTGTGTTGGCCTGGTGATCAGCCAGACTCCTCATCTTCGGCTGAGTTACAGTTTTGAACCAGACCAATGCTATGTTTCATGCCTAGCCGAACGGCCCTGAGCAGGGCAGAGCTCGCAGCAGTGAGCGTGTTTTACCTTGGAGTAGAAACACAAAAAAATCTTTGAGAATTCATTTCTGTTGGGAACAATAATTTTCCTTCAGATTGAATTTTTTTTTTTTTTTTCCTTCTCTCTCTCTCTCCTCTTTGGGCTTCTTGATGTTTGTTGCGTAATAATGAATTTTTAAAGCAAGTAGACTTGGTCCTGAAATGTGTTTGGTGTTTTGTGTTTTTTAATTTTTTTTTTCTGGTGGATGGATTTCAGCTTTCACCGGCGTGAAAACCGGACTCCTGCAGCCAGGTCTGTGCTGGCCATGCCTGCCACATCTTGCCCCTCTCCAGGTCTTCCTGTACGAAAGCAGCAACTCACAGCAGATCACTGCCTGGGGGCTATGCAGGATGGATCCAGAGCACTCCCAGGATTGAGCCCCTCTGACTGCCTGCACCTCGCTGCCCGATCCGCTCTAGCTTTGGGGTGTGGACTTTCTGTGTTCTAAGTATTCCCCCCTCTTCTAACCTGCTGCAAACCTTCCTGCCCTCAGAAAGGAGCAGGCTTTGGCCCAGCTGCGTTTGCCCACAGGTCGCACAGTGCTTGGGGACAGGCGCTGGGCAGCAGCATGGATGTGTCCTGTGCTGGCGGAGGTGCTTGGCTGGGAGGTGCTGGGGCTGTCCTGTTCCTGCTGCAGGCAGCTGCTGCTCCAGTGCACGTTAACGTTGGGTGCCTCCAGCACACAGCAGCAATGCACGAGTCTCTGCAGGCTTTTGAACAGTAAAATCCATCCGCTATCAAAGGTGATGGTAGCAAATGCTGTAGGGATGGATCCCGCTGGTTCTGCCTGCTGGCAGCGTTACGTGCAGGGCTGTTTTTCCCTGTGGTCATGCAGGAACACCAATCCGAGGCTTGTTGCTTCTCTTGCTCGGTTGTTTTATTTTAGCCTCCCATTCTCTCTGCAGTGGTGCTGGGTATCTTTCTCAGTTATAAAATGCTCAGTCAGCATTTTGGTCAGCTGAGCTGAGGCAAGCCCAGAGCAGCTCAGGCAGTGTCAGCCACAGGCTGTGGGCAGGCACTGCTTCTGCAGGTGTGGGGGTCTGCAGTGACTGAGCCCTGTCAGGCTGTTTTCACATGTTGAACCCGTTTATGGCTTTGCATGTTGCCAAACCTTGCCCTTGCTGGAGCAGGTGAACATTCTGCCACCAGCTTCAGGGTTCAGCCCGAGGTAGGTGCTGTGCCTTGTAGCTGTGACAGCTGCTGGATATCGTTGTTACAGAAAATGGTCTTTAGGAGAAAGCGACACGTCCCACAACGATGAAATCTTACTTCTTCCGCCCTCTCCTTAATGTAATTTTCCTGTTTCCTACCTTGCCTATTTGTGTTTTTTTCCATTCAAATCTCAAACTGTGATTTCTGCCTCTTTTTAAACCAGTTCCTTCCCTATTTTTCAGAGTTTAAAGCAAAAATGTTTAATAATCATGGTGACCATGTGAGTGCATGATCTGTGTTACTTCTCAGGAAGCATGAGTGAGAGGAGATGGAACATACAGGGAGCTGCGCTGAGGCAGGAGCTCTGCAGTATTTGCTGCTGCAGTGTTCCTGCTGCCTCTCCAGTCGCAGCTGTGCAGAGGGAATAGTTCCCAGGTGCAGTTTAGTTTCCGTTCCTGGGGTAGAAGGTGCAGCAGGGGATTCAGTTCTGTTCCTGCATGGGGCTGTGTTGCTGCCTTGTGCAGGCACCGTCTGCGTTTCGAGGGAAGGGGTCACTGCCACTGCGTCACCTGAGCAAACTGCTGTTTCACTGGAGGCCTGACCAGGAGCTGCTGGCAGCTGATGGAAGCTGCTGAACTTCAGCTGCGTGCCCCGGTGCCTTAACGAGATGTGCTTGGAGGATGGCTTTACACAAGCAAATGGTGTTGACGGAGCTGTGGCGTTGCTTTATGCTGTTAGCTGCGTTGCTGCGTATTCCAGTGGGGATGATGCAGTTATGCAGGCTGAAGGATGTCTTTGGGGAGCAAACTGAAATGGAATTACGTGTTCTTGGACTCCTTTGTGCTGGAGTAATTGAGTTCATATGGTGTATTTTATTTACCAGCACTTAGGGTGAGTTTGCTGCTCTCTGTTGCAGAGAGGATGCAATGAATGGGATTTCTTTTTTTTTTTTTTTTTTTTTTTTGCACAGTCAGGTGTTACTCAGCTCCTGCCCACGAACACTTGCTCGAAGTTGGCTGACCGACTTCTCTGCAGGTAAGCAGGACCATACCATGTCTTTTTCGTGGAAATGCAAGGATAGATCTGTGGAACTGGAGCCCTTAAGTGCTCCTCTGACCACTGGAAGCCCTTGAGGAGGTTGTGCAGAACGTGGTAAAAACTGTAAATGTCATCTGCTTTGCTGTTCATAAATGTTTATTACCAATAGGCAGCTGGAAATCTTACATCTGAAAAGGTAGAAACACCTTGAATTCCAATAGGTTTGCATTGTTGGGAAAAAAATTAAATGCTTTTTATTTTTTGTCCATTTACAGTTAAGCTAAAAATACACATAAAATAAATAATTTTATTATATATACATTTCATTTTTACATGTTATGCAAGGGAATGACATGGAATCTGCCCTGTGGACAGAACAGATGCAAGTAGAAAAGTACATAAAACAAAGCATTTGTTTTTGCTTTTTGCTCTTCCCCTCCTCCATCTCCCCTTCTATAGGGGCGGCTGCTTCTGCTCAATGGGCAAGTGCTGAGCTCCCTGCTCTGTACATCAGCAGAATTCTCACAACATCAAAAAGCTCTGTTGTCTGGAAAAGGCCATTCAGTTTTTGACCAAAATGAAAAGAAAGAAGCCTCACCTTTTTCATCCCATGGAATAAAACGGCTTTTTAAAATGTGATCTGGTGTGAAGCTGTTTGTGATATTTTTTTAATGAAGATTTAGTTTGATATTAAAACTGGATTGCTAAAAATACCTGTTTGCAGTGTAAGCCCAATTCTCTAGGGCTCCTGTGTAGAAAATTGAGTGCTTAAGCATCTGCCTTCCTTTGCTTCTCCAGGATCCCTAGCCCTCTCCCTTCCAGACTCACTTTATATAAACACATCCAGTAGTTTTTAAATAAAACTGTACAATACCCAAAAAATACTTACACCAAAAAGTGCCCCCTTGCTCAAAAACAACTATTTATAGTCAAAAGGCATTTCATCCTGTTGGCCCAAGGTATCACAGTGTTCTGTTAGCTGATGTGTGTGCTCAAGGGCCAGCTCCTTGGCTGGTCACCTCTCGTTCTAAGCACGTTGCTGCCTCTGGCGTGGAGTCGCTGTGATGGGAGTGCTTTAAATGGGAGGGGAAAGAAATGCCCAAAGGGAAAACGCAAGGAAGAAGGGCACGCAGGCGCGGGCAGTGCCGCTCTACAGCTGGTGAGCGCTGACTGAGAAGGGACAATGCTTTCTTCATCTCTTGTCCCATCATTGTCCCATCAGTCTGGCTTTTGGAGCAGTGGGTGGTGTGAGCTGGGGTGGGGGTGTCTGCTGCTGTTCGCTGGTTTTGGTTTGCACACCTTAGTAAAGCAGAGCAGGTAGAAGTGTGTCCCTGAAACATAGCACACTGTCAATCGCTCAGAAGATGTTTTTGCCTTTTAAATACTTTTTTTTTTTTTATAGCTGAAGGATGCTCTCTTTTTCAAGAGTCATTCTTGGTCATCAGTTTACTACAGAGCAGCAGTGACTCTGGGTGGAAGGAATTATGTGCATAATACATAAATGACTTGTTTGTTCAAAGGTAATGGCCTGAAACAGGGAAAGTAGTGTGAAAATTAAATGGAATGGAATTATAAATGGTTTGAAGATACATTAATGTGGCTAGCCTAGAGTGCTTCCCACCTCCTCCAAGAAATCCAGTCAGAGTCTGACTTGTTAAGTTTCGAGTTGCACATTCGCTGAAAACTGCGGATGATTTTGGTAACAGTTTATTTCAGATGCTGCTCCAGTGAGCCGATTTATTATTGGCTGCAGTCTCACCAACTCCAATTAATTTTGCCTTTCTGAGAGTGGAAGCTGCTGATGCCCCTGGCATGCCTGGGCGGGCGGGCTGCAGCCCCAGCGCTGCCTCCTCTGGGAGGAGGGATCCTTACAGCCCAGAGGCAGCTCCAGGAGTTTTTTTAAGTGATAGCTTTCATGAACTCCATGAGGTCTGTCAGCCTCAGTGGCTTGGACGGTTTTGCTTGCCTTTTTTTTTTTTTTTTTTCCTTCTCCATTCTGGTTGTCTGGACCTGTAATGAAGGCTGGGGGGCAGTGCTGTTCCTTTGGAAGCTGCCCTTTGAGGCCACATGCAGTGTTCTCGTGGGCATGTCTGGGACACCTGCATGCTGCAGTGCAAGCTGGTTAACTCAGCCAACAATTAAACTGGAGTTGAGCCTCTTCCTGGTAAATTTAGTATGTGTTTCTGTGGGATTTCAGCATTTGGAAAAGTAGAAAAATAAAAGCAAGACTGAGAAGTTCCAAGGGGAGAGGGACCTACATTTAACTGGTGTGGAAGCAGCTGGCGCTACTGCAGCTCTCTGCTGGATAGCCCAGCAGTGGATCAGATCCCTGCTTCCTGTTAGTGCCTGCCCAGATGCCTGGTGGAGGTTCCCTCATGTCCCTGAAAGAGGGCTTGAAATGCTTGTCGTGCCCTCACTGTGCCAGTCAAACCTTAGAGCTCCTCTAACTCAACGACATTTATGTGAAATTCTCCTATAGCCCAGCTCCAGAATCCTCCTGTGTGCACGAGTGCTGGGCTGGCTGTGGAACCTCCCTGCGGTTAGAAGTCTGCTGTGGTAACCAATTTTAACCTATTTAAAAGGTGAGGTTTTGTATTTATCTATGAATACATTTATCTAAATAGTGAATACTTACAGTGGCTCTTTCTGTTAAAAATCATTACATGTATCATTAGACAAAGGGTGAAACACAAGTACAGCAAGGTGACCTTCGGGCTGAGACATACATCACAAAAGCAAAGGTGTTAGAGTTCAGGCTTCCAAGGTATGCTGCTCCTGCCCTGTCTGCTGCAGAAGTACCCCAGGTTCCCCCTGTGGGAAGCGATGCCAGTTCTCTGCATGGAAAGCTGTAACGGACGTAGCGAAATCCTGACCTGAATTACCACTGCCACGAGCACGGGCCGCTGACTGTGCAGCACCTTCAGCAGAAGAGCTGAGAGCGCTCATAAGCGACGAACCCCCTCTGAGGTAGGTAGGTTTTATTGTCCCTATTTTACAGATGGGGGAACTGAGGTGTTAGAGGCTGCGTGACTTGCCCAAGGTCACAGGTGAGCCAGTGGCAGAGCTGGGGACAGAGCAGGTCCTGTTCTAATCCTGTGCTCCCGCTGCCAGGCATGCCCCTTCTGTAGGGACTGCATACGCAAACAGCCCAGTATTTACGTATATACTAGGGTGTGGATAATGCACGATTACCCAAACAATCTGTAGAGATGTCACTTAATTCATCATTTCCAAAAGAACTTCCTTAATCTCTGACCTGAGTGCAAACACCTCCCAGCTCTGCGACGGTCTGCACCTGGATGTGCAGCTTCCTACTGGTGATCATTCTTCGGTGTGGTGCTTTACAAAACTATGACACCAGGGCTGGGAGGGGAGAAATAAAGCCACTTCAAGAGCAGGAACCCTAAACATGGGACCAGTGATCAAGACCTATATGATTCCTAATTCCAAATTCCTGGCACATGTATAATAGCTATTGTTGAAGCATATGGAGTAGAGGCCAGGCAGGGACCAGCTGTGGCTGAGCTTTTCATCTTGAGCCCAAGCCAGGGCAGAGGTTAAGCCCTCACGGGAGATGCTGGGTGTCCCATAAGCTCCCACCCCAGTTGCTTGCACAGACAGCAGAGAGAGAGTTCACCCATTCCTCCAAAGGAAAGAGGAGGAAAAGGAAAAAATGCAAGCAAAATCCCAAATACTGTGACTACAAGTGAATTTAAAAGAAAAAAAAAAAACTTACCAAACGTAGTTTTTCACAAGATACTTCTATTTCCTTCCCCTGAAGCTCTTAAGAGTAGCAGTAATAACAATAATTCACTAGCTGCTATAAAGCCTATTGCTACCAAAGGGGGTGCATAGATGCAATCAAACAGACTTTGGCCCTTTGGGAGACCACTTGGACAGCTTTGCCAACTCCTGGATGCCTGCACTCATCGCTGAGCCAGATCAAACGTTTGTGTCCAACCTAAAAGTCAGCCCAACCTAGTTGGTGGCTGGGGAGTGTCTGAGACACGAAACAAATCCCTGGGAGCTGCCGCCAGGCAGCCGCGTGCCGCACCCCTCGCGCTGGACATGATGCTGTCAGGATGTTGCTGCAGGCTGCGCTAACCGTGGGGCCACTACAGCATGTGGCCCTGTCCCTGCCCCTTCTGGGCCCAGCAGGGGAAGGTGACTCACGCAGCACGCGCCGGAGGGATTTGCGTTGCCTTGTGTCGCTTTTGCCTTTTTCAAGGAATGTTGCTGCGGAGTTATTTGCGTTTCATTTTGAGATTTGTACCTGCTAATGTAGGGCTGCATTTGAATGACACAGCTTAATCATAGCCAGCTGCAGTGCGCTTGCCCTTGTGGAAAACTTGAAAGCCCTTCCACTGTCCAAGGGGATGTGCCCTGCGTCTGCCCCAGCCTCAAACTCAGCTGACGTGACCCGCATAACCACACCGGAGCTGTTTCATTCCTGCCCGTAACACAGCAGGTAACGTGAAGATGTGCTGCCCCGTGCTGAGCAGAGCTCATAAGCTGCAGCGTGCTTAGGTGAGGCACAGAAAGATTCAAACCCTTCGTCCCCCTGCAGCAGCTCCTGTTAATGTTCACGTTTCCAGAACCGTGCTGATTTTGATTTATTAAACTGGGGGTTTTCATTGTGGGCTGCTTTGAGAATTGCTTTTGGTTGGTTCTGACTGCAGCTCTCACATGGGTGGCTTTGCATCGTAGAAGACAGGGTTGCTGGGTTGCTGGGTTGCTCTTTGAAAGATCAAACTGCTTCTGACCCTACGATGTTGCAAATCTCCTTGTGTCAGTTTGCTCAGCCTTACTTGCAGGAAGAGGAGATGTGATTTTCAAAGACTGCTGTAACCCTGCAATTAGTTTCAAAGCCTGAAGTCTGTTCATACAAAAATGCTCTTCACTCTTATCCAGCACATCTAGAGGCTTAAATACTTTGGGCTGCGTACTGCATGCTGCTAACAAGGCTGCTGTCCTTGATAAGAAAGGAGGACAGAAACATTTTGGAGTCTCTGCTCAGAGTTGCTCATCTCCTGTGACACCACAGCTGGCCTGGAGCCCTGCTTCCATCTCTGGCTCCGTGTCCACCGCGTCCCCGTGAGCCAGCTGCGCTGGCAGCTCCACGTCTGCTGCAGGAGACGGCTGCACCCTTCATGCTTGTATCTGTGCGCATCCAGCGTTTCTTCTGTGCAGGACTGCCACAAACTCATCTCATCAGGCCCTCTGTGCTGCCCTTACAGCTGCTCCTGCCTTTTTTTGGTGACACCTGCCTGCTGTGTGTGGGTTTCCCAGCCTTCGTAAATGCCTTTACAAACACAGCTCCCAACCTACTGCACAGAAGAGGTGATTTTTGGCCACACCCCTCAAGATGTGCTCCAGCTCATGTAAGCTGTCCTGGGAACAGAGCCTTTAGCCTGAGAGTGCCTTGGTGCAAGGCAGCTCCTGGTCAGGACTCGCTCCCTCCCGGAAAGCAGCCAGCTAACAGCAGCTCTGAGGCAGTATCAACACCAGTCACCTGCGCTTCTCAGCACGGAAGAAAGTCGAAGTATCGCATTGTGAAAAATCACCGTGTCAGCCATTTTGCTCTTGATGGCTTTGTCATCTCCCCTCTTTGGTGGTGGTGTCTGGACAGGGCCCAGCACAAACAGAGGGGGAAAATAAAACAAAAAAGCAGTAACAGAAGGGTAACATTTCCTGCTGCACAACTTTTTGTTGCACCTTAGAAAAGGGACTGCAGAAACTTTCTGGGGTGCCAGATGCAGTCTGACCGCTCTTCCTTCGGCTGCTTGTCAGAAATGCAGCTCACAGACCCGGGGAAATCACTGCTGGCACCAGGAGGATGGTTTCCTGCCTGAAGCATGACATCAGAAAGTGAACCCAGCAGTAGAAGTAAGACCAGGAATTTCAGAAACCAGATGCAGCTCACGGGGTAAGGGTGAGGCTTAGGGCTGGGTTCTGGTTTACCCTGTTAGTGACAGGCTTCTGTTCGAAGCAACCACAGCTGGTTTGGTGTCTGTTCACCTATGCAGAAGTTGGTAGCAAGGCCAGGTGCTGGCTTCCACTGCCAGCCTAACTGGGAGGTCATTCTGCTCCCTGCTGGGGGAATTTCTTGATGACAATTAGGTAAATAAGCAAATCATAACATGTTCTAGCTGGGTGATCAAAGTGTCTCTTATTCAGTAACAATTTACAATATGCATATAACAACCTGAAAAAAAAACCACACAACTGAAAGAACCAGAGGTTGTATTGCTTAAAGAAAACAGAAAGCCAGTTATAACCTGAAACCCTTCCTAAAATGTTTTAAATATGATTCTCAGCCTCCTGCTAATCTACTGCTCACCAGCTGCAGGTGCTGCTGAGGAGCTGGAGCAGGATGCAGCTCTGGACAGCAGCTGTGATGGCCAGGAGTGCCCTGGAGGAATCCTCTACTCTGCCACCAGTGCATTTGAGCTATGTGGGATTTGGAGACTGACTGCATCCAAGGGAGTCCTGTGGTGTGCAGCGACCTCGTCCATGGTGAAACCTTCAGTTCAGTTCTTGTGGATGTTAAAAGTATAAATTAAAAAGGTGCAGATGGCTATAAAATAGGCTAACATGAGTAAAGTTTTACTTTTTTCTCCTGCAGACAGAAGGGAATTCATAATGCTGAACCGGGTGAGAGCAAACAATTACAAATAATTAACTAAGTTTTCTAGCAGGTGCTAAAATAGCCATACTTATAGCCGAGTTGTAATGTGATCCTCCTGCCCGTCCTTCCACTGGTTTATGAACAAGTCACAAGCCTCTCCCCATGAATCAAACACATCCTCTGATGAGTCTAAAAGTTTGGAATTCGAGGAACAAATACTGGAAGCACAGTGAAGGGAGCTGGTACAAACCACAGGGCACTCCTTGCTCTGTCCTGTCAGTCTCGTGTTCCCACTGTAGTCCACCTCATTGAGGTTAATTTCACTTTTGGAGCAATTCTCTTCTCTCTCTCTATCAATCTGAGAATATTTAATGTCTTTCCACATGTAGTGTGGCTGAATAATTCCGTCTGAAATAGTGTACATGGGCTCTGAACTTCCTTCAGGTACGTGTCCATTCATCTTGGAGAACAGCAGGCCCAGTCTCTTAAAGGACTCTTTCTTGGAGCTGGAAAGTCTCTGAACCCTATTTCCATTTCGGATGAAGGAGCGCTTACTGATCCCATTGCTTTTTGGCTTCTCTTCCACCATATCAATCCCAGACATAGTTTTAATGAGAGCAGATACGTTGAAGTCCTTTTTTTTGTTGGCTACATTGAAAGACACACTCTTGGCTTTGGACTTTTCTCCAGCGCTGTCCTCGTTTGTTTCATCCTTTTGGGACACCTCGGTGCTGCTCGTAGAATAACTTCTCCTCTGGGGCTTCCTGTTTCCCAGGAGGTCAAGAACTTCATAGCGGAAACTCGAGATGTCCTGTTTTAATTCCTAGGGCAAGAGGAGAAAATGAGTTACACTCAGTGGCGTTATCTGTGACGTGAAAGAGTGACCATGTTCCCTTGGGAGAACTGCTCAGAGATGGGCAGGGGGCTGATACCAGACCACACTTACAAGAACACCACACCAATCTTTATAACAGTGACATGAGAAAACTCTATTGGTAATCCTGAGAACTGGAGAGTTTGTAAAATCTTTGTCTCCAACAACTGTGCTACCAGCCTTTGTGACCACCCCTTTCTCCCCGCCTTCCTCCCCAACCTGAGCAGGGGGGGGAGAGCCTAAATAAGACATTTATAGAAGTGGTGGAACAGCTGGAATTTAGAAATGTTGCAGGAATCTTTCAGTTGACAGGCTCAACTTCGACTTTGTTGGCAAGTGTTCTTTGTATCCATTAATCCAGACTCAGTTTGGGATTAGGAATGTGATGACTCAAATCAGGTGCTTCCTTCTTCCCATTTTTCCAAACTTTTGTCTACGTGAGGCATTGTGTATTAAAATCTGTGGAAATGACCACATGAGAAGTGACACCTGAATAAGGAGTGTTCTCTGCTCAAAAAACCTCGTGCACATCATCCGTGTTCCCAGCTCCAGCAGCAGTCATGTTTCCACGGTGGGTCACAAAGCATTTTCCTAACTGGGAACTCTGCAGGTGGCAACTTGAATTAATGTAACAGGTGATTGCTGGTGAGAAAAAACCTACCTTGAAATTTTCTTCAGTTAAGCCTTCATTGGTTTTGGAAGTTCTTATCATTGCTGCGACATATCTTTTCACAAGATTTCTGATCACTTCCTGAAATAAGAAACAACATGAGTGATTCAGCTGCTGGCTCAGGGAAAATTCCGTTCTCACTGTATTTTGCTGAGTTCTTACTGACTGATCTCTTAAAAAATCACCATTAGAGGCTTATATACTTTTCATCTTGAAGGCTCAGCTGTTAAATGCAGTGAGATAATATTTTTTTACTTTTGTGTTTGTAAAAGTTGTCCAGGAGAAAAAATCTTTATTATCTTAAACATCTTCAAGTTATTTAAATTCCTTCACTGCAGTTTTTAATCTCTGATGCTGAAAGCTTTTTAAGGCTACCAGTCTCATGTATCTACTGTGTAGCTCGATGGGCTAAGCTTGCCACTTTAAGATTGTGAGTTAAATATTGGAAAGATGGTCTGTTATCCGCAAGCAGCCTGAAGAACAGCCCGGACTCCATGGAGCAGTGCACGTTCGTGTTAACCCGCCTCTGCCAGCTGCCTGGGTATTCTCCAGTGGCAGGTTAAAAACTCCCTGTAAAGCTGCTGCAGCGTGGGCAGTGCTGGATGCGCTGAGTCACGCCCTGGGTGACTTTTCTAAAGGCTCTCCCTCCTCAGTGGCAGCTGGGCTGCTTGTTACGGACCAGGACTTGGCAGGGTGGGATCCATTTTGTTCTGCATTTGGGTGCCTCCTTGCTGGCCTTACGTAAGCAGATGGGTACCTAGAGCTTCTGTGCTCTCATATAGAGAGATTGATCTCTGTGTACAGAAAAGACTTCCCCAAACCTCTCCTTCATTTTCCCCGGTCCATAAATAGTGATGAGAACTCGGAGTACTACCGAGCATTCAGATGTTCTCGGCACCAGGGTGTTACTGGGAGGTGTTTTAAGAGATCCCGCTGCCAGTAGCTGTGAGCTGTGCTGTTAAGTCAGTGAGTGCTAAACGCTGTTACCGAAAGTGACCAAATATTTTAAACATCAACTCCAGGTACAAATCCTCCTCAGAAAACACAAGGTATCTGAAGTAAGATTATTTATGACTTCTGACAGTGTAGCCTGATGTACCACCTAAGATCCAGGAGGCTGCTTCTATCCTTCCCGCCTGCTGGCACAAGGATCACATTGAATCCAAGTACTGAATCTGGTGTTTTTAGTACAGTCTCATCCTTTTGTAGGTTGAATTTAATGAATGCTTGATAATGAGCAGGCTGAGAAGGTACAGAAACAGCAAAATTCAACACAGGCACAATTCCACCACTGTTTGAGGTAGGATTAGAGATGGCTTGCAAAAAGAGTAGAAAAGGAGCAACCTGAGAGTGCAAAAATACTGCAGGAGCAGTTGTAATCAGGATGACATGACAGCGTGGTCCCTCTGAGGACACTGGTGATGTAGCCTTTGGCTTCAGCAGTCAGTGGCACCTGGCAAATTTTCTGCTTCTTCAGAACAGGTGAGAGGCTAGGGGTGGTTTACTGAACCACCTCTACTGAGGAAATGTTTTAATCCATGGTAAGCAAAACCCTCTTGGAGCTCCTACGCTTGTGCATATATTCTAGAAGAAGGCAAGAAGTACTAGAAAATAAGCAGGAGGAAGAAACAGCAAGTGAAAACTTGATGTGCTGCAGAACTCACCTGGTAATGTTGGTTCTGAATGAGGTTGTCAGCATGCCGTTCCTGGAAAGAGAGAGGCACGTTACCCATTTAATCCTGCCTGTAATGCTCCTGGTGGCTCTGGCAAGTCACGATCCAGCAGCAGCCTTCATCTGCACCAGCACAGTAGTGGCCCTAATGACCCTGAACATGCACAGACATCCCCCCAAAAATGAGGTGTCAAACCATGCAGCTCCTTACTGTGAACGTTTTGAGGTTCTCATGTCTCTTCTGTTCATTTTCAGAGTCGTTGCCTGGGCACAGCTGATTGTGAATCCACTTGCAAAGGTACCAGAAAGACTTGGGGCTGGGGATGATGTTAAAGGGAGGAGGCAGAGTGGCACCTTCGTCAAAGTAACTCATCCACAGCTTTGTCCGTGCAAACTTCCACTCGATGTCTGCATGGTCCTGTGAGGAGGAAAGAGCACCAACAGCTTGAGGCAGGCTTTGCTGAAGCAAACGCTAGCAACTAAGGAGATGACGTGAGCAAGAAAGGATTTCTATGGCTGCAGCTTCTTCCGTCTCCCTGGCTGGGGGTGTGCTTAAACGATCGGTGTGAAATGCAGCTGAGAAATGCAATGATAGCAACATTCAGCAAAAAGAGTTCCGTGTGCTAAAGCCCTGGTTCATCCTCTAGAGCTTGCGCTTATTAGTTTACCAGTAAAAGAAGCAAGAGAACTTCTATTTTGTTTTTGGTAGTGTTTTTATTACCACAAAATGTTGTTTTTCATGTCAAAATGCGATGAATTTCCACACTCTTCCTTGGAAAAAGATCACACAGTTTCTGTTCATTTATTTGTTTTTATAGCATCTGTTAATTCAGCCCTTGTTTATAAACAAGTGATAACATTTTACTGTGTGCCCTATTTTAAATCTTGCCTCTGCAGTATCGCTACACAAAACTGCAGACATTTTACTGATTTTTTGGATTTATATTATTGCCACAGCACCACACAGCTAGCTCGCTGTGCTCTAATGCTTTTCATCCCAGCAAAGTGAAGGTGGAAAGTTGTTAGCATCGTTTTACAGCTACACAGGTAGATGCACATCCATACCATCACCACGAAAGAAATACTGAGTGTGCAGGGCATTGACCTTCCAGACTGCGGAATGGCGATCCCCAACTGAAGGCATTCACACCCAGTGTGCGGAGGCAAGGTGCTGTTCTGTCTGGTGCCAAGCTGCACCTTCCCTTCAGCAGCAGGGCAAAGAGATCTGCCTGCAGCCTGGATTCAGAGAGAGGCTGCAGCTGTTCAGAATGGATTTCGTGCTGCTTCATGCTGGTTTTGAAGTTTTAAGAATGCTCCTATTTCATCTTTTGCAGGAACTCTGACACTGGGCAGAAAAGGAAGGAAATTGAATCCTGAAAGCAGCGCTGAACAGTTTACAACAGCACCCTGAATGTGGATGGTAACGATGTGTATTGTGACCATAATGGAGTTTAGTGCTGCTGATAGTTCTGATATTTCAGCTGTTCACTGTTAACGGTATCTGACACGCGATCTAACCAAAAATACAGTGATGAAGGCTACGTAACAGTGCAAGGTCAGAGAAGAGCGCAGTGCTGAGGAGATTTTAACCAGGCTGGAAGGAACAGCCCTCAGAAACACGCAGTGAAGTGCAGGACAGGGAGTTTAATAAAATATGGCTGAACATCATGCCCCAAAAATTGCTACACTGGCATTCTGGCTGTGCTCCAGTGCTCTGACATGGTTAAAATACGCTCACATTTTGACAGTGAGGTGCAGCTCAACTCCATTTTAATAGCGTGCTCAAATTACGTGTAGCCCTTGATTTAAAACAACTGCCTCAGTGGCCCAGGAGCACATTACTCTCTGCAGATGGTCTGAATCAGCCCAAAACATGAAGGCCTGAGCTGCAGCTCCCCATGGACATGCTCTCCGCTAGGCAAAGGGGAAAATCCAGCAGTGGCTGCATCTTTAAAGGCTGCAGACACTGCTGGATCACGTGCCTACAGCATTCTGCAGGGGAATATCCAGATTGTGCCTGGCAGGATGACACTGGCGTGAAGTTGTTCAGCACTGCTGTAAGGCTTTCTTGAGGTGTGCAGAGCTACGGGCACCTGGAAACGCTGACAGCAGGATCTGGGGCAGCTGGGGAGTTCAGGGCAATACGGTAGCTGAGAGAGAGTACAAGACTGGTTATTTTGGATAGAGCGAGACATGGGTATCTCAGGATTCTGTTAATACAGAGGTAGGTGCACGTGTCTACTGGGGAGGCAGGAGGGAGCAGTTTGGTTGGAAATCCACCCCTGCTCTCCACAAATGTCCATCGTAGGTGGCTGCAGCCACAGGTGTTGGTGGGGCAGGATGAGGTGTGGCGACTTGGCAGCAATTTCCTGTCTGCATGTGGCTGGTGGGTGCTGGCTTCAGCCTCACCTGTATTTCTTCTTGTGCAGTCTCAGCCAGTGGGCAGGATGTAACCTCATTTAGATGACAGACCCCTGTACCACACTCAAAGAATCTTTTCTGTTTTTCTCTCTCCCTCTCTTGCTGCTGTTAATTCCCCTGGGGTTTACAGACTCAGCCTGTCTCAGTTATTCACCTTGATGTTTTGGGAACGTGATGAGAACTCCTGGCAGCAGTACTGAGCTGGAAATATTCAGCAAAGAGAAATTTCACTTTTAGTGGGAATGTGGTTTTTGTGCCAGGAGACCACCATTTTCTATGTTAGAGCTCTCTTTGGTGCTATAAGCAGTGAAATTCCAACAGCTTTCTGAACTCACTTTCCTGTGCCGAGCACCAGGAGCACCACGCTTCAGCAGTCACTGGATACCCAGCCTGGGCCTGGCCACCAAGTGCAAAGCTCCACAGCCAAGGGTAAGCCTGGGGCTGCAGCAGCTGCTGGCTTACGGAGCTGCTGGGGTGGGTCACAGGAGGTGATGTCCTCAGGTCCTCACAAGCCTGCGCTGTCTCATACAGTCTTTTTAGATGACAACGTTTTTGTAACATTTATGATAAGGCTACAAAAACATAGCCATTAGCTTTGCAAGTGTGACCTCGTTGTTTTAGGAATTTAAATCCAAGTTTGGATTTCACTGTCCTCTCTTTGGGCTCCTATTGTGCTGCTCTTGCCCTTGTTCTCATCACCATTTTCTTTCAGGCACTGCTCATCGTTTCAGCTGCAGAACACTCGACTTGTAAGAGCTGAGCTGTCAAGCTCAGAGGGCACATGAACTCAAAGAAACCAGCACTGAGCTTCTCTGTGAGAGAAAAAAGTATTCCTGACTATGACAATGCGAATGTGTCATACTGGCCACATAATCCTCTTGCAAATCTCTGCCATTTGAAGTGAGAATTAATCTCCCAGAAAGATTTCCCTGTGGGATTGCCGAAGCCATCTTACTGGAGCAGTTGTGAGGATTTTCCAATTCAGTCACAGTGATGTATTCACAGATGCGCCAGATTTTAAATAATTACCTGCTACACTAATTACACAGCATAATTCAAGCATTAATCTCCATCTTTATCTCGGTGTAGAAAATCTGTTGTTTACATTTTGTAAAATGTTTCTTCATAAAGATTTCCATCACCACCTCCTTGCTGGGCCATATGGTTTAGATCACGCTTTGCCAGGTAACTTCCAGCATCTCAGCTGGTCCTGCCCCAGCCAGCACAGCCCCATCCATGGGAGCCTCTTTCATCTCTCTGTGTTAGAGATGTTTCCAGCCTGTGGAAAATTGGGGCACAGGAGCCTGATCTCGTGGCTTGTGAACTGGAAGCACTGGAAGCACTGGGGTGTTTCTGAGTTTCCATCAGCTCAGGGCTGTTGGGCTGAGATGGGTGATGGCAGCTCCGTGCTTGCTGCTGCTCCCTGCGTAGCCTGGGCCAGGCTGGTGCCTGGCCATGGTACAAACACTCAGCGAGAGCAACGTGGCTACTTCAGCTCCTTTATGCTAGATGGAGGTGCACAAGGGCTCCTCTCCTTACTCTAACAAGAAGAAAGAAGTGTGTTCCTAGGATAGAAATCCTCCCCACACCCCTTTGTACAGAATAATGTATAAAAATGTCTAGCATCTTTCTAGCTGGCACAAAAAGGGCTGTGTGTGCCTTTCCTGTATTTTATTACACAGCAGTCAGTGGGCTAAGCTGGAAATCAGGCTGCTGCCTGTCAGATGCAGATATAGATGGCTGTGACAATGCCCTCAGGACCAGGCTGTCTGGCCATGGCTGAGCGCCTGGGAAGGAGGGAAGTTCGTGTTGTGCTGGGAAGGCTGGCAGAAGCCAGCAGGATTTCTGCATGGCTGTCCCAGGAGGTGCCAGCAGCAGCCCCAAGGGTTGGAAGGGCCCAAGTGCTTTCCTCCAGGGAGGATGGAGGAGGTGCATCACCCACATTTAAAAGGAGCTCATGGACATGTCTATCGGCAGCCTGCTGAGTCAGAGGGGCTCATTCCCTGAGAGGCACAGGAACGTCGGAGGTGCTTTCTTGTATAATTAGCTGAGCTGCTAAGAGTAGGGAAAAGTCATTAAACCGTATTTAGTATACTTTTATCTCCTGTGCCTCTTTATTGCTCTTTGCAGGATAAACCCAGAGCAAGAAACAGCACAGGAAATATATCAGTAATGGCTTTCAAGCAGGCTAGCACAAAAAATATGCCCTTGTGTGTCTTGAACAGAAAGCAGTGCAGAAAGAGTGCTGGGAGAAAGTTAATCTTTGCAGAGCCTGACACAGACAACTTTTCTGCAGCTTCAAGACTGTTAATTTTGTAATATGTGTTGTGCAAACTGGTAATAACATCAGCAGTGCTTGGGGGCTTAATGACAAGCTCAGAGAAGCAAGCAGCAAAAATCCAAGCAGGCTACTTGAGGTAAACGGTGCTGAGTATTTTTCAAAGAAAAATATTTCTAACAAAGAAGAAAATCATCTATGAGCGAAATCTGGGACCTACAAAGGCAATTAATGCATAGGTAATTCAGCTGCAGCTGACAACAAATGACTTTGCTTTCAAAGCTGAGGATGACATACTGAAGGATAAGAACTTAATGGGATCAATCACAAAAATAATACAAGAAAAACTGCTAAAGGAGGACAATCTAGCATTAGAAAAAGCAATTAGAACAGCCAGGGAATGAGACAGCCAAAGGAGAGATGAAAGCACTGGCTGGTACGAAATCACGCCCTGCAGAGCAGCCAGAAGGCGTTCGTGCCAGGAGCAGGGCCAGGGGACAGGTCTGCAGCGCACCCGAAGTGAAGGAGTGCCTGGGGTAAGGAGGAACACGTCTGGAGAGCTGCAGAGCAAGCTGCTTGCAACGCCACAAGCAGAAAGGACGGTGTGCGGCACAGGGAGGGAGCGCTGCTCCTCGGCAGCAGCACAAAGAACAGTGATTGCACAAAGCGTATGCAGGTCTTAGGAAATACACATAAATACTGACAGTGGGGTACAAGAAAAGGGAATTCTTGGGCCAGGATACGGGTGAAGGCTTGATTTTGGCAAAGAACTACCCTTATCTGGTGAAATGCAAGAGACAGCGATGGGACTGAGGTTTTAAAACTCAAAGCTTGATGAAGAGTCCAGCCGTGGTGCGTCCATGGAACAGCACACGAACAAAAGGAGCCATGAAAGGTTTCGTTTTGCAGTCTCCAAGGTCCAGCACTTCAAACAGCTCAAGGGGAAGGCCAGATCAGTGTCAGCAGGACACGCAGCACGGTGACTGCTTTTTATCACAAGATGGATAAAGGACGCTGTCTTTGGAGCTCAGCCAAAGAAGCTGGAGAAATACAGAACGGGGAGGGGGGGGTCACTGGTCGCAGTGGAGAAGAAAGTCACTAATGGCTTCTGAAAACACAAGGTCCAGTGAGGAGCATGGGAACTGTCTCCAGTGACGCCTCTGCAGAGCTATCAGATGCACGAAATGCTCCATCCAGACGTGGGCTCTCTGGGGGGCACTGGGCAGGGGAGCAGCACACTGAGTCCTTCAGTGCTTGGTGAAACCAGCTGTGCCCTCATACACACAAGAGGGAGAAAGCAGCTGCCATGCCAATGGGACAGGTACAAACCCAGGATGTTCTCGTCACATACCACTGGCTCTGGGCACCTTGGTGAGCACAGCACAAAGCCCAGGTGGGCAGATGCAAGAGACAGGAGAACCCCTGCCTGGCATCACTTGCGATGCTCCCCCTGCATCCCTGACAGACTGCGGCAGGAGGGGACTGCATCCCTGCGGCAGCGCTCAGCTGTGTGCCTGCCACAGTAACGTCCCCTGAACACCCGCGTCCCACTGCCACCAACCGGCAGGAGCCCGACAGCCCGTGCGGGGGCTGCAGCTCAAGAGGAAGCCTGGTAGGTCCAAGTCCACACAAATGGGGATCTGTTATAATATATCTGTTATATTATAAATAACATAAATGCTGTTATGGAAAATCAGATGTACGCTATCTTTGCCATCTTCACAGTGGCTCCTGCATCAGGGGCTATCAAATCTTCAGCCAAGGACTTAGCACGTACAGCTGACTGCATCTCCGTGTCAGCCTCTTGCTTTCTCAGGCACATAGTACTTCCTGGCAAGGTAATTGTCACTCTGCAAAGTCTGATGGGTCCCAGTTACTTTCCGTGAAGTCCTTTTGGGAATTTTCTCTCTTTGTGCTTGGGAATTGCCCCAGATACGCTCTGGACCTTTTAGACGGTAACATGAACCAGCAATGTTTCCTTGCGGTGGCCACGTCTTCCCCAAAATGGACCTCTGTACTGATTTCCCCAGCTCCAGGGAATCCATTTATACTTGGAAAATGCATGCTTTAGCATCTCTGCTATTTGTATCTTCCATGTGCAGAATATATTCATAATTAAAATCTTTATTAGAGCTTGCAGTGCACTACATTCCACAATGTATTTAGGTTATATATATATCAATTACCTTTCATCTCCCACCAGCACACTGGATGAAAACAATGCTAGCTAATGAGAAGGCCAGGGAATAGCATGCTTAGGAAGACACAGAGAACTGTGGCTTGTACTGTTTTAGTGCAGTGAAATTACTTGAATTGACACCTTTTTTTTTGTTGTTGTTCAGTCATATTCCAGCGCATGGTTTTTATTTTACTAGTCAAACAGAGCAGTATGAAGGTCATGTAAAGAAACAGTTCTCTAAAAAAAACCCAGCAAGAAGAAACAACAAGAGAGATATCACTAAGGCTTTGTTCTTCCTGCCATCCATTCTCTCTCCCTTATCACTCCCTGATAAGAGCCTCCTTTCAAGCTGGAAGTCAGAGAGATAAGGTGCATCTGTGCTGATAATGTTAACTACCTCCAGCCAGGTCAAAATCAAGTAATTCACACATGCCCCTGGAGAAATGGTGGGCTGAAGAAGCATGTCTAAAAGCGCTTGAGCACTGATGACTGTGTTAGTACCATGGCAAAAATGAACTTAGAAAGCCTGATTTCTACTCACACTACTTCCAGAATACAACGTTTTATTTTTTCTGCAGAGCAGATCAACCTGGGATTTGAATCTTCCAAGGAAGAAGAAAGGCCTTGAATTTTATTGCTAGACTGCTGAGAGCCAGATATAAAGGCAAATCACATTTTCTTTTCTTCCTTTTTTTTTTTTTTTTTTTTTTCCTACAAGAGAAGGTAGTCCCAAGAAGCAAAATCCCAGTTTGGATCTGAGGAATTTCAGATCCCAGGATCCAGCCTGTGCCATCAGCAGGGTGAGATTTCAGCTGGGAAATGTGATGCCAGCTATTCCCAGAGGTATTTAAAGCCCTAAGGGCTCATTTAGTGTGTTATTGAGTCAGGGCCATTTGTAGCTTTTAGATCTGAGCCCTGATTATGAACAATCACAACATACAGTTGATACGCAAATGTTTACCAGAATATCTGGTCGCATCCACCTGACCAGAAAGGCAGTGACAACAGTAAATTCATTGCTGGTCTGGCCTTGGGAGCTGTTTTCATGTGCTGCAGGAACTTCCTGAATCACAGCCCTGAGCCTCAGTATCTCTTCAGGCTTTACAACCTTTTTATGTACATATCTGTGCAGCCCTTATAGTCCTTCCTTTAGTACCAAAAATAATAAAATGAGCCCTCCCAAACTCTCAGAGTTAATAAATGATACCATGCACATCTATTAAGGTACCAAATGCTGTTACATTTTTTGCTTCTGTAACTGGTCGTGAACTGCCTCAGCAGGAGTGGTGACTGACTCTGTTACTGAGTCTGGAAAGGTCACAGCACCAGAGGGAGAAGCAGGTGCCTGACACCTCCAACATCAGCCTGCCTGCACAGGCACTTCAATGCACGAGCTTAGCTACCAAAACCTGAAAAATTGCTCAGAAATGCAAAGTCATAGCTAAACATTCTGATTGCTTAAATATATCCTTGAGGCAAAAGAAAAGGAACCATTATGAATGTATGAGCTCGTTTAAGACCCGTAGCTGAATCTGGAGCCATGTGTGCACTGGTTTAAGAGACGAAGGCCCTGTTTGTCCCACAGGTTCCAAGAGCAGGGTCTGCAGCCAAGGAGCTGTGGGGAGCAGCGCCAGAGAGCAGTGAGGCTCCACAGGCATGGAACAGCAGGCGAGGACCTGCAGCACAGCACCGAGGTTATTAGACATCCTCCCATTGAACTGGATGGAGTTGTGTGGATCCTGCTTTGCCTGTGTAGTTAGCATCAGCTTGTTTGCTATATTGCAGTGTGCTGAGAAGGCACTGCAAGCTAAAAAGGCATTTTCAGAGGGCTCTGATCTAGCTGCTCCTGTTGCTCATCATCAGGTGAGAGTTCTTCCAGATAAACCCCTTTTATTTTTTGATTGCTTTTTCCTCAAAAATATTTTTTCCTGCATGTTTCAGTTCATGACTTTTCCTCTGCCTTCTTAACAAAAGTTCCCGTGATGCAGAAGCACAAGGCAATGCTAATTAAGCTTGTCAGGTCTAAATAAAACATGGGATAATGCAGGGGGCTGCGACCTATGTGCTTCCATCTGGATCCTTCAACTTCTATCACGTAGCAAAAGCAAACCTTGCTGCGCTGCTTCACACGTAATGGGCAGAGAATTATTGACCTGTCATGTGGGGCACTTCATCAAAGGAAACAAAACCTACCCATATAAATGCCAGAAAGTTCCCTATAATATCTCAGATCAACCAGGGTTCACCTACAGATTGGAAGCTCTTCTTGTTCTTTACCGAAATAATGTAATTGTTTCCACTCCTCTGAACAAGCCCCAGACTGGTCGGATAAACACCTGTTTAAGACTGAAAACAACAGAAAGGATTAACTTCTCAATCCTGCTGAGCACACTCGTATGAGCAGGGGTTTGC
Source organism: Alectura lathami (assembly GCA_013399715.1). Taxonomy (NCBI): domain Eukaryota; kingdom Metazoa; phylum Chordata; class Aves; order Galliformes; family Megapodiidae; genus Alectura; species Alectura lathami. The sequence goes on along the minus strand of VXAV01006418.1, from coordinate 26,709 downwards.
AGGATTGGGCCCTAGGATGGAAAACGAGCTTTGTCTAGTCTAACAGCAGCAGAAAGATGCAGCATACGAAGTCAGAGCACACAGAGTGCTTCCATTTAGAGGCTCTGCAAACACCAGATGAATATTAACAACTTGATTCAAGTCCATGGGTTATATGTAATTAGGCCAAAGCCAGCAAAAAGACAAACAGTTCTACACCTTCAAATGAATACTTTAGCTTGCTAACAAAAAGCAATTAAGCTGCCTGCCAGTCTGCAGCGAGGCTCCAGGGCTAATTTCACACACAGGCCTCTTGCTCTATGGCAGTATCACAGCACATCATCACTGCAATGCATTCCCCTCTTCTTCCAAACAGGAGCCTACTGGGAGGCCTCCACAACCATCACAAACTGCAGAGAGAGCACCCAGCCTGGGGAATAAATCCCACTCCTCACAAGACCTCTTGCAGCTACTGAGGGGAACTGGAGGGCAGTGGAAATCTGCCTATCCAGATGTCACAGAACACTGCGTAGGTTCAGGAGAATTTGTGATTTCAATTAATTATTGCTTTGAGCGCACAGTAACTGAGTGTTACCCTGCAGCTTCATGAAAAGAATTGAGCATATTACCTGCACCCAGAGCATGGGGTCTGCACATGCGGAGTGAGGCTGTACCTGTGGCTGGAGCACCTGAGGGCCATAAAACTGGGGGACAAACAGCACTGCTTCATTCAGCTGGCAAACCAAAGGAGAGTTATTTAACCCCCCTTTCTAGAGCCTAGATGTTTTGTTACTCCATAAAACGCTTCAAGATATATTAATCCCGGCTCATATTGACAAAAGCATAATTTCATTTCCTGCTGTATGACAGAGTTCAAAAACAGACACATCTCAGTTTCTCTTACGAAATTCCCATCAATGGTTCTGAAATAGAGCTTGTGAGACAAACTTCCTGATGCTTAGCACAGCTGGGATATTATCCTGGGCTTTAGAGCAGGCCTTACCTCTACAGCGGGACAATCTACCACCCCAAAACCTGCCACATACAGGGACTGTCCAGCTCTGTATCTTGAACTAAGTTTTGTGATTTGTGAAATTCTTCCTCAGCAAAAACATCAGGCAGCAGCTGTGCAGATCATGTCAGCAGAGGAGGTGCAATAGATTTTTGATAGTCCTAAGGGTCATAGATCATAGTGAGGAAGGGAATTTCTGCTGCTGTTGTGAATTAAACTGGGTAGCAATTACTGCCATGGTGGTAAGGGCGTTCAACTGGTGTAGAGAACTAAAGGAATTTCTTGTTCTTTGTAGATCAAGAAAAGTTCGATACTGCTACCTAGGGGAAATCCAAAGTTATAGAATCATAGAATCATAGTCATATTGGAAGCAATGCAATAGGGAACTGAAATTTTTTATACTCCTCTATGCTTTAATTTTTAAGCTCTCTATTCTGTAAAAATGAAGAAAGTTCCATGTCAATTTCCTGAAAGTGATCACTTGTTTTTAGCTGTACATACCAACTGTTTCTGTCTGCTACACAGCTTTTGTTTTGCTATGCAAAATATTTATCTTTTCCATTCTTCTCCATCTCACGACATGTGCTAATCCACTCTATTTCATTCCATCATTTAAAACTGCATTTCTATTTTGGTGTTTGAAGTCCTAATTTCTCCACTATGAACACTGGTAGCTATGTTTCAGTTTGGTCACACACTGCTCTCAGAGACACAATGGAGAAAATGAAACATGCAGAAGTAACACCTTCACTTTCACACACAACAGTAGTAGTTACGGATGATTTTTTCCAGATCTGCTTTGGTGTGATGCTATTTCTGAGGCATTACGCATCTCTGTTCTTTCCTAAAACTTCTGGAAGCTGCAAGGGCTTGCATCTCTCCTAAATATGTCACTTAAGACACAGCAATCCTATGAGAAACAGCGTATCACGTACAATATCCTCATCGCCCACTCCGTTCCTTTATGCTGCTTGTGAGCGATGGAGCCAACTGGCTACTCTCAGGTAAGTCCCACTGTCCTTCCTCTTGTCATGGTGACATATTCCTCTTGCATTCATCAGGTGATGGTATTTCTGTCACGTCTGGGAAGGTATTTAGATGAGAGACCCAGCAGTGCATAACATCCAGTTGCATTCTGTGCTGCTTGCACAGAACACTCTGATCTTTACAAACCGAAACAGCTCACAATGCATGGACACTTCACTGTGCATCTGGATTTTGTTTACTTTTTCAGTGAAACATAATGTCTCCCATAATCTGCTCTTGACAATGGTTTAGCAAAAGCAAAAACTGTATGAAAAGAAGTCAGTATCAAAATTGCTTCAGGGTATCCCTAGAAAAACATATTTATTGAAGTCTGAAATAGCTTAGTCAAAAAATAGAAAAAGAAAAAGAAAACAAAAGTTATTGTAGAAAAATTCTTTCTCCTGTGAGTCGGGAACCCTTCAAAGCTCTGTGGACATTTGCCTGCCTTACTCTGCCTGGCACAGATACCCAGTGGTTTCACGCTGCGTGCAGACAGCACCTAGCGAACTGCCCAGCCCTAGCTCTCATACTGGGGAGACATGATGAAGAGCGAGGAAAGAACAGCTTAGATTCTCCTTCCTCTGACTTCACAGCAGAAATTCATGTGTGTATGGGACAACAGAGAAAAGCAAACCTGAAGAGTAGCTGCTGTGAAGTGAGTGAGTGACAGACTTGACCCTGGAAGAAGGGAGGGGAGAAAGAACGCCTGCACTGCAGCAGTGCCGCTGGCCCATTAGCAAGTGGAATTAACTGAGATGTCCTGATCACTCCTCTGCAGGGAAATCAACAAGAAATGATGCACTCCCACTCCTGAAGTTTAGCTCATTTTATTTCTCTGCAGTCCTGCACAGGCAAAAGATTTTCTCCTGATGTATCTTAGAAGGCCTCCACCGCACCCCAGGGGTGCCCTGTCCTCTCTCCTCCTCCGTGCTGTCATGCAATGTGTATTCAATGTGATATAAATACCAGAGGAGGAAAAGCCCAGTTTAGCAACGCGTCTGACTGTGATTCAGAAGGGGGTAGAGCTGACTACAGGAGGTTAAAAAGTGACCCACGGTTGTAAAGCTCGGCATTTATTAATGATTTATTTCCTTCAGGGAAGAAATTAATCGATGTTTGCCCTTAGAAGACACACCAAGAAAACTTTTCCCTGTTGTTTTCCCTGTGTCCCCTGTTCATAACATTCCCTGAATGTTATGAGCATGCAGAAGTGTTAGCTTCAGAAAACAAAGCTGCGTCTGCACCAGCAGAGGCTGGGATTGGCTGTCTCTTGTTTTGCCAAGGAATGTCACCGCTCCCAGCAGCAATTGCAGTATGACAGCGTAAGTGACAAAACAGTATCCTGGCATCACTGAGTAGGGGCCCCATGCTGCGCGCTGAGTTGCTTGTTATACCTAGGCTATGCCTGGTGGCTCCAGCCCGTTACTCCAGACCTCTCACAGGCATACTTTCTGATGAAGGAATTCACTGTTTCCAAATGCTCTGTCTACAAAAACAGTCACAACAACAGACTTCCATGCTGTTGGCCATTCACTTCAGTTAATTGTTATGATGGGTCTCTAAGTCATGTGGGATTGTTTCTAATGTGTCATTGCATCACTCAGATTACTCTGGGCAAAGAATGATGAGTGGTTTGTATCTCAGTGAATAATAAATGCTTTCATTCTTAGGGCAATCTTAGGTTTGGGCTTTGTGTCAGCAACAAGCCTATGTGTGATGAAAATAAAGCAAGGGGAATGGGAGAAAATGGACAAAGAGAGTATCTTTGTTTTCTGCCCCTCATTCGAGTCTCAATGGAATGCAGGAGTAGCAGAGAACAAAGAGAAAGCACTTAAAGCATTAAAACAGACTGATGCCTTTGTGATAAGCTGCTTTGCTCCTAGTTTGGAAGGTCAATGGTCCAGTTTTTCTCATACTTTTTAACATGGTAAGGATCAGATGTTCAGAAGCATCACCGATTTGACTGGGTTTGTGCTCAGTTTGACTAGATAACTGAATTTAGGAGCCACTTGAATCAGCAGATAATCACCAGCAGCTGCGGAAGCTGTTCAAGCAGACAACTCAATACTCTTCTCTGCATGCTTCAGCCAGCAAAGAATGGCTGAAATGGGGAAACCCAAATGTTTCCCCAGAGAAACTGGGACTGGAGCAGTAAGCAGAGCTGGTGCTGGTTCTTTTCCTCTGTTTTATGCTCCATCCTGTTACAGAGTACACCCAGCAGTCGTACAACGCAGAGTAGGAAGCCTGTACTCTGCCTGTACTTCTGAGTGACCAGCTGAGGACACAAATGATTTTCATAACTCCTCTTTCTGTCCACAGATGAGGTAGCTCTTCATCAGCTATTGTATTAGGCATCAGAACTGGAAGTGCCCACTGCTTTACCTTAAGTGCTGTGCACACAGAATTGAGCTTTGCTCCATACTGTTTCTAAGCAGTTTACCTAAAGACCCTTAAAATGCAGAGCCATGCTGCTTTAGTTTTCAATCTGTTGACAAATTTAATTATAAATGTACAGATTGGTTTTAGGTACACAGAATGAGATTACAGTAGAGAAACCACTTTTGAACATTTGACTGAGGATAAAGTTAAGTTTGAAAATGTCTCTGCAGCCAACTGGCAGCCATCAGCTGCCTCAGCTCAGAACCATCCTGCACTGAGGCTACCCAGGAATCTCAGATTACAGGTTTATGGAGTTAGCTGCCAGGAGACTGGTTGGAGTTCCAGATGGAAATGATCTAATTTCAGTGGGAAGACTCTGGAATAAGAAACTGCGTATTGGGTGCCCAATAACATGGCTTCAAAGAGAAAGCAGTAATAGGAGAGTGGGAAAAAATATACAAAGAAAAATTACACAAGTTAAAACCAAACATGTTAGGAAGCAGTGGGAAGGCTTCCCTTTCTATACCCTCTCTGTTCTGAAGTAAATCAGCTGCCTATGACAAGGTGATCAGTGAGATTAGTCTACAGGAGACAAGGGCTGATCACAGGTGATAAGCCTTTACCAGATAAGAAACATTACAACAGAGGAAAACCTCCTCCGCAAGCATGATTCAGGCTAGTGAGCAGAAACCCCAACTATCTGCTGTCAAGAAGTGGGGGCAGCAGTCCCCAGCATCCCAGAAGACACACACTTGCTACAAGGGAAACAGATGAGGCACACAGAGAAAAATGAATGCAAAAAGAGAGAGAATTGGGTAACTTACAGCAATGAGCTGGTAGGAGTTGTTCATCATGGCTATGAGCATGTTCAGCAGCACAACAAGAGAGATGACGTTGTAGGTACCAAACATAGTGGCCCCAACAAATTCTGTGAACTCATGTCTGGCTTTCACATTGGTGACGTAGAGATTCAGCAGACCGAACACAGACCAGAAGAGAGACTGGAGGGTCTCGAAAAGTCTGGAAAAACAAACAAAGAGATTTTGACTTGGCTATTCAGCTGTAGGAAATGGAAACCAATGCCTGTAGGAGCTCTGGATGTGTTGAAGCTGGTCGTCACCCAACGTGAGAGCTCTGTTGGTAGCACTGGAAGCACTCCAGCACTGGGAGCACTCAAGTGGGGAACGCACCAGTGTCGGAAGCTGAAATACCATGGAGCGTTATACAGTAGGGAGCTCAGCACAGCCTCCCTAGTTCTCCCGGGAGGCAGTCTGCCACAGGGACACACTGGCCAATGCATGTAAGAGTTGTATCACACCAACAACACTGCGGGTTTGAGAACCACATCCTTGTGAAATCGAACGAGCCTAATCGCCATCAAGAGACCTGAGGTTCTATTTCCCAATCTACACACATGCAATGAACAGTATATTCTCTCTAATTAAAACTGGCACGGAGTGTTAGTGTTACTGCTGTTATATATAGATAAAACCTCTCCGGTTTATCAGTGCCTGCACCATTAACATGTCTACAAGCTAAATGCTCCGGAAGCCCATGCATGACCACAACAGTTAAATAGTGCACTACGACAAGGCATCAGAAGGTAGGAGATGCAAAAAATCACATCCACTTGAACCTTTAATATAGCCTGATAGCTTGCAATCACTTTGACTGCAAGTGAACCAGGCCAGCATGCTAACAACACCCTGTCTGACAGCACTGCACATGGCCAAAAACGCTGGTCGCAACGGCTCATTTGTGCAGCAGCTCCCACCCACCCACCACAGTGCAACGCCCTCAATATCATGCTGCAACAATTGATCAGTAATGACTCAGATGGAAGAGAGTCATCACATTAATTTAGCTGGAGAGGTTTTCTTCTTTTGAAGTCTTCCATCCATAGATGAACTAGACCTGACCTCCCTGTGCTTTGCAGCTGATGAGATCATCCCAGGTCTCCGTTCGCTTCAGCCAGAGACAAGTGACCTTTTGCAATCACGTCAAATACATAATCAGCAATCTAAATAATTGGTCTATTTGGGCATCTTTGTTTTGGCTTTCAAAAATGTGGCATTTATATCATCAAAGAATGACATTTATATGCCTGTTTAAGAGTTTCCATTTTGGCCTAGGGTCACTACCTATTTTGGAATGCTCTTACTAGAAAAATCAATAAAAATAAATTCAGATACTTTACCTAACATACCAGGTATCTGTTCTCCTGGCTTCTGCGGGCATCTGTTCCATACTCCCATGCTTTATATGGGATTTAACTTCCTTGGGTTTTGTGGATATCATAGGTTTTCACTGGCCAAGACTCTTAAAAGCAAAAATCCTTTCTCCCAGAAGTCAGGCTGTTAGGCTTATTAAATAAGTGAGGTAATGGTAAAGTAAGGATTAAGCAAAGAATGCTGAGCATTTTGCTATTAAACATAGTGGAGTGCTCCCTATCTTTTAATTATTTTAACTATTAGTGGTGAAAGTAATGATTAGGGTGTAGGCTTAGCAGAAACTTTAATGACGGGCAAGAACCACAACCTTTTTTCACATAAGTGTCTCAGGTGGGGCTCATACTACTTCTGAGAAGAAGCTTTAAAGAAAAGAATGTTGGTAACACAGCTGTGCTCCCCTGTCAGGTATACAGTGGACCTCAAGCAAGCAGGAGAAATCTTGGAGCTCCACCATGCTCATGAGCAACGAAGGAAGAGCAAGTGCCCCCTGTTCTGCCAGGAATGCTCCCAGCCTCCTGCGGTCACTGGAGAAATGGCCCCGGCTGTCAGCGTGACCCCCCCATGAGGAGGATGCCACAGACAGTCAGGTGCAAATGGCTTCTTCCTCCCCTTCCTCCTCTTCCTCTCTCCTCCCTTCTCCACCCACCAGGATCATAGTGCTAAACATACTTTCAGATGTCTGCCTAAGCGGGAGGCACACTGCTTTCTATGGGATGGTTAGGGCAGAGCACAGAAACTTAAATTATTCATGACTTCACCTCATGGCTGTCACAAAGGAATATTACTTTTCCATGATCTGTGTTTGCGATGCAGAAAATTTCCACACCAAAAAAAAAAAAAAAAAAAAAAAAACTTTCCTTCGGGAGCAATAGGAAATAATGCACCAGTAAATAGGTGTCACATTTTAAACACGCTGTACAAACACGATCAGCATCCTGCTTTTCCTTCCCTTACAAAATTAGACCTTATTGTGTGACTGCCTCGAAATGCTGGTAGGAATCAAAGGGGACTGACTGAAAGCTTTTCACATTTATTCTTGCATTAGGGATGAACTATGAGCAAACTTGAAGTAGCACCAGCTCCGTTCTGAATCCACTCCAGTCATGCTTGCTCTCCCCAGCCCAACAGTGTAATTTTCTGTTTTGCAGGTTGCTCGTTCTTAGCCATTCACCCATGCTGTGCATCTGCTCAAGGGCCAAATGTCAGCTTGTACTGGAGGTGTTAATAATCACTATTTAAACTTTTAAGAACATGTTAAATAAATTTCTTAAGCGAGGCTCAAACAAAAAAGTAACTGCAGAGCATTCTGTCCCCTGCCAGGAGGCCTCAGTCCTAATGGATCCCCTCCCACTGCGATTCTGTTTTAAACAAACCTTTGTCATAAAGGCTGACAATCCCCTCAATTTCCTTCCTGTGCTACGTTCTCCTTGGCAGGGGGCTTAAACTGAATGTTAGGGTGGGAGAAATTGTGGTTTGTATTTAAGCTGATCCGCACACTTACTGGTAAGTGGTTCTGTATCATTTTGAGTTCCCAAGATGTTGTGCCTTCTTACTGACTTGAGGACCTTTTTTTTTCTCCTTTCCTGCTGATCAAATACCCTTTTTCTTTAGTCAAATCCTATTGTTGCTTGTTTCACTAATCTGCCAACAGTGAAAACTAGTTTGCAGTGGAGACAGGTCCAAACCAGAACGCAGAACTGGAATACATCTGTTCACCACAGCTCCAGGGAAAGGCAGGCTCCAGTCTTGAGCTTTGTGGGTTTGACCCTTCCTGCGCTAGAAGCTGCCACTTAACAAACATTGTGCTTGCCAAACATTTCTCCCTCTGGCTACCGCATCAACATGGACGTAGATCAAGGAATAGCATTTGTTATTTAATTCCTTTGCAAGGGCAGCACAACACATTTCTGGGGCATTCAGAGCAATTAAAACAGAAAAAAGACTGAAGTCCTTAATTCTGTTTTTCATTAGCACAGTGCAGCTCCATTCACTTCCTCCAGATATGGATGGGTTTAATGAGAAAATTAATCAAGCCTGTGGTGTTCCTGCTCTGCAGTGGAAAACAGCAGCACGCCTGGCCTACCAGGACTCTCTGGTCAAGAGGCCCTTGTAAAGTTGGACTTTATCCCTGGAAAGTCTCCCACTTCTTCTAAGGAGGGAGCCTACAGGACAGTGCTGGAGCCTCTCCTCTTCCCACCTAGTCATGTGGCCTCAGCCATCATTTGCTTTTAATAACAGTGCAAATACGTCACAAATCCTTTCTTTAACCTCCAGCCTCCAGCTGAAGAAGGATGGGCATCATGACAAGTTTATCTCATTTTGCCTGACGTGGTGGACAACAGTGTTGTTTTGCTTGCTTGCAGGGCGTAGGCCCTTTTCTCCACGGTGCTTTATTTATTTCTCTTCCTGTTGTGTTTTAAGTACTGTGCAAGCAGCAAGAACAATTGGAGGGGGCTGATTATTATAATTATTTCCACTATTAGTAATTAAAACAAATAGATCACGAAGACAATTCATGTCATTTTTCAGCATGTGCTATCACTTGCAGCCCTGCCAGCTGTCATCGCAGCAATTTCCATGCCAGCATCTCAGTAAAGTACCAACATTTCCAGCAAAACTGATTTTGATGCAATTTTAGTCTCACCCCACTGCAAGGGAATCAGAGAAACCTGCAACGTCACGTGTGTATAAAAATGGCCTTGGTGAGCTTGTTGTTGCTCTGTCACATTACTTATTAATACAATTTTTTAGTATGTTCATCCTTTGTTTTCTACATTTTGTTTAGCTTTCCCTCCTTTCCGCCAGAATAAGACTAAACAATTATTACAGCAAAAGGATACCTGCTTTCTCAAATATACTGAAACTGAACGTAGCCATAATAAAATGTCAGTTGCAGGATCATGTAGAGAGACTCTCTGGACCAGAACTAAAATGATTGTCTCTCACTTCCAGACCTAAGAGGCTTTCTGACAGCAAAGCTCAGCAGAATGTCTGCCCCAGTTAACTCACACCTTTCCTGCAGAATCAAGCAGCTCACCTGATATTTGCAAAGGCATAAATAAAGGTACTGTGGGTGCAGTGACAGACAACATGCAAAGGCAGGTAAGACAGGGGACAGTGGGAGCCTCAAAACCAGACAGGAAAGAACATCTTACGTGGAGAAGGCATTGTTCTGTTTCTCACATCGGATCCCCTTGCAGTTGTTGGGTTCCTCCGAGGCACTGGTCTCATAATAAAAATAAAGCTGGTTCAGTCCATTGGCGAAAGCCAGAAGCACCAGACAGTAGATAAAAAGGAATTTAAGGATGTCTAGCAGCATGCGTCCCAGAGAAATCTGCAGGGGTCCCAGGTGTGAATTTGCTGTAAACAGGGATATGAGACGCAAGGAACTTAAAATGTTGGATATTGCAAAGAGGGCTTCTGCAATGAGAGTCGGGTGCCACATCTCCCATTCCTCCCTTGGGCGAGAACCGTTATACTGAAAGAAATAACAAGGGTATAAAAGTGAATTACGCTGCGATCATTGTGAGATAAACTTGAAAACTCAAGCCTGCTAATACTAAGGCTTTACATATAAATATTAACCAGAGACTGATGACACAGGAAGTACTTTTCAGCTCCTAAGTGTCAGTATCAGACTAGCATTCAGGATTCAGGACTGAAGCTGAGCTGATCACAGCAGAGCTTTAGGTTTAATGAAGCCTTCTTATGAATTACCCCTACAGATTTAGACCCCTCTATAGAGATATTTGTTTGGGACCAGCTTTCTTCTAGTGGTTTCTGGTACGTGGGCTGTGCCTACTCTAAATTTAGATAACAGGCATTCTGAATTTTAAATTCACTGTAGATAATTCAGGTCTTTGGGTTGATATATAATATCCTTCTCTTTTAACGTTAAAATGGGTTCAGGTCATTTCCCATTATGTTTTTTTTTCTTTTTCCTCCTGAATATTACTGCACCTACAACACACTGCCCATTCCAGGAAGAATGTGAGGGAAAGAGAAAGGAGGGAAGAAGGAAAGCAATGAACTGTGCAATATAAGAAGTGGATGCTTTTCCTCCGTAGTAATCTCAAAAACGTGCCAACAACCCAGAACCAAAATATGTTCTTCAGATTAATTTTCTTATTAGTTAATTTGTCGTGGCAATTTTAGGAAAGTTGCTTAGGCAGAGGTCACAATTACAGCACAATACTGGATATAATTGAGTGCATCAATTAGAAAATTAACTGGGTTTGTAATGTAACTGTAAAAGCAGAAGCATTCTCTGAGCCAGGCGCAGCCAGATGTAACTAGGTACCATGAAAGAGCTGGTTGTATAAATGTTACTTCTCTGGTTTAACTACACTGGCACAACAGAATGGAGTTACAGACATTTTAACGTCAAGGAATAATTTGTCCTTTTAGCATTTGTCTCTGCTCATTAAACATGTAAAAAAGGCAATAATGTACTTAGAATTATACTGCTAAAAGTGTACCAGAGTGTTTAGGACTCAAAAAAAACTTGACTGTACTTTTAAAAGGAAATGTCATCAATATCGCACTGGCAGATGAGTTTGTAGAGACGTTCCATTTCAGTCTGAAGGTCCGATACACGAGTTCACGTTTTTTTCAAGGACACAGCTAAAAGCAATTACATGTTTCAAACTATTCCTCCATATGAAGGAGCTGAGACAAAAGGCATTTCACTGTGACCTGTGATAGCTTCTGAAATTTTCAAACTGTTCCTTATTCCATGACCATCATGGCCTGAGTTTGTTAACTTGATTTGAAGATGGATCTTGAAAGATACACAGACAGACATTTTAGACTTTTTTGCCAATAACCAACAGTGGGGGTGGATGGATGTGATCAGCAAGCCTGCCCTGCCTACAGAGCAGATTTGCACATTTGTTCACAATTCCCTTCTGCATGCTGGCTGGACACAGCAGCCCTGGGGCTCTCTGCCAGGGCTCTGCATGTAAAGGAATGTGAAAAGGTCTCCTTCAGCTCACATCTATTTTTAAAGCAACTCGTTAGGGTTGTATTTTGGCCCTTTATAAACCAATGGTACATCCTTGCTTGGAAAACAGTAGTCACTTGTGAACAGGTAACCACAGGTAGCAGAGAAACAGAAGATTTCAGAGGTATCTAATGAAGCTGAAAAGGCTGGAGTTGTGGAGTTGTTGGGGTTAGGCATCAGAAGACGAAACACAGCAGGAGCGTATACAGAGTAGTTCAAATAAGTTACAACAGACAAGCACATTTTCCCTTCCTCATTACATGATAATTCAATGCAGCAAATGAAAACTGATTAAGAAAGTATTTTTACTCTATAATTAGGCTGAAGATTTCATTGTTACTAGACAATATTGAGGCCAGGTCTTGGAACCAGTCAAATCAGGGGGGAAAAAAAAGGCTCCACATAAAAATAAGGATGGAAAACATTAGTGTCAGCGTACAGTTTATTTTTCTGATATTTGGCAGAAAGCTAAAGGTCCATGTAATCCTTTGAAGTTCCAAGAAATGTTAGACTATGTTATATTGGTATAACATATAACACCAGCCTTTTCCAGCCCTGGGCTGTTCTATAAATAACAAAAACCTCTACAAGTAATGTTGCAAAAGATTTTGAAGCCATTATCAATGCTTTAAATCCTCATGTTTCAGCACGTACTGCAACCTTTAAGTGACATAGGTCAGAACTTCTGTGGGCATGCTGTTTCAGAGCTGCTGCTATATAAGATTTTAAGCACTTCTCAGAATTGTCTGACATTGGTCCTTGTCAGAACCAGACCTTAGATTAGCCAGGTTTAATCCGAGTGGGTCTGATCTGTACTCAGATGGATATAGTCCTGTAAGTAGTCTTCCTTTGTGCTGGCATATAGCTCTTTGTAGTTAGCCTGTGTGTTTCTGTAGTCCTTACAAAGTGTATAAACGAAGCTGTACTTCCTTTGTATGTGTAGTTTGGCTGTGAGTTTAAATCTCAGTGTGTGCCCATATAAATCTGTGGATGCATAGCTCTCCTAGTAATTTGTGTGAGAGAGAGAGAAAGAAAGGGATCGTTAACATTTTAAGATTTGCTCACGAATGCCACAATTTCCAGCATTTTCTGTATTGCTCACAGTTTGAAGACCAACCTTTCAAGTACCTAATTTCCTCACTGGTTCAGAATGTCAGGAAAAAAAAGACATGATCTGGTTTTGCTTTGATGCTGTCACAGAGCAGCTTCTTCAGGGAGTAGCAACTGTCTTAAAGCTTTTCCCTTTGAAAAACTAACTCACCACCATGCATCTTTCTGGATTTTAGACAGGACCTGTAGCAGGACTGCTTGCTAAAGAGCTTATGTAAGAGCCTTCCCATTTTGGAGTCAATGACCTCTGTGAAATTTTCAACTCTTCTCCTTTCTGCCTGCATACGTGCTTGGGGGGACTACTCAGGGTTGCTTTGGGGATGTGCTTATCCTGGTTTCTAGGAACAGGCTAAAAGAAGTGTCCTTCTACCAGGGCAAAAACAACACAGCAGCACAGCAAAACTGTACAGTGCATAAGGCTGAGGAGCAGACTCCAGTCACTTGATTTGCACAGGTGTAATTCCACTAACTGTGCTAAATGTACTGCTGATTCACACCAAGAAAAGAATCAGGCTCAGGAGATGGATGCCCAAAGCCATCCAAGCATGCAGCTCCAACTGAAGTTAAAGACAGCCGCTGCATAAGGAGGTTTGCAGGAGGCCCTTTGTGTGTTGTCTGTGCCTTTGAAAAAGAGAGACAGAGAGAAAGTGCTTCAGGCCATCCTCTGGCTTCAAAACTTGTTTGTACGCTAACTTAAAGCATCAGAAACTTATAAATGTGGAAAGTGCTTTTGAGGATGAGCTCTGATGTGCACTCTCACCATAAATGTAACATGGTAGTGATGTACCTACAGCAGTTTTAAAGCCCCAGCGTGTTCCCTTGTCATCTCCTTGCCTACAGTTTAAACCTCTATATTCAAGAGGAGAAGCTGACTCCGTTGTATCAGATGGAAGCCACCTACCAGCTGGCATGCTTTCCTTAGTAGACTTTTCACAGACTCCTGCTAAGTAATCTACAGATCATGGGACTCATGGACTACAGATTATCTATCTTGGTTGGAGACATTTTCAGATAACCCTATTCTTGTTGTTCCTTTATTTATTTAAAAAATCAATGCTTTCATGAAGTTCAGCATTGCTGAAAGTGATCCAATGTCAACACGGAAAACAAAACACGTCTTTGGCAACTGAGTGGCTACAAAATGGACAGCAAGCGGGGAAACTTCCACCCAATGCCCAAACAGTCTAATTCAATATTAGCCAAACAGTAGGGATGGGAAGGAAGATCACTCTCTAAACCAATTAATAAGCTTTCCAGATGTATTTTCAAATCTGGACTGCTTCAATAGCAGCTACTCTTTGATCTGTAATTGTGTGTTTGACAGTTTCTATCCTGTATACTACAGTTCCACAAACAAGCTACAAATTCTCTTTCCCAAGTTACTGTACCTTGACATAGGCAACAATTTTAAGGGAGATAGTTGCAAGATAGAGGGAGTTCATTGCAAAATCCATCAGATTCCACCAGTCATGTACGTACTCATTGAATCCACCATCCCACATTTCCTTGATTTCTCCCCAGATAAAACCTGTAGAAAGAAAGAGAGTTCACTGTCATGAGAAGGTGCTATGTGCCATTAAAACACTGTGTATATGTGATGTAATAAAATACAATTACAGATTAACTGCTTGGAAAAAAATGCCTCATTCCTTCTGTCTTCTACAAAGTGAAATCATGCTGACTACGAGGCATTTTACAGCTCCATTAGGAATGCATTCTAGAGAGATGCAAGAAAGTCCCAGGCTTCCTATGCAGGGCTCCAGGAACAAACACAAGGAGACTGCCAGAAACATACATTACTTGTAACTAGTATGAGTGGATGGGCTCAGATGAAATTTGTTTTATATGAATAGACTATTTAACTGACTGTATTTGGTACAGTTTCTTATGGATTGTCTGCTCCCGTAGTAACTCATGGCTCAGTTGGACACCACTGATTTGCCCTGAGTTTCTCTGCAGAACATGTGGCACTAGAACCAGCTTCTGCATATCAGTGTATTTTCTCCCTGACCTGGAAATACCACACCAGAGAAGGAAGAAGTAAATTCACCCACTATGCTCAGTAGCTGCATTTNAAGAAAGAAAAAGAAAGGAATGACTCAGCATGAAAAAGGGCACTGCAGCCTGGCATCACATCTCTCAGCAGTGACTCACCTAATGCCAACCATGGCTATGGGCTCTGTGAGGTGAAAACTGGTTCCCAAGGATATGGCCAGAGCCCATCTCAACTCTGAAATGCCTTCTGGTAATAACTTGTGGCTCTTGCTAACCTTCACTATACCTCCCTGCTGCTGGAGGCATAAGGGTGAGATTCTGTAGTTCGTTACCAGACTGCAGCCTGGCATAAAATTTTAAGTAACTTATATGCCCTTTATTTAAGATCTGCTCAAGTACAGCCTTTAAGAGCCTAAGCCCACTGAAAAAGCAAATGGCAGCTAAGCTCCTATGCTTCGGAGCATGTCCTCAGAGCCCTCAGGTGTTTTGAACTAGCCAATATCCTTGAATGAAGGCTTGAAACGTGTGTGAGAAGAGAACACATGCCAAGCTGTACTACCAATGCAGTTACTCAAAAAGCTACCCATGCCCAGCCACAGGGTACTGCAGTGGTCACTGAAATGTCACTCACAACTCATTTTTAGGACCTGAAAGTTCAATCGGAAGAGCAGGTAATGTTGAAATGAACTGCTGCAAACATCCAAATATCAATCTTAGCTCTTCAGCTGCTAGCCAGCTGGTCAGTGGTCAGGCAAGCATAATGTCAAGGCCAATAAGGTAATTTTATTACAGCTGCCTCCAAATCTTTGCCTGCACACAAAAACATACCATAAATCAATGGAGAGGAGCCTGTTGAAGAACTCATACACTGTATTTATAGTGAGTTATCACTGCTGGTTACTATAGTTACAGCAATGCTGTATGCTTGTTCCCTCTCTCTCCCTCTCCTTTTGTAGTGGAAATATTTCACAAATAATAACCTTTAATGCAGTGAAACTGTTCTAATTTCTCCATTTAATAAACAATCCCACAATACCCCTATTTGTCTGAAACAAAGGAACTAAAAAATAAGAAAACGGAAAACTGTAAAAGGCTATTTTGAAAGGTTTCTTTGTATGGATTATCCTTTCATCTGCACATCAGTTTTGCTGAAGTGCCCACCATTTCCTTCAATTTAAACCCTGAAGTGAAGGATAAAGCGAAAAGATCACCTAAGCTCAGAAAAGACATTTAACCTTCGCAGCTTATTCTGACGTTTCTACCAACGCATACATTTCAATGCCATAAATTAGTTTAATGAGATAATGAGGCCCGAGTTATCATCTGTAAGTTGTGATGGAGCTGCACAAAGAGCAAAATGCCCTGGGTCACAACGCAAAGTGATTTGTGAGCGTGTCTGCAACCTTTATTTTCTTTCCGCATTCTCCGTCAGCAGTTTTAGTTTCGGAACGGTGAACAGTGAGGTTTGTTCAGCACAGAACCTGCTCCAGAGCCACCGCAGAAAGGAGGAGCTGAATCCTGGTGGTAACCCAAGAAAGGAGGCAGCAGGGTGAGAAGGGGACAGAGGTGGACAGGTGAGAAGCAGCGAGGAGCCACAAGGAGAGGTCTGGAGGTGGAGGTTTGCTGAGGCAGGTGCCCCCTATCATATGCTGTCCTCACTGCCGCACGAGCTTTCCAGGCCCCTGACCCCAGATACAGAATTGCAGCTCACTGCTACCTGACTGGGGGTTGTGAACTGAGCTGGGGTGCGCAGCAAGGCTGGAGGAGAGACAGAGGGCATGAAAACCACCCCCTCAGACAAGCCTCACAGAAACATCCCAGCTCACAGCAGTCACATGCTAATAGCAGGGCAAAGGAGATGGAAGCCTACCGAGAGGAGAGATCGTGCTTCTAAGAATCCTAGGTTTTCACCTTCTGCTGCATTTGAGCTCTGTTTGAAAGGATAAATATACCTCTCTCATCACAAACACAACCAAATTTGCTTCTCTGCCCTTCTCCTTCAGTGGCTCCATCCACTTTTTCCCATCCCACCTCACTACCTCACCTGTGCACCCTGCCTCTGGGGGACCTGGACACTCCCTGTTCTTTACAGTTCTGCTTGCCCAGGCCAGACTGGGAAACAGCCTCAAGTTTAGCCTGCTGTAATAGATACTCCTCCTCCTGCTTATATTTGAGCACTCAGTATCAATTTGTTCAGCGTTTATCTTCCCTACTCTGTTTTCCTGCAGCCCAGGAGCCCAGGAACAAGCAGGGCTGGTACCTGTGTGCTGACTGCCGGAGTGCATCAGCGGGAAGGCGAAAGCCTCCAGCTCTGCCTCCTGCCACACACCAGCGAGCAAAAGGAAGCCAGCACTCAAGCGACACTGTTTGTTACTAGCGTGACCCAGAAGCTAATTCTTACAGCCACCCCTCGCACAGAGGATGTGGGAGGATGTGGGAGTCAGGGAGAGAGCTGTGTCTGCTGAGGTTTACTCGGGGTCATCTCTACAGGCATGTCAGATGGCAACAGGAACAGCAGAAGAGCCCTAGGCCAACAAGATCTGTTGTTCCAGAAGGAGCCCAGCTGTTCCATGCAGTTACTGAAGTTGGCTGCCAAATCTCTTTACATGCTGATGATGCTGAGATCAGGAATGAGTCTCCACACAGTTGCCATGGGTGCGAGTCAGGCGACTGCAGCTCAGGCATTTTTGTGTTTCTGGTTTACCTAGAACCCAGGGCAGGATCATCCACTCCACAATGGTGGGAGGCGGTCCCTGCATGTGAAGGTCAGTCCTGACGATGTGCTGCGACGCCAGCAGGAGCATGAAGAGGAAGGTTAGGTATGAGCCGGTGTGGCAGATAAACTTTATAAATGGCTTTTTAATGAACAGTCCCAGCCTGCTCTTCGGTGCAATCAGATATGCCACGGATAGCACAGGGAACAGCAGTCCGATGGTGACACAGGTCAAGAGTTTTACTGCCCAGTGTTTCCGCCTCCAGCCTGGAAAACCATCATACCAAAGTGTTGCTAGTAGCTGCTGGCAGTTTGGCTGAGCAACAAACTGGGGAGGAAGAAAAAAGAAAGATTATTACTGACTGGTACTTCATGTGTGCTCCTCCTTATGCTACACAGAGACCCTCACATAAAACTTGGGGCTGGGCATGGGGTGGGACTTCACTCTTTTTTTCTGCACAGGATTTAAGATTTCTTCCATGACATCTTTTCTATTTGAGTCGTCCTTCTGTAGATCAGCCACTCCCCACACATAAAGCTCGTGGAAAAGTGATACAACTAAAATTACCACGAACTTTTTCTCCTCCTGTGCTTCTCTCTTTCAGCACATTTCTTTTCAGAGCATTTCAGGTTTCGACTGTCTCAAGCAAATCACTGTCAGTATCTTTACGAAGTGACTAAAAGGCAAGGCAAGAGGGAAAAGATGGGAAGCTCTGAGTGTGTGTGTGTGTATGCATGTGCTAGAGAGAGGGAAAGAGGATGTCTACAAAGCATGTGGGGTGCTGCACATGATTTTGTGCAAGGATACTAGCATATGTGTGTGTGGGTTGGGCTGGGCATGAGACAGCATGCAGTAATGTAAAGTTCAGCCAGGTGACATCTGCTGGGAAGCAGGACAGCACATTTGTAAACGTGTCTCGTTATTAAGGAAGAGAGCAGTTGTAAAATGTAAGAGATTAAGCAGAAGCAAAAAGAAACCTTTGATCACAGCAGCAAAAATGACACTTGAAAGTTTACTTTCACACTGTAAAAAAAACAGCTTTGTGATGGTGATTTACTGTATCTCAGCGACTCCATACAAGAAATGCTCAGGTTGCAACTCTGTCTGACTGTTCTAATTCCTAACAACCCTTGGAATTTCAGACTCAAGCCAAAACGTTTCTGGCCTATGCCAGAAAACTTTATGTCCTTGATTATACCTCAATAGCCCCACGGGTTTCTAAACTTTTCAGACCCATAGCTAATTAGAGATGTCTGCAAGATCAAGGGAACTATGTTTATGTACTTGATTCCTAATCCATCTTAATGAAGTTAAGCACTGGCACAGGTTTCCCAGAGAGTCTCCTCCTTGGGGATCTTCAAAAGGTTCTAGACATGAGCCTGGGCACCCTGCTCTGGTGGCGCTGCTGGACTTGGGGAGGCGCCAGCTGGACCCAGAGGTCTCTTCCAGCCTGAGCCATTTGGTGACGTTATCCTTTCTGATCTGCTGAATTCAGATTCCTCACTGGGTTGTGCAAGTTCAAAAGCAAACCTCACCCGCTGTTCTCAGGATGCCTATTATTTTTGCTGTAATTAAACCAGAAAAAAAAAAATTATCCTAGCATGGATACAGTTATCAATAAAAGTAATCCTGTAACAACACCTGTGACAGGACATGGCTCTGTCAAGAGAATCACACTTGACAATAGCACCAGCAGCATTCATCAAGGGGAAGAGACCTCTGAGTAACCTGGAGGTGACATTACTGTTTATTACACTTGGCTCATCCAAGGGTTCTCTGGGAGGGATGCAGTGCTAATGTGCTCTTTGTCCCCCATCAGTGAAGCCAGATTTTGTTAGCAAAGCACTCTTTCACCGCTATAACTTAAAGCAGCTCTTGGAAGGAAGATGGCACAGGTGGCACAGGGACCGGCTTCTGAATACCAGAGAATCCTCCCTAGTGTTCAGCCCCTGCAGAAGCTCCCATGCAGATGCTGTTCCCCACAGTGCACACACAGCCAGGGCTAATGACGCATCACCCATCACAGGTGCATTTACGAGGCAGCTACAAGGCCCTTCTTACCACACCTGCAACCTTTGTGCCTAGAATTTGCCCTGGTCTTAGTCACCTGGAGATCACATTTGGTATGAAAGAGACAACTTCTTAATGGAAGTTTCAGCACACACCCGTATCTTCTAAACATTCACTCACTGCCAGAACTGCCTCGTATTATTTAGCACGCACATGGGCTTCTCGTGAGCAATTCCCAGTGTTCTATACCAGCAGAGCGCTGTCACTGCTATGCTCTAAACAGCTAAGCCAATGTGAAGCAAAAGGAAAAAATGAGTTGTCCGGTATCAGACAAGCAAAGGCAGTGGCAGAATTCAGGCTGGGGTCCCCTTAGTCCTTGATCCTGTCCCGTTCTGATGGCAAGTGGTATCCGGAAACACTCCTCCAGAGCTCCCACAGGACCTGAAGGCATAGTCTGGGCTCAACACCAGGAACAGTGTAGAGAGAGAGTGAAAAAAATCAAATAACATTCTCTTCTTTTTCTGCAGCTTTTACATCTTTACCTGTATTTTTCTGTAAACAAGTTTTTGGTGTGCACAATGTCGTAGAAAGCAAAATACGTGACAGAAGTAAAAGTCTGACAAAACCATTCATTTCTGCAGGTGTTTTTTTGATTTTATGAATATATTTTGTATGTCGTAACAGGCTGCTTGTATCAGAATCAGACTGCTTTTGGCTTTGGGTAGTTCAAAGATATGGGCTGACCAAAATTAGCATTGAGAATACAATCTCCAAGAGGCATAGCAGGCATTTATGAAGCTGGACATTTATGTGTTCTTACTACAATAAGCATGGTTACTGCATCTGACATAGAAGTGACACAGTGCTCCAGATGGCATCAGAAAAGAAAGTCAGAAGTGCATCTGATTTGGGATTAACTTGCACACACACACAGCAGAAACTGGGGAACAGCTGATACAGCGACGTTCTCCAGAAATAGCAAAGACCTGCTGCCCACAACTACCTGAAAGTGTTCCGGTACAATGCCAGATCTGGGGACAATGATGAAAGAAACCGTTCTACAGAAACTGAAAAACATCAAGCACTAATTCGCGCTTGGTTCACTGGTTTTCCATCTGTTGATTTAGAAGGGTCAGTGTCTCATGTTTAAAAGCAAGAAGATATGGCGGGTTACACTGCTGTATTTTTCATTTAAGATCACAAACAGGAGCTGTGACCGGACGTGTTCTGCAGTAATTTACATGGTAATAGATACTGCAGTTTCTCAGAGATGAGGCACAACTTTTTTTTTGAGGGGAAAAATGTATAAACACATTTTCTTTTTATCACATATGATAGAAAGCTTTAAGGGGAGAACAAATCTGTTCTTCCCTTGAGTCAAAGTCAGAGTCATTTGAGAAATCAAATGACTATATGTTCCTCTGGTTGCTGTGCAACTTGCGAGCAACTCAGAATTGCCTCCTCTCTGCCTAATAGCTCATTTATAAAATCTGCTTTCCACGTTGTATCTGATGTTAGTTCTTCAAATAGAGAAAAATTCACACATCATGAAAGAGCTGCTTTAAAGATCAGGTTGGCAAAAGGCAATGGAAATGGAAAAAGCCATTAAATTTTCCAATCAAGCCCATCCCAGCCTCACTAAAAATGGCCTGAGGGAAACTTAAGCACACCACACTCAAAAAAAAACTCCCTAATGTCACAACCCATCAAACGCTGCCATTATTAAAGGTAACGCTGAGCACTTGCCACTGTAGGCCTTTACTAACTCATCTTAGTACAACTCATTAGTCATAGACTTAAAAACAGTAAATACTACAGCTCAGCTCTCTTGTGGTGCGAAGACTGCAGCTGGCTGAAATGCACTACCTCCGATGTGCATAAACACTGGAAGTATGAATCCAGCTACTTCCCCAAGTACTACTGTGAATGTCAGTCTCGTCTCTGTTTCTAGGTGTTGTTACCAGAACTCCTTGATTAAGCCATCGAATGCTCAGCTCATTAAAGATTGTCTAGGGTTCATGTGGCTACATCAATACACCTAAAATACAAAACAGGAAAAAGTTCAGCTTCAGCCCTTTTTGGCTATGAAGCAGCCTAAAACTGCAATAGTATTGTGGAACTTTTGTTTTCATCCATAATTTGAAATTTTTATAGAAAGTTAAGGAAATAATTTTAGTTTTACTTTGCAACTAAACAAAACTCAGATCTGGAAAAGCAAATGAAGGCCTTTCCTGACTGTAAGTACTATTTCCATGTAAGTAGGGTCCCAAAGATGGTTTTTCATCTCTTTTCAAAGCCTTTTCATTTGCTGTAGTTAGAAATAGTGCATGTGTATGTCACAGTCTTTTATCATTTTGCATGAATATGCTGGATGTGACAGGATTCGCTGCCAGTCAAAGCTTCTGCACCGTGAAAAGGAGAGATCTTGATCATTTAAAAAACTGCGGATTGTCCCAGTTCTGTAGGTGGTCCAGAATCAATGGCAGATGTACTATCCTGGGCGCTCTGCTTGAGAAGATGAGTACATGACTTGAAAACAGTGTACTTCTCCAGTATGTAACAGGCAGGGTACCGAGACTGCTGCATGAGAGGAGCCTCCAATCCCTGTTACAGCTGGCAACACAAGACATCATCCCAGAGACGTGACAAAGAACGTTCTCAAAGCTGTGTTAATGCAAAGAAATGCTTCTGAAAGGTGCCATTTATGGGCAGTTCATCTAATGTATGAAATAAGCAGTCAGTGCTATGAAACCTGTGGTAGTGCTGCCATAATGGTGCCTAGGATCGTCCCTACCTGTAGGCAAAGCTACTGAAGCATTCCTTCGGGAGGAAATCTGAAAACTCCTTCTCCATGATCTGTTGAGAAGAAACTCTCCCTAGCTGAAGATGCAGTCATTAAGTGAGCAGTAAGATGCAGCTCAGAGAGCTTTCTCGTGAGGACAACACCATTGTGCCACCAGTGGGCAAGACGCTTCGTCTGGCCTCTGATAATGGGGATAAATACCTTCACCTTTCTAAGAAGTGAGATCAGCAACTTCAGTCATGGTTGGAAAACACTTTGAGGGGAGAAACCACTGCAGTACAAAGTCTTTTACATTCTTTTTTTTTTTTTTTTTTTTTCTTTCAGTCCTGCCAGGCTGTAACATTTGGCTTACATCTGGACTGTGCTATTAGAGAATTTCATTCTCAGCGTTCATCATACTCATTGTCACCTCATCCTCTACCAAGAGGAATGTTCTTAAGGCAAAACAGCAGCTGTTGGATGGAGTGTCTTTTTTAAATATCTAATCTTAACTGATGTTTTTATGTCACCTAAATTCTGTTTCTTGGGAATTAAATGCTTTCTGCATGCTGTGCCATTAATAAAAATATCAAACACAAAAATTGTACTCCACCCCCCCCCCCCCTCATCTATGGGGAAATCCCTTATCTCTCACAGTCATAAGTAATTTAGGATCAGACACAGATGGGCTGAGATGTGAATGCCTCAGGGAGCAACTGAAATAGCTCCCTGATAGACATCACAGGGGCTAAGCACAGTATCTCTCTGCGTTTATTCTGATTATCGTGACAGCTGCCAACAGGCTCTTCTGTTTGGAGTTTGTTGGAGTTCTTTTCTGTACCCTTGCCGCAGACAGCAATAGCGAACGCTCTTCATAGATGAATAAACACTAATTTATAACTGCAGAGCCCCGTGTTAATAAGCAGGACCAAGTCCTTCTNAGTGCAGTACTTTCTGCAGTGTTACTGCATTTGGGGTTATTATTATTTTATATACTATAAATTACTTATTTTATTATAAACATTGTATTGCATTACACTGAATTACACTATATTATATTTTCTGACTCTATTCCATAGCAATTATCCAAAACATGGCAGCTGAATACCTGCAAGGTTACTGCGTTTGGGGTATCATTATTTGCTGCTGCCCTTCACAATTAAAGCTGTTCTGGCTTTGAAAAGGCAGATTTTCACACAAACTGAGCTAGATTTTGCAGCCTGTGTGACAGTCAGGTAACTGCAGTGTCTGATGTAGTGGCATAAGGATATATTTTAGCTAGTTCTGTACGAATCGTAGAATTCCTGCAAATCCAGTTCTACCATGCAAAAGATAAACGCCATCGCCATTCTCCACTCACTGCACATCCTGCTGAGTCCCTTGCACTCTCTCCTTTGCAGACATTAGGGTGAAGGAGATGTCTCTGAGGACACACACGTCCCCCAGTTCTGGCACAGTGAGGCCAGGCAGTTCCCCTCTTACCCCATGCACATCAATGCAGCTTTGCAGGAGCACGGCCTTGTGTAGTTGAAGCTTTATCATCAGTTGCGGAGAATTTCCTTCCTCCCACAAAGATACAGGAAGCTCCTTACTCTAACTTGGACTTCAGAAACACAAACTGACATGCAAAAAAAGCTAAACTTTTTAAATGAATCTTCTGCACTCCCAAATGCTTCAGATGCTCAGGACCAAGTAGCACAATGCACTTCCAGTGCAACAAAAACCATGCTGCCTCCACTTTGTAACCAAGGCCAAGAAAGGAAATGCAACTGTTGTACCGGTATGAATGCTCTTAAAGGAAATTCTAGTGGGCAATACTCAAAAGAGCTACATTTCTAAATTAGCCCAAAAACAGAAGACAGAAGCTATCTGTGGCCTAATTTGATGCCAGCTGCTGAAAGCCAGCAAGCCCTGTGAGATCTGCTATTCTTCGTAAGGAATAGCAGCCTCCTCAAGTTTGCAGTGCTGCAAACAGTGAGATGAATAAGAAAATACTCTTTGTAGCACATTTCTTTTTTAAGTTCAACCTTGTTAATGATTGCAAAGTTATTCAAGCTAAAGCATGAACTGCAGAGGGTGAACACCTAATGGCTGTTCATCCTGTTAATTAAGTACTTTCTGCAACAGAGAAAAAAGGAAGAAATGAAACAAAGAAGTTAGAGGGGAGGCTGGGTAACTCAGCTCCAGCTACAGACTACAGCTCAACACTCAACATTCTTCATCAGGCACTTCGAAGAAACAATTTTTTTTTTTTTTTCCTACAGGAAAGTACAGGATGAATATCCTATCGAAAACACAGCTGCTACTCACATGTATGTTACTACCAACAGCAAAGCACTGATGCAAATCCAAATGGCAGACATTCCTGTCATTAGAAGATCACTAGCTCAGCTGGAAGAGTCCTTCAGGAAAACCTGGTGCTACCCAAATTGCTCAATCCCTCTGCTGGTGGATAAAACAAACTCCAGATCCTCCACAGATGAACATATGGCCTTAAATTATACAGAGTTTTGTTTAATCTGTTCTTGAAATATTTTAAGCAATGATGACACATGAATCTTAACTAAAGGTCTCCAACCCATAACACATCTCTTGATGGCAGCAGACACGAACTCAGTTTAAGCCGCAGCAACCAGTAAGTCACCAGTGATGTGAATGCTAGCAAAAGGTATGACTGAATATGAAAGCTGGAAACCTGCTGCAGTTCCTCCAAGATTCATAGTTTTCATCAATTTATGTTGGATTGGTTTAAATGTTTTAATAAAAGAGGTCCTGTATATCCTAGGACAAAGGCAAGAGCTTGTAAATCCTGTGTGCCTACACAAGGAAGAAGCAATTAACAAAGCATTTAAGCTTGACATTAAATCCATCCCTACTCAGAGTGTTTGAATGTGTGTTTAGCTATAGATTTGTATTTATGGCCCATGCCAGCAGGATTTCACTGCGGGTATAAATTCAGCCTTGAATAAAGGTGAGCTGCTGAACGGAGCTTCTGGAGACCAGCCTGTTACCAACGCCACACAGAACAGCTCTTCTGGGTCGGGGCATGAGCAAGAGCCCACATGAAAGAACGGAGCTTTATAGCAGGAAAAGCAAAAATTTTCAGCACGTATTTTAGCAGACAGCAGAATACAGTTGATAAGTAAATTCCTGTAGAATTATTTCAGCAAATATTCCANTTTCAGCAAATATTCCAGGATACAGTTCTGTTGCAAAGATTAAGTAGGCACAATTCAGTTTGCAAAGGCAGCGTGCTGCAGTGTGCACCTAATAGAGGGTCAGTTAACCCACAGCATGCTAACTGCTTTCCAAGAGCTGCGCAGGGGCCATCAGACACATCGCACTGAGAAACCACTCAGGCTAAACACTGCCTAGGGACAGATCTTGCAGACTTTCCTAAGTCCTCTTGCAAACAGCACTTCAAGAGTTACAGGTCTTGCAAACGAACACCGGGAGCTCTCACAGGCTTTAGCTGAAGTGGGGAAGATGTTGACTTTTAAGTAAAAGGCTGGGTTTATTCTCCCTAGTGAATTTTTAACATTTACATTAAATAAGTAAGAAGTAAAGCAAACATGAGAATTTTAAAAGTCATTCACAAGTATTTCTAAATATATAGCTACTTTCCCTATTAGTGTTAATAAAAAAAAAAAATTTTTCATTTGCTTCCTTTCTAACCTGAGAAATGTCTATGCTGAAACCATTCAAGTTTAGTTTCCTTTTTATTTCTGCTTTAAGATTCTCCTCTAATATCCAGAAAAGAAGAGGCCAGCACATTGTAAACACTTCTCGCATCCTCAGGAACTTCTGAAGGCTACCTCTGTTTCTGGGTAATACCACTGCAGCAGGGTGAGGAGGACATATTCTTTGCTGAGGGATGTTTACTCAGCCAGCCACGGATTGTAAAGAAAGAATAACAACACAAAAATGGCACTCTCAGCTTTTAAATGCTATTCTGCACGAGATCTCAGCTGGGGGGATTGTTTAACCCATCCGTCCATCTCCCGTTCCTTGAAGAACGACGATGTAACCATGCACAAGACACCCGAATGGCTCATCTGCACGCTGATGGATCTGGTGCACGCATAAAAGGCATCAGGGGAGTGGAATCTCAGCTCTTTTGTCTATGGGCTTTCATACCACTACCACCATTTACCACCATACAATACCTCTCATTTACTAAGAGACAGAAGTGAAGCTGAAATTCACAGAAATCAGGTAATTAATAATGATAATTCCTATATCCGAAAGGGAGACTACACAGCAATAATTCTTCCACAGAGTTTGTTATTTGGGTGTATCATTCAGAGCAAAGTATGAAATAAGATGACACACTCTTCAAGACTGATGTGAAGTTCATTCTGACAGGCACTCTAGACCTTCAGACACAGTAAGACAGAGCACTTTGCTTCCAAAATACTAAAGGTGTCACTTTTCCAGTTTCTGTTGTCTATGGAGAGCCAATCTATCAC
>VXAV01006416.1:171127-191786 GCA_013399715.1 Alectura lathami | reverse complement strand
TATATTGCTCCATCTAGCTTTCCCTTTGACACTGCCTGAGCACTGCTCAAAGAACGTTTCACTCTGCCAGCCCCTCTGAACAGTAAGACCTTTTGAGACAAAAATGCGCTAGGTTTGGTTTCTTCCATACAGCAATCTTTCAGAAAAATGTATGTCCCCAAACACACCCACATGCCTGTTGATGTGCTGGTATGCATGCAAAACAATCATTTTTCATGAAAATATCATTACATTATTGTAGACTTCTCAAGTCATATCAGACATTTGGAATTGAAACATACGTGTATACACAATTTATATCCCACAGTCAGAGGAGCATCAAATGGAGTATGGCCTCTGGACATGCCCTGTCTGCTGTGAATACAGCTACTCTTGAGCTGTAGGGCAAGCCCATCCATGCCCCTTGGCATCCTTTACTTGGCAGTGATGCCACAGTTTGAAATAACTCTGAACCTATTGTAACAGGGAGAGATTACTTAATGGGCAGTAACATAGTACCAGTCAAAACCACTCAGAAACACCAATTAATGGCTTCTGCTTTCATATATAAACATGCTCTCTTCAGAGACCTTTTCTTGAAGTGGCAGACCTATCACCTACAGCCAGGAGAGGTCTATTTGTCCGTGGCTTACTTGTGCAGCTTTCCTCCTCTGGGGTTTCTTAGTGTGGAGGTCATATACAGCCTTACCCAATGCAGGGGGAAAAAAGCAAGGGCCTTGATGTTTGGATTGTATTTTTTTCATAATTCCTGTGATTGGATACAACTGAAACAGACAAACAATTTGATCAAAAGGACTGTTACTTGATGAATCAAAAAGCACAATAGCTAGTAAAGGATGTTTAAATGCAAATATCTCCACAGAAATACAGTCATATTCTCTGTTTTTCTTCTCAGGCTCTTTTCTGCAAAAAACCTGGCAGTATATTTCTGGCATAGATTTAATTTCCATTTGCTCAAATAACCTAAATTTTACTAGGTACATTACACATGACTGGAAAAAAATAGACTCCTGGGATAAAACTGGAGTTTTCTTGAGTGCTACAGAAAGTCCTTCTAAAGGAAACAAAGATTTAAATCTCAGACACAGGAGCAATAGCCTTGGTCCCTGCCAACTTAGTAGTATATCCCATCCAAAAAATTCCATTTAAACTGAATCCAGACTTAATAAAAAATGTAAACAGTAGTTTAGTTCAGATACTTTAATATAGTTCTGCAGTGATTAAGCTCTAAAGGAGTGATTATTTCTGTATTTATAGTAGCAAGAATTGTATGTCTTATTTTGTTACAGTAAGTCAAAAATTAGGAGACAAACATATTACTTCCAACAGTTGGTGCCCTATGTCTGGAAAGAATCTGCATCTCATTAAGGTAATTACCATGCTCATTTGGGATCCTGATAAGCTCTTAAATAGCCTGTCATTAAGATATATACAGCACATCTCTTTAATAAGATCTCTTGATTTGATCAAACCTTTATTAACACCATCAGAGGTCCCACAAGANAAAAAGAAATGTATTCCCAACCATGAATATAAGTCATATTTTTTTGAGAACTCTAACAAGGTAATCCATCTGGTTTTGGTTTTCAGTCTCAGATGAACTAATAGCATCTCATTAAGTTACTGTATGGAACCACTATAAGCTTAAAGAAGCATTAGTCATTTTATTTGCATTCAAAGGGTTGTTTTTTTTTTTTTTTTTTTTTTTGAATGTTCTGTTCAAGATTACTCTGGTGTCATTGACACTGCTTTTGGTATAATTAGGCTTGATCATGGAGTCCTCTTGAATTTTCAAGTCAGTTTAGTAACAGTCTGTATGTACCAAAGTGTTACAGAAACAGCTGCTACAATGAAAAAATGTATTAATTTCTTTTTATCTTTAAGAACAAATTAGTTCAGATTCTGAATCATCTATGATTATCCAAATGAAGAGAAATTATATCCGTTACTTTTACAGTAAATTATGCCACACTAAAGTCTCTGAAACCACTTATTTCCAAAAGGTGATTCCCTTTATTGCTGTTGTTCTTCTGTTATATACACAGTAATTGCACTGCACTTGTATTTTGCAATGAGAAGGCTAAAATACACTAATATTTATTAGAACAGAGTTTGGAGTAAGAACATGAGTATGCATCCTCTGACAAGCAGGACCAGTCCATTGATTGAGCACTGTATCCCAGATACTGTCCTTTCTAGCTCAATTTAAAAGCGATTGCTTCACTCAGAGAGTAGAAGAAAAAGCAAAAGCCTGAATGGATAAAGGTATGCCCCTTCAGATGATAAAAAGAGATGGATCCGTTTAAATCACTGCCACAGCAGTAGTGTACAGTGGTGGCAGGCTGCTTGAATAGCTACCAGACAGAATTGACAGAGGCCATGGATGTTGCTCTTTCCTGAAAATCAGACTGCTGATGCAGGTACTGAATGCATACCTTGGTAGCTAAGAAGGCATGCAAATTTGCCTAGCCCTCCTAGCCACATGAACTGATTGTCTTTAGAATTTCTAGCACTTCAATTCACATTTCCAGCATTCAAATTCTGAAGAGATTATTAGGAATAAAGTACAGACTACCTGGAAAGCTGACCACCTATTTCTATACTTTAGCAAGACCAGGAATGTTTAAACACCTCTTTATGTTTATGTTATGATTCAGACTATCATGTTACATAAACCCGAAGATGCTATTGAGAGGCACCATGTGAGAAGATGTAATGGCTCCACAATGTTTGATAACAAAATTTATCTGGGAAAATACCAGAGAACAAGTGGTCATATTAGGATAGTTTGAGTGTTTCAAGAGGTTTTTATGCAGACTATCATTAAAAAATTACAAATTATTCAAAACCTTTTAGACATCATTAGTTCGGGAAATATTTGTGAAGTTCTAGATACAAAGGTCGTATAAGTTTTATTTTCTTATTGTTTTTACTTATCATTCTGAGATACTTTTGTGTGCAGTGAAAAATTTTCTTATTCTTTCCTTCCTTCTTCTTTTTTTTTTTTTTTTTTTTTTTTTTTTCCCCTAAAGAAAAAAGTTTGCCATCAAGAAGAAAAATGTGGACAAGTCCAATATTTGATCTATATAACTAAGATGAGACATTTTCCCAATTGTAAACCCTGAAGTTTTCCTTCCCCTTAGTCTGTTCTCCCATGGAGTAGGCTAGGGTTGGGCAAGAAGTTGGGATGGGACACAGCTGGGGCAGCTGATCCAAATCAGCCAAAGGGGTATCCTGTACCACATAACATGACGCTCAGCAACAAAAGCTGGGAGACTTGCTTTCCAAGGTGGCTGCTTCTTGAAGACTGGCTGGGCACTGGACTGCCCATGTTAGGTGATGAGTGATTGCCTTTGCATAACTTGCATTTTCTTCCCTCTTTCCTTCACTTGTTTATCTGTCCTTAACTTGACCCCGAAACAGTTTTGCTTTTGCTTTCTGATTCCCTTTCCTGACCTGCTGCAGAGGAAGTGAGGAAGGGGCTGTGTGAGTGCTTAGCTGCTGGCTGGAGTCAATCCACAACACCAGTTAATGTTAAATTAAGGATCCAAAGAATGAAAATCACATTTTCAATGTGAGATTTCTGAAGTGATAGGTCTTTTCTCACCACATTTGACCTATAAATTTTAGGGCTCTGAAAGTAAAATTGAAACTCCTACATCTTGAGAACATTAAAGAAAATTAAGTTCAGGTTCAGGCTGACAAAACATTCAGAATTTGCAACACTAGATCCATGATCTTACTTCTTTTTAATTATAAGAAGCATTTCAACATTAAATGAAAGTTCTGTTAGGAAAAGTTTGTGGAGTGCTGACAGCATACCTTTGGAAAAGGTTAATTCATGGGCAAAAGGAATAACTGAGTAGCAGAACTAAAGAAAGGGAGTTGGGGGCTGAAAAAGAAGTATTGCAAAAGCTATAACATGTTCTGATTACAGCAACCTATCAGCCTATCCCTTTAGTCCAACGCTATGCTGGAGTTTGTTTATTACTTTTGGAAAAAAAAGTATTACAGTTTCTAGTGTTTTAAGTTGGTGTTATGTTGCTAGGAACTTTATAAATGTTACAACACTTTATTTCATTTTTGGACTGCACTTTTAAACAAACCTCTCCATGCTGGTCTGAGGCCCCTAGCAAGTATTAATTGACTGTCATGAAACACCAGATGTTACCAGAGCTTTGATTTGGGTTTCAACAGTTTGTCAATATAGGCTTTTGATGTTGGCAGTACTAATGCTTTTCCAGCAATTAGAAAACATTTCTGACTGCTGGAACTTCAAAATAATGTGCACAATTTGGTTTGTGGAAAATATTGTTTGCCATATTGCTCATTTTCTACGTTAAAAAAAGTTTGCTTTTAGAAAACTTAGAAGCA
Organism: Alectura lathami; assembly: GCA_013399715.1. Taxonomy (NCBI): domain Eukaryota; kingdom Metazoa; phylum Chordata; class Aves; order Galliformes; family Megapodiidae; genus Alectura; species Alectura lathami. The sequence continues at coordinate 187,412 of VXAV01006416.1, read as the reverse complement.
TTTGCCCTTTGTTTTCCAATCTGAAGTGGAGTTGATTAATGCATGTTAACAAATTGTTTTAATCTGTGTAGCCACTTGTCATGGTTTTAGCTGTGATAGTGTTAATTTTCTTCAAAGAGGTTCATATAATGCTGTATTTGGGATTTGTGATGAAAACAGTGTTGACAACACACCGATGATTTTAGCTGTTGCTGAGCAGTGCTTACACAAAGTCACAGACTTTTCAGCTTCTCATGCTGCCCTGCTAGTGAGGAACTGGGGGTACAGAAGGATCTGGGAGGGGAAACAACCAGGACAGCTGACCCACGCTGAACAAATGGATATTCCATGCCATATGACATCATGCTCAGCATTAAAATCTGGGATAAGGAAGGAGAAAGCGGGAACATTCGGAGTGATGACATTTGTCTTCCGAAGAAACTGTTACACTTGATGAGCTCTGCTTTCCTGGAAGTGGCTGAACATCTGCCTGCTGATGGAAAGTAGTGAATGGTTTTCTTGTCTATGCTTGCATGATCAGCCTTTGCTTTACCTAGTAAACTGTCCTTACCTCAGTCCATGAGTTCTCACACTTTTACCATTCTGATTCTTGAGTGACTGTGTGGTGCTGAGCTGCCTGCTGGGGTCACAACACCATTGTGACCGTTAAGGAAAAGGACAGTGAACAGAGAGCAAATAGAGATACAAAGGATATATGCAACACTGGCAGTATTTGAAAGCGGATTTTACTTCTTTCCAAAGAAATTAGGACAAATGATCTGGAGAGACTCTGTTCGAGAAAAATGTCAGCCTGATCTAACAAATTATTTGCTTAGTTTTAAATATAAACATCCATCTTTGTGACTTTCATAGAATCATAGAATGGCTTGGGTTGGAAGGGACCTCAGAGATCATCTAGTTCCAACACCCCTGCCATGGACAGGGCTGCCAGCCACTAGCTCACTAGATCAAACTGCCCAGGAACCCATCCAGCCTGGCCTTGAGCACAGCCAGGGATGGGGCATCCACAGCTTCTGTGGGCAGCCTGTTCCAGTGCCTCACCACTCTCTCAGGGAAGAATTTCTTCCTAACATCCAATCTAAACCTCTCCTCTTTCAGTTTTGGTCCATTCCCCCTTGTCCTATCATTTTCCACCGGCATTAAAAGGTAAACTGGACTTTGCTAGGAGTATACTAACATATATTGCTCTGGTCTATGCCAGAGCCTAGAGTCAGGATAATGGCATCCAGCCCCTGTCAAGTGACACCAGAGAGCCTCTACTTGAAGCACAATCCCAAGTAACAAAATGCTTTGCCTCTCTCTTTGTGAGCCATTCCACCTACATTTGTGCCTATCACTTCTCTGTGCTTCTCTTTTATGATTAACACCTCTTTCTCCCACTTTACTGTCAGTCATTTATTGTTAGCGCCAAAGTAAACAGTTTGGTGTGAGTCAGGTTTTGCTTATAGTATCACCTAATTTTACTCTTCCTTACTTACTCTAGAGGAGTGCTAAGCATCTGCAGGAAATAAACATATTTGTAGCTTTCACACAAATGTATGAAAAGGAAAAATGAAGGCAAACCATCAGCTGGACTTGTGATGCACTGACTTTCCTGAAAAAAAGTTTCTCCTCTTTGCAAAGTATTCACATTTATGTGTGTTGATTCTAAAATCTCTCTGCAGATCTCGAAAGACATGGATTCTGTGTGTTTACTTTATGCTCATGGAGAACTACATTATAAAGTGCTAAGGCTGCAAATGCAAGAACTTGAGAATTAGGAAATGTCACAATTTGTTACTTGTAAAACTTTAAAGCTGCTCCTGCTTCTTGTGTACATGTGGTAAGATCACTTCCAATGCCATACCTGCATACTTATTTTCCCAAAGGAAGTCTATTTCATCTAATGCGTAGAATGAATAATGCTCAGGATATTTCTCATGGAAGTGGTTTAATATTTTTGTGAAATTATAATTCAGGCTTTTACAAGCTATTCAGTCCGTCACTCAAGAACCTGGATGCCTGTGAATATTGCTTTATATATTTTGCAGCTGGAGAAACAAATACAAAGCCTTTCTGGGCAACATATGGGCTCTGCAGTTAATGAAGGGTTATTATTCAGGATCACCTGACTGCCAGGCATGTGTTCAGACACGATGTAATTCTGTCAAATGTGATGAACACAAATGTGTACAAACCAGGTCAGACTATAAAGTCACCCTGTCTCTGACCTTACAGAGCTAATGGGAAACTCTATGAGGATTGGGCAAGCCTGTAGTGATATAAATACAACCTATCTGCAAGTATTGTAATATTTTCAGGATGATCTTGCAGCCTCAGGTAGCTCCTGACTCTGGGACTTCCTGATATATATGTATGTGATGACTTTTAACTTAATAGTCATCAATTTTCTTCTATGAATGGATCCTGCTGCTTTTCAATAATGTCTTAGAGTCCAGTAATGAGACTTGAATTTGCTCATGTTCTTTATTGCTGTTGCGAAGCCCTGGAGTGAGAAAAATAAGTACCCAGGAGCTGAGAACACAATGTGGCAATCTGTAAAAATGCTGGTTTACGAGATCTCTGGGCTGGATGATGGGGAAATTGTCTCTTGCAGAAAAATGAATAATTTTCATCATGAAGGGAGTCTCTAGAGCTGACTAGAAAGACCTTGGTGAAACTTGAGATCAAAATATGTATAAACCACAAGACCACGTGCTCTTCATCTTTTAAAAATGATAAGCTTAACCTGATGTTCTGGCACCTTGCGCAGGAAATACCCAGCTAAACTGACTGGGGTAGAAACAAATATCTATATAGGGAATAACATGGAATCTATACTTATATATTAATTTTTTGCTTCTGCTTTCTATCGTTTGCTGCCTTTTTATCTAGGACCATGACCAAGTTGGGTTTTAGACATCAACATTCATTCAGCATCAAGTCATGCTTGAGGTTCGGCATTATTATCCTGGGTATAACTTCACTGAATGCAAATTACTGCCAACATAGGAAAGCAAATTTGCTGTGTTTGAACTTAGCTGAAGAACATCAGAAAAGCTCTGATGCATCAAAAACTATGAGCTAGTGGAACTAGTCACAGTGCAATACTATTAGATTTAGCACACCTGCTCAAAGAGTTTATTTCCTGTAAAGGACTTCCTGAGTTTTCTGTTGAACCTTTCTCAACTGCTGAAACAAATAAGGCAGGATTGCTAAGGACTCACTGGTCATATTGGCTCACAGAATCTCCTTCTTTCCTGGATCACCACCCATCCTATGAACTGCAAGAGACACTCCTCTGAAAAAAATATATGATGAAAAAATGTGGGAAAATTCAAGCGGTATGAATAACTTACATCCTGACAACTGTCATCCATTAATTCTCACTTTGCATCATATTCTCTTTTACATTTTTTACCTTTAGTTCTTTTTTCAAATAAGAAGAACAATGGTAAAGACAAACTCTCATGTTCAACTACAACAGCATTCCACTGGGTTCCTGTTAAAAAAAGTCTGGATTATGAACCATTGGTCCTGCCAGTGTTGTATTTTCAGTGTTGCAGAAAATGACCTCCTCATCTTGGTTACTAGGTCTCCTTTTGCGGGAAACAGAAACACACAATATTTTTATTTTCATGCAATACTTACATTGTAGGCTGAAAAAATAAGCATTGTAATGAATGCCAAGCACTTATAATGATTCCTGCCATGGATTTTCAAAAAAAGTGTTAATCCATGCTAATCTGGTTCAGTGCTTGGAAAATAATTATATGTTTTTTACAGCCCACTTGCCATCCCAGTTAGTATTATAATGTGCTCCATTGCATACATGCTTGTATTTTATTGCACCTGTAGGAAAATTTAAAGCAGATAAAAAGATACAATTAAGTTTGATTAAAGTAGCTCAGTGGTATATTTGTGCCATCCCATTCAGTATTTATAATTTTTTTTTTTTTCAGTTTTGGTAAAGTATTTACAAGGGATAAATATATCTCATAAGGTGCTGTGTACTCTGCTCTGGAGATTTACTTTGTTCAATTTAATAGACATGATTGCAGTATTATAGGAAAACTGGCGAGACACAGACACCTCTGGTGGGTGATTCCCCAAGACTTGAACTACCATTCAGAGATGCCCATCTGTCTCCATTGATTATGCAGATTGTTTAGGAACACTAAGACCTAAAATAGACTCATCAACTTTGTTCCCATTTAGGGGTGTCGATGGCCAGGTTTTGGAAGCAGGGCCTGCAGGGCTCCTCTGTGAGACGAGGCCAGGGCTGCCCCGTGTTGGACACAGCTGGTTCCAGCCAGCTCCAACGGCCCCATCACAGGGCATGGCTGGGCCCAGCAGCCAACATGGTGGCATCTTGGAGAAAGCGTATGTAAGAAAGGGCAAAAATGTCACATAGTGCATGGGGAAAAAGTGTGAGAAACAGTTCTGCTGACACCAAGATCAGAGAAGGAGGAGGTGGCAGATGTGCTCCAGGCACTGACACAGATGTTCCCCTGTCAAGCCAGTTCTGCAAACAAGTGTAACTGGTAAGCAGTGTCTAACTAAATCATGTCCCTAAGTGCCATATCTACACTTTTTTTGAACACCTCCAGGGACAGTGACTCCACCACCTCCCTTGACTTGCCCCTTGACTGCTGGCCAAGAAAAGCCCACCACAGTACCTGAACTTACAAAGAATTATATAAGATTGGAAGTGTGAAAAATGAGGCATGGCAGTATCCAATTAATTAAAACTATTTTCATTATTGGTCTGAAATAAAAAACCCTACATCCAAGACTAAGGCATGCACTGGATCATATTACTGATTCAGATTCAGCTATAGTTAGGAAAAAGGGCTATCCTTTAATTCTGATAAGAGATCTGTATTTTCCATTAAATATATTTTTGTGAAGTCCCACCGAACAACAGATACGCCACAGACCAAAGCTGCAGTACAGGTTTGCACAGAATAATAAAGCTAAAAGATTGACTCTATCAGTTCAATAGTTTTTGAATTTTCTTGAGAAACATGCTTCTGATATAAATAGTATAAGTATTTAAGTGTTATGATATATTAGCAGAAGAACCCTCAAATGAATTTGTGGCAGGGTGTTGCACAATCTGTTTAGAATATATACTGGCCTTGAAATTTTACAGTCTAAATAACTAAAACCAAGTCAGCAGTAAAGATCGGTACTGTAACCGTAGACTTAAATCCACAAGGCTCTGGAAGATGAAAACCAGACTATAACTCTAGTCTAGGTCATTGCTGCTCTCCAGGTTTCCAAGTAAGCAGTCTCTGTTTTCCTTTTAGTAATGATATATGCTCCTCTACTAATATTTGTACAAGATAAAAGGCATAGTGTCTTTGGAACTGCAGCCTGTTAATAGATGCACAATTAATCTAGTCATGTTTCCTTTCCCTAACTTTTCCTGATAACCTTAATGAAACATATTGTCACTGCTACGTTCCTCTGATTGCCTGCCTCATTAAGTATGTGCTGAATAACAAGTAACAGGACCATGCTACCAAAGACATGCTTTATGGTATAAACACACAAGCATTGAAACAAGCCATTTGAAATGCCCCCAAAACAGTTATTTCCTTCATGTATTTACTTTTAATTAAATATGCATCCACTTATAAGGATATTTATCATCATGATCACCGTGCTGCTGGCAAGGAAATCCCTCAATGGGAGAGATGTACCCTCGCTAATCAGTTTCTCATGGGAAAACTCCAGGAGAGATTAATAGAAATAGAAAATGATTTTAACAATTTCAGATATTTCATCATTCCAAACCGGGATGGTTCTGAAACTTTATGTTTCTTATTTATTTATTTATTTATTTATTTTCCCACCAAAAAAGAGCAAATAACCATGTTATTAAGTTCCTCTTACAAACAATGCCACATTTGAGGTGAGTGCCCTGATCAGAGTAGGTGCTGGTACAGTTTCACGGAAGCTTGCATGTTCCTACAAAAGATTTCAGTTGTTGTAGGCTAACATATCTTTATTATTATTATTATTATTATTATTACTATTATTATTATTAAGATGTTTATTCTCTCTGTATTTTCCATCAAATTCTCAACAATATGTTGTGATAAATCATGCTGTGCGTGATGAGCAAGAAGGGGTTGTATGTCTTTTGCCACTCTGCTGTTCCACTTTCTGGGGGCAGATGAGTCTTCTTCCACAGTCTCTTTCTTGGCAGGGATGCAGAATCAAAGATCCGTGCTCAGTATTCCCACAAACATAGCTTTAGGTCAGCACCTCTAATGCTTGATCTTCCTGGTATTAGTTTTGTCAAGACAATGGAGGTGAGACTAATATTTGAAATATCTTGTTTTAGAATAAGTAATCTACCTGCAATGGCACATAGAAACATAAGGCTTTGTAAGAGAAACAAACACTGATAAAATGTTTCTTAAGACAGTGTAGCTTAAACTTCCATTGCAAGCATGGGCTAATCTGACCTGAGCTATTTATTCTCAGCCAGATTTCCAGCTGGCTTTACACTGTCGTATGAAAGTTTACAAATTTTGTGCTGGTAAAGTTTGTTCCTATTGTTAAGTTACACTGACAATTGTCTTATTAAGTGGTATGCTAAAGAACAGCCTGTGCTTTATGACATACATATGTATCAACATACGGTTAGAATCAGTAATAGTGTAGAGTGCTATAAAGGTTTTATTGCCAGTATACCACTTGTGAGTTATGTAGGTCATCCCAAACAAGTGGCAAAACAACTTTTACAGCAACATGAACGATTATATATTTCAGTCATGCCACAGAGTATATCACAGCAACAGCATTAAGAAAAATTTTAGCAAGCTTTTAAAATAAAATGTTGTTATTGAAACTGTTTTTATGTGACCCTCCACCTGCAAAGTGAGTTGCCTTGGTTGCCTATAAATCCCAAGGATTTAGTGAACTTTTTGCCTTGGTTACACTCCACACATATTTAGTGCACATATTTGGTGAAACTATAATGTTGTCTCCTTTTTACGTTCAGTATCTTATCTTTGTTACATAGTTTAGCTTTTAAGATGTATAATTGTTTATCCATATTCTTAATGAGAGAAAATTCCATTTTGATACCTCACATGTCAAACTTACTTTTTCTGCCACACTGTTATTTGTAGTTAGGCTTTAAATTTCACTTGCTGCCTTGAGCTAAAATATATGTGAAAGGAGGTGCAAGGTCATCTACCCAGGATATGAAGATTTATACAAAGCAGGAAACAATTCTACCCATCACATGCTATGTTTCTAGACCTGTGGTATTCATAAGTACTGCTTACACACTGTAGTTATATCAAAACCTACTAAAATGCTAGGGATCACTTATTCAACCTGGGCTTTCATGGTTAATCAGGAAATTTAACACTGATTATTCTACATCTGCTTTTAAGTAAAATAAAAGAAATTTGACCGCTTAAGAGTCATGATCAATCCCTTTGGGATAGCAAGGGAAATTAATACATTTAATTACCCTGATACAATTTTTTTTTTCACTTCCTTATTTTTTAAGATATACTGTATCACTGCAAAAGGTGACTATGCTATGAACTGCACAGGAATCCTGATATTCCTGTGAGAGAGGGACAAATTTTATTTCGTATTGCGACAGGATGATGAATATTTTCTTCTACAGCCTGTTCAAAATATTTGATACCCAGTTTATGCACCTCAGAGCACGTCCAAAAATACATTGTTAACAGCAGACAGTGAAGTGCAAGGCTGATTGAAGTGCAAGGCAAGAAATGGACACACTCTCCAGAACCACTTCCAGAGGTCCAATTTTATCCACCCAAATCCAACTCCAGTTTGGATTTTTGTTCATCTACCACTGTTGCAGTAATTCCTTTCTGTTTGCACTGATGGAGGTGTACAGAAACAAACCCAAGACCAGGATCAAGGCCAAATTCACTTCCTTTACCCATTATTTGCTGCAGGAATGTCTTCAGAGCTGCCTTTGTGATAACTGCAAAAGAGCACATATATCCCTCTGAAACCCACACTCAGTAAGTACATGGGGGATCCCAGAGCATTAAGCAGAGTACACCTCTTTGCTTTTGCAGTGATGTAATATGATCGATACTGGGCTGAAAATTTGGTTCACAGTCCTTCTTAGAAAGATACATATATCACCTTATGAAGAAGCTGAGAGTGTCTCTAACACAGTCTGCACATCAGGAAAGGGGTTCCTTGAAGCCCTGGATTTCCAGCCCAGGAGCCAACAGGTCAGCTGCATCATAGCTGCAGAAGTATTTCATAAAGCCACAGCCCTGGAATGTTTAAATATGCTGATTCAGCCCATGGACATGTTATCTCCCCATTTGTAAAGGCTGCTTCTCTAGAGAGCTTTCTGTGCTGAGGCCTTTGTTCTGGCTTCTGGCCTTAGTGTGCAGTTTTTTTCCCTACTTTGATTTCAAAACAAAGGAAATTGTCTTTTATCTTTTATGATTTTTCCTACATAATCTATCTATCTATCTATCTATCTATCTATCTATCTATCTATCTACATATAAATTTTCTATAATCTACATAGAATTCCTTAAGCAATGAGAAGGAATTGGAGTTCTCTGTTGGTAATTATTTCTGGATTATTAATTACCTTTAATTATCATGTAACACCAAGATTAAAATGCATTCTAAAAGTTGACACTTCAACCTGATTAGTTTACAACAAGTGTATGGTAGGTTCTAACTGTACTATTTATCAAAGGTAAACTGCTTATTAAGACCTTCTAATTATTAGGGTAGTGTAATCAATCTTCAGAAAAATTCCATTAGAGAGGTATAAGCCCTTGAGAATACTGCTCACTGACTTTTATGAACTTGACCAATTCTGAAACGTATAAGAAATCTCTTTTTTCCCCCCACAGGTCACCTATATTCAAATTTGCTACCTTGACACTTTAGAAAGTCTACTTGTGGGTTATTTAATTATCTTGTAAATGCTGATATTATCATTATTCATTTTTTCACAATTCTGTTTCACAAGCAGATAATTTTGATGGTAGACAAGATAATTCATAAATCCATTAGAGGGCACAATGTGTTTACTGTCTAGATAGTTTAGAAATACTATTCTCCCACTAATTTGCCTCTTTACCACATCACTTGGTTGTCATTCTTCTCATGCTGTTTATTTTGCTCCTGTTCTCAATATGCAGATGGACTTCATATATCTCATGTTTATCTAGTTACACAGTCTCTACAAGCCTTGATTTCACCTGCATTTTGAAAATTTTCATGTATTTCCGTATACACATTTTAACAATGTCTGTAGTGTTGGACTGGAAATGCTACCCATCTCTGAGGAAAATGTGTGTGACTTTGTTGCTGACTCTGTGATGGGACGAAACCTGGACTTGCACGCCTATCCCCTCCTCACCTTCATTTCCATAGGAAGGAAGTCTAGGCTGGCAGACATTATGTGCTCTGACCTGTCCCCCAGGCTGCACATGGGCACCTGGCTGTTGTTAGACGTTGTTGTATTCACCCTCTCCACACTAGATATAGACTTGATTTCTCAGCTTACCTAGAATCATAGAACCATAGAATTGTTTGAGCTGGAAGGGACCTTTAAAGGCCATCATGTGCCCACTCCCCTTCAGTGAACACAGACATCTACAGCTGGATCAAGTTGCTCAGAGCCCTGTCCAGCCTGACTTTGAAGGTCTTCAGGGACAGGGCATCCACTTCCTCTCTGCTTTTCTCATGTGCCGCACAGTCTTGCTCATCTTAAGATGCACAAAGAAAATAAAGATTGTCACTATCACAAAACAATGACGTTTTGTGTCATTGTTTGGATGTGGTTTTTTTTTTTTTATTTGTTCAGCATAGTATCAGGTTATCAAATAGTAAACTAAAAGGCTTGCTTTCAGTTTCTATTGTTTTTGTCCTATTAACAAACCAGACTGTTTCTTTCTCACTTTGGACTACCATTCAGAGCATACCCTCACCTATACCTGCTGGCATTTACAACAGCATTCTGCTTTTCTCCATCTCATCAATTTTCATCATTTTCATACTTTCTGAACTGCATCAGAACGTTCTCCCCACTCATATATACCACTTAATACTGAGACACAATTTATTCCTTATAATTTGTCCTATAAATGAATATCTTGCCTAGTCACCTCAAACTAACTCTGCAACAGCTTCCTGCAATTTTTAGTACATACTTTTATGCATTACATTTTTTTTTATGAAGTTGAATTTAAAATGATACAAAACCATATTCCCCACTCCCTGCTTTTTTACAACAAATTAAACATGAGAATTGTCTTTATTTTAAAGATTCTTCTAATAAGGTTTTACAGAATAAGCTTCCTGCTTAGAGAAAAATAGAAAACTGAAATTACTTACTTTCTAATTCTTTGCTGCAAGAGCTTGTGTCTTATTTTTCAGTTGACTTAAAATCCTTACATCAGGATTTTATGCAAGAACATTGTGTTCTAAAGCCACACATAGCAATCCTTTTCATTCACTTCCCATCAAAGAAATCCATTAATAAGAAACACGGTCAAAGTCAGAAGAGGCTGCAGAAAATTAGATTTTTTTAAAGGTTCCTTAAATGGAATTCAGGCTCAGTTTTATTATGGATACCTTTGACATGTTGAGCCCTAGAAAGCTGAAAAAAGTTCAGTGTTTTTCCACAGTAACTGCAGAGAGTATTTGTACAAGAATAATAAATTTGGAGATATGAAATGAAATTAATTTAAGCTTTTGTGCTATTCCAAATGAATATAATCATTTCTACAATAGAGTTGGGCTTGTCTTGCTGGTGTATATTTTTTATATTAATTATATATTTTTCAATTACAAGACTATTTTGTAGAAAAGTATTTTATATTGGAATGAAGCTACTTTAAGGCAAATAGTCTAAAGACTACAAACATTTTAGTATCTTAATATATAAATTAATAAATAAATGTTAAGGACAATACAAGCATTTCCAATCATAGAATCATAGAACCAAAGACACACCTAGGCCGGAAAAAAACTTCCAACCATCAATGTGACCTACTAAATCACAACATAAGACCTGCTTAGTGGATGAGGGAAAGCCTGTGGATGCAGTCTACCTAGACTGTAGTAAAGCCTTTGACACTGTCTCCAACAGCATTCTCCTGGAGAAGCTGGCAGCCCATGGCTTGGACAGGCGTATTCTTCGCGGGGTAAAAAATTGGTTGGATTGCTGGGCTTAAAGAGTGGTCGTGAATGGAATTAACTCCAGCTGGTGACTGGGCATGAGTGGTGTTCCTCAGGGATCAGTACTGGAGCCAGTCCTATTTAACATCTTTACTGATGACCTGGATGAAGGTAACCTCAGTAAATTTGCAGATGACACCAAGATGAGAGGAAGTGCTGGTCTGCCTGAGGGAAGGAAGGCTCTGCAGAGGGATCTGGACTGGCTGGATGGATGGGCTGAGGCCAATTGCATGAGGTTCAACAAGACCAAGTGTTGGGTCCTGGACTTTGGTCATAACAACCCCATGCAACGCTACAGACTTGGGGCAGAGTGGCTAGAAAACTGTGTGGAGGAAAAGGACCTGGGGGTGCTAGTCAACAGCTGTCTGAACGTGATCCAGCAGTGTGCCCAGGTGGCCAAGAAGGCCAACGGCATCCTGTCCTTTTTCAGAAATAGTATGGCCAGAAGGAACAGGGAGGTGATCGTTCCCCTGTACTCGGCACAGGTGAGGCCGCGCCTTGAGTGCTGTGTTCAGTTTTTGGCCCCTCACTACAAGAAGGACATAGAAGCCCAGGAGTGTGTCCTAAGAAGTGTAACGTAGCTGAAGGGCCTGGAGCACAAGCCTTATGGGGAGCGGCTGAGGGCACTGGGGCTGCATAGTCTGGAGAAGAGAAGGCTCAGGGGAGATGTTATTGCTCTCTACAACTACCTGAAAGGAGGTTGTAGGGAGGTGGATTGGACTCTTCTCCCTGGTAGCTGTGATAGGACGAGAAGTAATGGCCATAAGTTGTGCCAGGGGAGGTTCAGGTTGGATTTTAGGAAAAAATTCTTCTCAGAAAGAGCGGTCAGGCATTGGAACAGGCTGCCCAGGGAGGTGGTGGAGTCTCTTTCCCTGGAGGTGTTCAAGAAGAGTGTAGATGTGGCACTCAGGGATAAGATTTAGTTAGAATAGTGATGTTGGGTTGACGGTTGGACTAGATGATCTTAGAGGTCTTTTCTAACCTTAATGATTCTATGATCCTATGATCAGCAAACCATGTCCCTTTGTACCATGTGCACACAACTCTTAAATACCTCCAGGGATGGAGACTCCACTACTTCCCTGGGCAGCCTGTCCAAATGCTTGACCACCCCCTCCATGAAGAAAATCTTTTTAATGTCCAATCTAAACCTCCCCTGGTGCACCTTGAATAATCAGAAGTGCTTTGAGTTATCCTATATATTTTAAAACTTCATTTATACCTTCAGTGGTACAGAATGTCTTTCTATGTAAAGCTAGATATTAAAACCAGCAACACCATATTGCAGATTACATTAAGTAGGATATCTTGCATTAGTGTATACAGATCTCTGCTAGATGTTTGCAGAGCCCTTTCATTTCTACACCTATACAATTCTTCAGAACTGATCCTTAAGAATACAATTAAGGAATCAAATGTATCGAATGAAAGTTGTTAGTAAGATAGGTATCTATACAAATAGGCATCCTTTCTACTGTTTGCACTTGCTCAGCTTCACCGATTTTAAAAACATGTGTTATAAACAGGGATGAAGAATTCTGGACATACTACAAAATAAAAGACCAAAGGATAAAGTATTTAATCCCCTTGCAAACTCCTTTTTTCCTTTTATGAACCCACACTGGTACCCGTGTTCTTTCCCACTGACAAAGTGATATATTCTTCCCATAGTGTACAGAACTCTTCAGCTTTGTCATTCATGTAAGTAAGGTTTTCTTATAAGCCATTTTCTGTCAAGTTAATACATAAAATCTTTAAACTTGGAATACAAGAGCTTTTAAAAACATTTCAGGGTACCTTTCCTCATATAGTCAAGAGTAACTGCAATCCATTTCCATAAAAATTTGTATGGAAAGAAGAATTTATAGCAGCAGGGTTGTTTTTAAGGCAGTTTATTTTCTATAATGGTTTTGGCCCAGCCCTTTACTTTTCAATAGCATTTAACTCATAGGTAGAAATCTTAATTTTCTCACTGCAATGCATAAGTGACAGTTTTTTATGTAATGGTCCCCAAAGCTTGAATGACTGTAAATAGTTATTTAGACCTCATTATTTTCTTCCAACTTGCTTATAATGGCTTCGTATTGTGATAATGTGATTAAATGCTGTGACTTACTACAGAGCAATGGAACATACAATTGCCATGTGTTTGGCGGCAGAATATCACAAGTGCTCATAATAGATGCTATTAATCTGAGGCAAATGTGAATGTACAGTTGCAATAGGCAGGTGACAGGCAACTGATAATCAGACCATCAATTTTCAGACATTAGATCAAGGAAAGATTATTATTATTATCCGATCAATTATGTTAGGATTTGGGCTGCTCTGACTTGACAGGTAAGCAAGATCGAAACATTGCCATTCTTCCCACAAGTAGACCATTTAAGCTTTGTTTAAGCCCCAGATACTGAAGAGCCATCAGGCCCTGGGAGTGCATTCAGGCCATGCTCCATCTCCATGTGGGAGGAAATTGTTGTGCAGAGCTCTCCTCCTTGATTTCTGATTTTCATGGGAACAATTTCATGATTCCTGCCGTGGGCTGGTTGCCACCCACTGGATCAGGCTGCCCAGGGCCCATTCAAACTGCCTTTGAATGCCTCCAGGGACGGACCATCCACAGCTCCTCTGGGCAGCCTGGTGCCTGTGCCTCACCACTCTCACTGTAAATAATTTCTTCATTATACGCACTCTCTGAGTAAAGAATTGCCTCCTAATATCTAATCTAAATCTGTCCTCTTTTAGTTTAAAGCCATCACCCCTTGTCCTATCACTACACTCCCTCATAAAGATTCTCTTCCCACTATTTCTCTAGGCCCCCTTTAGGTACTGGAAAGCTGCTGTATGTTCTCCTACGAGCCTTCTCTAGGCTGAATAACCCAAAATTTCTCAGCTTGTCTTCACAGAAGAGGTGTTCCAGCCCTCTGGTCATCCTTGTGGGAGCCTCATGAGAGCAGAGTAGGGGGTGACAATCACCTCCCTTGCCCTGCTGGCCATGCTTCTTTTGGTGCAGCCTAGGGTACGGTTGGCTTTCTGGGCTGCAAGCTCACATTCCCAGCTCCTGTTGACCTTTTCATCCATCAGTACCTCAGAGTCCTTCTCCATAGGACTGATCTCTATCCACTCATTGCCCAGCCTGTATTCATGTTTGGGATTGCCCTAACCCAGGTGCAGGACCTTGCACTTAGCATTGGTGAACCACATGCTGTTTGCATGGAATATCTTGAACCTGTCAAGGTCACAACTTTCCTTCCCTCCAGTGTGTTGACTGAAGTGCTCAGCTTGATGTAATCTGCAGACTTGCTCAGAGTGCACTCAATCCCACTGTCCACTTCGCTGACAAAGATGTTAAATAGTGCTAGTCCCAATACTGACCCCTGACGGACACAGGGATGGAGGCACAGAGATGGACAGTGCTCTCTGATCAGGAGGGTAGGATGTTGGGGTCTGCTGCAGAGCACGCCTACCTAGTGTATGTCCCTAGCTTTAAAGACAGCCACTGCAAAAATTTTGGTTTGATAAAAATCTCAGCTAGAACACAATACTCATCCTTCTGTTTATGTACTCTGAAATTTGCCTACTCCATGTGGTGAAGACACAAATCTCTTTAGAAATTTTAAATGGGGTACATTAACTAATTGTCCTTAATCTCATTTTGCAATGCCTCCAGAAATAGCTGACAAATCCCAGGTGTTCTATCGACCATTGAAATCTTAACTTTGAATCTTACCAGGGTAGTACATAACTGTTTATATGTAGATTTGGTTTCTGAGCCTCCTGAATGTAATGTAAATCTTCATCTGCATTTTGGGAGATGGGTTTGGATAAAATTTGTACCTAGATAACTCAACTATACACTGCATGTTTTGGTATTAACCTATTTATTTCCAAATTTCCCTTGAAATAAATATTTTACCTGTTTCAAAATGTAAAAAAGATTTTATTTTATTTTTTCCTCCAAAGACATGTAAGTTTAGCCGTATTTATTTGTTTCTTTAGAAAGCCCTGAGTGTATACCAGATGGGAAATGGCAGATCTGCATATCTCTATAATTCTGACATCTCTAAGTCATTTCCTAAAACACAAACTTATATTTATAAGTGCGTCCAAAATGAAAATATATGCACTTTAAGAAAAAATGTTTACAGTTTGCTTATCCACATAACAACCATTTCTCAGATCCCAAAATATTTATTTTCAATATTGAACTTCTTTTTATGGTCGATCCACTCTCTTTCAAAGATGTTCAGTTTATACAACCAGTAAATTACTTTTCCATAATTGCTGTAATTACAGTCCTCCTCCTCATGTGCTTATGCTTATCTCAGAACTGTGATAGTGTTGAACATTCTGCTAACAGAAAACCTCATGTTTATTTAGGAGATAACAGAGAACACTGTTAACTAAAATATCTATTTGGGATGCTGTCCATAGTTATTGTAACGAGATTTTACTGAGACTTAAAAGGCTGTAGCAACATACCGGCCATACAAAAAACTTTTAAAGATAACATATAGCTCAATGATACCTTAATATGTTAAAGTTTCCTATTAAAAATCAGGCTGAAACTATGGTTTTACTATGTAAAAGGATAATGATATGCTAATACTAAGAGAAAAAGTATATAATTCAATATAGTCTAGGTGGTTCTTACAGAACACGGGAAATCCCTATTTCCTGCTTAACCATCTCTTCAGAGATGTAATGTAATATCGTAATGTTTCAGGACTGTACCTTGTGTACTTTGACAAGAATTTTATCGTTTGTGTGTGAGTTTTATCAAAAGTGATACTTCCTCATGTGCACAAACTCTTCTCTTGCTAGTATCTATACGATAGTTCGTTACTAAAAACACAGCTATGACGAAAAAACACAGCTATGATGAAATGACACTTCATTACCTGAAATACTCATAATGTGGAAGATGGAGGGCACTTCTTCTTTAATCATAACTTTTTAAAACATATTTGATCACAGTTTTCATCTTTGGCTGCATTACCTTAATTTTAGACTCACTGCTGATTGCAGTTCTGATTTCCTTATTAAAACATGTCCCCTCCACCTCCCTCAAAAAAAA
>VXAV01006416.1:90116-104237 GCA_013399715.1 Alectura lathami | reverse complement strand
TATACTGAATTCCAGAATTCAAACAATTCTGTGATACAGAAGTGGAAAAATTAAACTTGCCCTCACTTGAGTGTAAAATGAAGTAGAAATTTACATGGTCACATGAGATTATAGCACTAACTTCAACTTTATCAGGAGAAAAACAAACTCAGCCTGCTGCACAGAAGCCTTCCTACTGTATGTTATTCTTTACCCTTGGTACTGGAACTTGGACAACATCCCTTTAAGACACTTCTGGTGAATAATGTTAATTCTTCTTGGCTGTGCACCCTGTGTGATACAATAATATTATGATTTGATATGACTGACTGATGTAAATACAATGCAATATAATGCCACATTTTTTTTTTTTAATCTAGTAGAATGATTTGCATTAATACAGAGATTGATTACTAATGACTGACACTAAAGCAACATAAATTTTAAGAAGACATCTGATGATTTTGTGATGAACCATATAATTTTGTATGTCCTCATGTTAATAAATGAAAAAGATAAAACAATTACTTTGATACCGATTCTACGGGTACATACAGTAGAAACAAATGGTAAAATCAACATTTAATCCTTTCTCTGAATAGTATCAAAGCCTCACTTTTTCTTAGTCAATTCTCTGCAAAGTCTCCTGAACAATACTGGTGACTCTGGTGATGGTAAAGGTGTAAAAGATAAAGATCACTGATGAGAAATTTATTTGGAATAGTTAACTCAGGTATAGTGTATAGTAGATCAGGTGGGTTTTTGGTCTCTGTCTCTCTCTCCCTCTCACACACACACATACTCTCAGAAACATATTTAGCCATCCTTCTGTTCTCAAAATTCAACCTTAGAGACTGTAACTAGAACAAAGAAATAGCCATAGATACAATGGAAGATATAACAATTTGTTTGACTTTAACAATAGGCAACAACTTTCACAATTCACCTGACAAATAGACCGATATCAAAACCAAAATCCATCAATGGATTTTAGGCAAGAAAACTATATATGAAACACATTTAGAAAAAATACATTTTAAAATGTAGTTCAAATCATGTTTTCAAACATGCTTCCTCACTCAAGGTAGATGGGGCGTAATGATGATGAAACTCAGCTTCCTGTGTTCATTCAGCAGAACTATTCATTCTGTGTAGCTATTTATTGGGAGTGAGGATGAGTGTGGAATGAAAACAAGGTGACAGACCAAAATGAAAAAGAAGTGATATCACATAGATAAACTTGTCTTAGACATGTCAGCACTTGCTATTTTATTTCTCTGATATGAAGGATGGATGAAGTAAAACCAATTTTGATTGTCAAGTGCTGCCACAAAATGGAGAGAAACAACAACAAAAAGATGTCAAGAATAGGTCTATCAATAACTCTAACATATTTTACATATACAATGTAAAAACCCATCCAGCTTTCAGCCTCACGTAAATAAAATGCCATTCCTTTTCTAGCAGTTACCATAGCTGCAGAAGGCATCTAGTACTTCATCCAGCTTCTGAAAGTGCATCTTAATATTCAGACATTGCATATGTACGGTCATGAAATTTTAAATAATTTGTACTGAAACATACGTCTTCATCTAGGACATTATTCACACTTTTTTTGAAGATGCTGCACAAAACTCCTGTTGAGGGCAATAGAAACTTTGACTGCTCAGCAGTTTTGATAGCCTGTACATATAGTTTTATTTCTTCAGTATCCATTTAAACTTAAGCCCTGCAAAAAGCAGGAAGTCTGTCCAGACAGGAATGTAAATAATCTGAGCAAACCTTTATAGACTGTTGGAATTTATAGAAAATACATTTAAAATTAGCACACAATAAGAAACATAGGTATAAATACTGAACACATCCCTGAAATGAGCTACAAGAATGAGTGAGTTTTGACAGAAGAAAAATTAAAGAGCCTGTAACAGAAAAAATGTGTAACAATTTACAGGGAAACAAAGTAAAGAAAACCCTTATTGTGAGGAAAATCTGCTGAAACAGTTTTCTGTAGAAATTCTGCTGTCATAAAATACTATCCTTTTATCTTCACAGTAAATCTTATTTTAGAAGAAGATATTAAGAAGTTGCTACTGCACAAGCGAAGATTCTGTTAATTCTTGTTCCGGCAATAATCAGATTACTTACAACTTACTGAATTGATTTGTGTTTCAAATGTACATGGATTTATCAGTAGCTTATGAGTAAAAGACCCTAAAAGTTACAATGCAGAAATCAATCAAAAAGTGAAATAACAAGCAGTATGGAATTAAGCATGCTATTGAAGTTGAATCACGATAAAAGGAAGCCACACGTGATCTGATCTTCTAACTCCCTGTACTACGTGATCAGATTGAATTTCCCAAGAGAATAATGTCAACAACTCCATTCAGAATTTGCCAAAGTGACACTTCTAAGGACTGAATGCTTGCCTACAATGGTTTTATCCAGTAGAGTTGATAGAAATTATAGATGGTCTGACATTTTCCTTCTATGACATGCTGCAGAAAACTGAGCAACACTTTCAAGGGGTTTGTTCCTCTAGTTTGATATTTTCCTCAGAAAATAAACATAAATTTATTAAATCAACTACTTACAGCAGAAATGCAGTGACAGCATATGTCAAAAGCAAATGCATGTATAATACAGGAGCTCAGCGTAAAAGCAGCTGTGTTTTCTAAACAATTGTAATTCTTACATAGAAAACAGGTGTCCTTTCAACAAATTAATGAGATGAGAGGGGATTATCTTAAGTGCTAAATCTTAATGTTGTCCTTGAAGATCAGGGAGTGCTATTGGTTTACAAATCTGACGGCTACAAGAGTGACAAGTTACACGATTAAAAAGAAGCATACAGTTAATCACCAGTGCTGTTTGCTCTTTTTTGTAAAAGTTACAAGGAATGAATCCTTCCCATGCGACCTAGAAAACTTAAATAAAGAAAGCTCTTTTTCTGTTAGAGTGAGTGAGCAGTGATTTTTTTCTTTCTGCTGTACAGGAAGAATGGCTGCCCCAAGAGAGAGCCAACAAAGAAGTGCTGTTGTAAAAACATTCACTACTCTGACAAATACAATGCATTGAGCTGGTAGCTGCTACATTTTTCATTAGCTCATGCAAAGAAATTTAAAAAGCCCCCATTCACAAACCATAAAAACTCACCTTGATGAAATATTTGGAAGGTGTTTAGAAATTTAGGGTAATATAAAAAACTATTAAGATATTTTGTTCAACCTTTTGCCAATTTTCTTGAAATAAAGTTGTCTCATAACTGGCAAGAGTCCAGGTAACTTGCAGGATCAAATATGAATCTTTAAAATGTGATCAGACATAATGGTCTATTTTTTTCCTGCTTTATCATAAGCTATTATCTTATTTCCATTTCCTTCTACCTTCATGTTTAGACAAATGGAACAAATGCAATGACTTACAGATAAAAATGATACACATTATTTACATTTTCTCACAAAAGCAGAGAGAAATAGGGAAAACAAAATCTCAATGCAATTTTCTTCAGCTTGGAAGTCTGTAAGATTTTTGCTCTAACCCTCTTAGTTCATGGTAAATTCCAACTTTGTTTTTCTAAGGTTTCCACTGTCAAACATTAGTATAGTTAACCAGTGCTTCCTGATCCAAATTCCAACATAAATATCACTTTAGGTTTCAGCAACAGCAATTTATCTTTTTATTTATTTGTTTATTTAAAAAGTAGATTATAGAGAAAAAAATGGCTTTTTATAAACTGTTGTAAACTGATAAATATACACCCAGTCCAGGTGTAGGATTATCTATAGTGTAGTATATTTAAGGTGTAGGACATAAATCTATTGCAACTATCTCATCTAGTATTTATGACAATTTTAGATTTTTGTAAATACCTCTTTAGCTCTCCGTTGTACATTATTGTAGAGACCAAATTATTACTATGAATGAATGCTTAGATCCAGATCACAGTTAGCAAATAGAACAGAATCTATTTTAGCTTGAGATCTAGACTTCTTTCCTTTCCCCACTGTCTTAGCTGTCATCATTTCATTCAATTTAGGGCTAGCTTTAAGAACTGTCAGCTTAGAAATCTGCTTTTCTCCACCAGAAATGTTCTGATTATCCTCTTTTACTCTTCCAAGGTTTGTAAAACCTTTGCTTGTATCTAAAACCAATAATTATCATCAAACCAGGCACTTACTGATCTCATAGATCATGGATTTTACTCATGTAATAGCATTCAAATAGCTTTACTTTAGGTTTTACTTTATATTGCAAGCAATATATATATTTCAATAGATACATATTTACATGCTGTAACATTGTGGTTGAATCTAGAAATAACTGCTTGATTTGACACCTCAGAGGATTTCCTAAGTTTTGGTTATAATGCTGATGGTATAACCTTATGTTATCGTAGGTAGAGATATAATGTCTTGAGTACTTATGTACTCGCAGACCAGAGAGCCAGCCGCATCCTGGGCTGCATCAAAGGAAGCATGGTGGGCAGGGCGAGGGAGGTGATCCTGCCCCTCTGCTCTGCACTGGTGAGACCCCACCTGGAGTGCTGCATCCAGATGTGGAGTCCTCAGCACAGGAGGGACATGGAACTGCTGGAGCGCGTCCAGAGAAGGGCCACAAAAATGATCCAAGGGATGGAACACCTCCCCTGTGAGGACAGGCTGAGAGAGCTGGGGCTGTTCGGTCTGGAGGAGAGAAGGCTCCAGGGAGACCTGACAGCGGCCTTTCAGTATCTAAAGGGGGGCTACAAGAAAGAAGGGGACAGACTCTTTAGCAGGGCCTGTTGTGACAGTACAAGGGGAAGGAAATGGCTTCAAATTGAGAGAGGGGAGATTGAGACTGGATATAAGGAAAAAGGTTTTTATGATAAGGGTGGTGAAGCACTGGCACAGGTTGCCCAGAGAGATGGTGCATGCCCCGTCCCTGAAGACCTTCAAGGTCAGGCTGGACAGGGCTCTGAGCAACCTGATCCAGCTGTAGATGTTCCTGGCACTGCAGGGAAGTTGGACTAGATGGCCTATAAAGGTCCCTTCCAACTTGGACGGTTCTATGATTCTATGATCATCATTCAGGTGTTTGCAAATCTGCTAATACTCATCAGTCTGGTGGGCAGTCTTAGGAATCTCATACAGCTTAGCATTTTTTCCACTT
Source organism: Alectura lathami (assembly GCA_013399715.1). NCBI lineage: Eukaryota > Metazoa > Chordata > Aves > Galliformes > Megapodiidae > Alectura > Alectura lathami. Next base: position 99,107 of record VXAV01006416.1, on the reverse strand, counting down.
CAGCTCTGATTCACATCACAGTGAACATTTAAGTCTGCAATCCGATGGAATCCAGCCAAAGAAGTCATAACTTTAATCTTTTATAATCTGGTGGATGTATGTAGTCCTATGGATAGCTTCAAAACTCAGCTCTAATTTCTGTGCCCTTCAAGTGTCCTACTCAATTCAGGAATACAGGAATTAGCCTAATCTCTGAAACTAGAACATCACGTATTGTCTTTTTTAAGGGATAAATATGATCAAGAAACACTGACAATTTGGATTGGATTTAGTAAATAGGACAACACTTATTTTAATCTGAATCTCACTTACTTATCTCTATCCTTCCACCTCTCTCTTTTTTTAGATTATACCACTTTCACTTCTAGAATTTGTTCATTTTCAGCTAAAATATTCTCAAAGCTAAATGTTTTAGGCACACTACATCAACGTTTGTTTTTATCAACAAAGTTTCACAGAATAATCAAGAATAAGTTGAGAGCAATTTCTGTTGAAAAAAAATGATTCAACAAAACACAATGACTCTTCTGCTCGAAGGGCAGCTTGGAGGGGGTGCTGGAACAGTTAACAGATCCTTCAGAACAGGCAAGCAACTTAAGGAGGGAAATGAGGCTACTCCAAAGGAGAACAAAGTGATTTGAATGTCACTTTGCAAACCTGATACGGGTTGATTCTTGCAAGTGTTTGAAAACTTTTGTCTTTTATTGTTGCATCCGTATCTTTTCTTGACCTAGTGTAGGAAGGAAGTCACCATGGTTCACAGTTCTCCCATCTCAGAGGCATCACACTATTTTTGAAAATAGCATACAAAGGAATACCATTTATAAAACATCTTAAGATACGGAATGCTTATCTTCTATGTAATTTCAATGGGACTAAGCCCTTACCAAGGTGTTTGGGAATGTCTGGAGATCTTATTCAAAATCCAGAGGGAGGCAAAGCAAACAGCAGAATTACATTAGACTTGAGGAAAAAAAAAAAAAAAAAAAGAGGGAAATGTTACAGGTAAGGATATCAGACAGAATTTTTTCTTGTGTGAGGAGAAGAATTTGACAGTGCCACAGAAAGGTCCTCTGTATTTTAAATATCTGAGCAACTAAGAGAATCTGTGTCATTCAGCAAATGCACAGAGTGAACGTTCAGTGCACAGGGCTCCAGTGAATGGCAGGAAAAACGTAAGGAATATCTCAGGTCAAGGGAAGAGGAGAAGGTGGATCCACAGTAAAACTATTTGTGAGGAAGAAAAAAGACCGGATTTTAAATTAAGGAGGACAAAGTCCATCCCTGTTTTGGTATTGATTCTGAATTACACAGGCTTTCACACAGGCTTTCAAGAGAGCGACTCTACCAGTTTACAAACCCCTAAACACAGCCAAAAGAGCAGTTCTCTGGCTATTACTATAGCTCCTTAATTTTTAATTCCAGTTTAGGTATTGTGGCACATATTATCTTACATCCAAGTCCAATTTGAAAATGCTTTTTCCAGCTTCATTAATATATATGATGATTATTTTTAATTTATAGATTTTATAATTGTAACCTCCAAGAGCTCTTTGAGCATTGAGAATTACTTTGTGCTTTAGTACCGTTTTCTTTAAAAATATTCTGTTCCTTTATGCATCCACTAAAAAAGCATCCTGATCATACTGAGTGTAGAACCCTTGAATTATGTAGTGAGGAATACAGCAATAAATAGCATAGCGATAGGAAGTAAACAAATACCCTGATAAGCTCAGCAACATATTAGTTTAAATGTATTTCTTCTAAACATATAATCCTGTGGTTTTATTTTTTCTTTCTTTCTTTCCTTAGTTTCATGCCCATTTATTGAGAATAAGATATAAGCAATATCCTGAAGTGAGGCAGTTGAGCAATCTTGTCATTTCAAATTAAATAAATGAGTTTCCAGGCACTTCGGGTTGTTTCCTTGGAAGGAAAACAAGGTTTGTTCTCCCATACATGGACCTTTTTAGAACAGATGGCATTAGTATGCAGCTGATTGGGATTTTTTTTCCCAGTAAACCAGCTTTTCTGTCAGAAAGTGCTAAATTATCAAAATTGAGATCTCTTGCTTTAACTGATTTTGCTGGGTCTGGCAGCGATGGAGTTAATGATGTTTTAGATTTGAGACTAAACCAGTGTTGATAACACAACAATGTTTTAGGTGTTGCTGAACAGTGCTTGCACAGCACTGAGGTTTGCTTTGTTTTCTCACTCTATCCAGTGAGTAGGCTGGAGGTGGACAAGAATTTGGGAGGAGACACAGCCAAGACAGCTGTCCTGAAGGATACTCCATACCACATAATAACTTGGGGAGTTTTCTCTTACAAAGTACCTATTGCTCAGAGACTGTCTAACATTCTGCTCTTGCCTTGACTTATTTAACTTTGTCATGATCCAGAATTATTCTAGTTTTTGCTGTTTGAGTTGTCTTCCCCATTCTTGTGGGGAACGAGTGAGTGAGTAGCTGTGTGGATGCTTAGCTGCTGGCTAGGGTCAGCCCACCACACTGATAAATTGGTTTTAGTAAGAACATTTTCAAGTCAAAGATTAGGTGTTGTATCAAAAAAAAAAAAAAAAAAGAGCAAAAGAACAGAATGAGAGATTCTCCCTCTTCCAGTCATTTTTTGTTGATTTTTTTTTTTTTTCCCCGTAGATAATACTTTTAGTGGCAAAGTTTTGGTAGTGGGGGTCTGCAAGGGTGGTTTCTATCACCAGAGCCCGGCAGCTGCCCCATGCCAGATCAGAACCAGCTACAGCTGGTCCAAAAGTGTTCTGCTCCTGCCAGAGCTGAGCCATGAGAAACGCTGGGTGTGCTCTGGAAAGCAGACTGAAGAAAGGAAAAATCTGCTGCACAACAGCAGCTGGGAAAGAGGAGTGAGGATGACTTAGGCTGAAGTATGCATAATATGAGTCAAGCAGAGTCTTTTTCATTCATATGAATGCAGTGGTCCCTAAAATGATAAGAGAAAAAGACTGGAGAAACAGTTTTTTAAATCCTGAAACTTTGGTGCGACAAATAGCTATTTCCTGGCCAGCTACACTCTGGTAGTCAGCAGTCATCTCCCAGTCCCTTAGTAGGAAGACTGAAGTTTCATGGGATTTTTTAGAATGAAAGGTATTACAAAATCAAAATAATTATATAACTATTGCAATATAAAATATTCTTACTCAGTCCTTATTGAGTTTAAATATAAAAAGAGCAAAAGACAGAAGCATGGATATCCTTGGACCCGGATGGCTTTCACACTGAAAAATTAATTTTCCTTGAATGTCTCCCTTCTCCCTCAGTTTTCCACTATTCAAAGTTAATTTAAGACATGCCTAGGTGAAATGCTATGGAATGACTACCATTGCTCATGATACCTTCAGGAGCTGGAAATCCTACATAGCTCTGAGCAGTCTTCACATTTTACTGTGTTCCTTGTAATTTTTACTATGTTCACTATGTTTAATTTTGGCTAAATTGGTAACTGAAAAACTGAAACACAAATACATCCAAGTACTCAAAACTATTTCTGTTCTTGGAATCAAACTTTAAGATGTTAGTAAGTATGCGGAGTTCGGTCTACATAGTCATACTAAGCAATTCGGACTAAAATAAACAAGCAAAAAATTGGTACAAAAAAACACATACACACACGCACAAAACAGAAAAAGCAAGGTTTTTTTTTTTTTTAATTGGAATGTACGGAATCTAAACACTTTTTTCATAGAATCACAGAATGGCTTGGGTTGGAAGGGACCTCAAAGATCATCTAGTTCCAACCCCCTGCCATGGACAGGGCTGCCAACCACTAGATCATTAGATCAAACTGCCTTTCATAAAATGTGTATACATTTTTTTTAGCACCTTCTGTATACACTATCCCCACTGTTTTTACATACTATTTTAATGCATTCATACAAATGTCCCGTCCTGAATACCACTATCTTCAACAGCAGAGAGGATCTGAGCTGACATTTCATGAAAATGCAGTCTTGGGCAGCAGTTTCAAAGTGATCTAAACGATATTTTGATCTAGGTAAACAGACAGGCTTGGGATACAGATTAAATAGCAAAGGTTTATTGGGCTCAATGGCAGTGTAAAGAACACTTAGAGTACCTAGATTCTCCTTTGCTTTTCTCACATTCTTATCCTTCATTGCAAGAAAAATATTCGGATTCAAAATTTTATCTGATTATCCTAACTCCAAACTGTTGCACTTTGTTTTTTCTCTTCTAAGATATTTTGTCTTATCAGAAGGGAAAATAAATGCCATAAATCTTATCAGATATTAGTAATGAAGATATTATTAATAAATTGAAATATTTTATCTGGATAAGGTATGTGTTGTGAAATACACATAAAATAGTTTTGGGATGAATGCAGATTTAAGTCTAAAGGACATTTGAATTAATAAGAAATTCTCATTGCCAATGAGTTTAATGCAGTGCCATAATTTATTCATTAAAATGTTATTTGCATACAAATATCAACAAGTTTGAAAGAAAACTACAGACATGCCTTAAGAAATAATTCTGATTTGCTTAAAATTTAGATATCAATATGCAAGAGAATTTATGATGCCTTCCTTATTGTTGTTTTTCTCACCACCATTGGCGACCCATAATCAACTTTGCTAAGCTAGTTACACAGTAAAGCTATACACTGCTTTTTTAAATGTCAAATCTTAATAAAATTGTAAAATGACTAGCTCTATTCCTGACTATACTTTGTGGCAGCCCTTCTCTTTAGCACAAAAAATATCATACTGGAGAATTTCTAAATGGAGGCCTTAGCTGTAGAAGGATGTCAAAGAATGTGGTGCGAAGGTAACCGAGTAAAGCAATAGCTTTTTGAGCTCCTGGTGAGCTAATAGCATGTGTACCACTGCACTGTCTTCAATTTGCAAGGCATGTTTTTTTCATACAGCTGGACAGAAATACAAAACAGCATCTGGTGTTTTGTTTTTGTCCTTTCCCTCTTCCTTCTGAGCCTGAGGAAACTGGTAAGCAGCAGCTTCTGATGGGGTGGAAAACTGCTGGGTCTTTATATGGCTTCTGTGAGGGAGACAAGGAAGGGACAAGGATCCTTTTTTCCGCATCACTCCATTTGTGGATATAGAAGAACTAAGTTGTAATTAGTGCTCTCTTTCGTCATGCAGTAAAGAAGAGATGTGCTTGTGTATCTCATTTTAAAAGGCTTTGTTGAATACAACTGTGCATTCATGGATATAAATGATGAAGCACCATCAGCAGGCTTTTGCCACCGTCAGTGCTGATCTGTACATAGTAAAACTGTATGCACAGCTAGTGCCTCGAAACCGCTGTTCCAGCCAGCAGTGTTGATAGAAACCTGGAATGTTTCTGAAGGCTAATAAAAACATAAAATGAAATAATGCAGCAGACTTCTGGCGACATCTCTGTCCTGAGCAATTTACCACAGGAAATAAATCACTGAGACAGGAAACATATGCAGTGGCAAAACATGGGACCTGTCACATCAGTTCAGTGTCAATCTGTATCTGTCTAGTTAATGCAGGCTTACATTCACCTCTCCTCAGTGTCAACTCTTTCCCCTATCTTTCTGACCAAGAATTTTTATTGACTTTTCAGAACCCATAAATAGCTTTATGTTTTGAATAACAAAATTGGTAGACATCTTGTTTACCTAGTAGTCTGAGAGTATCTTATGCTTTCCCAAACATCTAAAGATTCTGAATGTTTCAGGATATAAACGTACCTCTAAAATTATGCACATAGCTTTTTAAGTATACTACGTTGTCTGGAGCATGGAGATACTACCGAGTCAGTGCTGGTGAATCATTCAAGTGAAAATTTGTTTCAGACTTCTATTGACTNCCTTCCGTGAAATGCTTCCCAAGTAACTTAACGTTCAAAACCAATATTTGAGCAGCCACATAATGTAATTAAAATTTCATAAAATAGCTATAATCATCCTAGCTTGGTAATAAGAAACCTTATTTATCACGCAAATGATTTCTTTGGATTTTCAACAAGCACTTTATTTAGCTAACTAAATAATCTTTTTTTTTTTTTTTTTTTTTTTTTTTTTTCCAGGAGTTTTTATTTNGCCAATATTTCATCACAGGAGGTTTCAGCTATGTGAGTATTGAAGTTAGCCTGATTTATCTGAGAAAGTGTGCTTGACTGAGTTCCATTTTAAACCTGTCTGTCCAAACTGCCCCTTTTTAAAGAAAAAAATAAAAATGAATTGTGGTGATACTAAGTGCACAATGAACCAGTTTAAAGGTAGAGTGTTAGGTGAATAGGAATTTTTTGAGTAATCTACAGTACTGTGTCAGTATCTTTAATGCCATATGGGTCTTTGCTTTCAGTGACAATAATTGTGAAATCTGCTAGTTGCTGGAGAATCTTGAAGCTGAACAGAAAGACATTTTATTTTTTTCAACTGCTTTTTAACATAATCTCTGTATCCATACTGTCCTCACAGTTCAATGCTATTTGAGACTGATTTAATGCGCAGTCCTACTTTGAAAGTGCTTTTGCAAAACATACGGTAGCATAAAATTCCATATTTGCTATATCCCAGTGATCTCTAGATCAAATTTGCTTAGCTTACTGACTGAAAGGTCATTGTTATCTATGCACTTGTTCTACAAAGCTTTCTGAAGTCTGAAAACGAAGCTATGCAATGTCCTCCATGCACAATATCATCCAAGCTGTAGAATATCATCCAAGCACCTTTCCTCTGAGCAAAGTTTCCTTTGGGTATGACTGGGAAAGACAAACCATTGCTTTCAAATCCTGCCCTCATTTACCTCCCTCCATGTAGCCAAGGGCCCACAGTGAGGCTGGAAAGGTGCATCTGAGTACTCATTTGAAGCTATAACAGAGAGGAGTCTACGTATCTAAGTCATAGCTAAATAGTTATGCTGATAATGTAAACAGTAGGAAACCATCCAGCTGTCTAATGCTGAACATAATTAGTTCTGTAGGGATGATGAGATTAGAAAGAGAAGAGAAAAAACAAAACATCCATTTTCCCAGAAATATAAGGAGAAAAACATTTTGATCATTGTATACTATCGGATTTTAGGGCAGAAGCAGAGTTAAACATTATTCCAAGGTTCAGTACTACCACCAGGAAGCTTTTCCTCTGTGAAAATACCAGTCACAGCAGCTGATGATTTGTGACATTGTGTTGTAATCCAGGAGGAACTTGGAATATGACCAAAGGGCGTTACTAATATTCTGCATGACTAATTATCAAACCTTCCTCTGGGTTCAAACATACCAGTGTTTGCACAGATGATGCTTTTGTTCATCCATCATTTAAAATGTCTTGTAGCTGGAAAGCTAACAACATTCATAACAGTCCATTCATAAAGCCCTCTGGTGGGGCGGGGGTGACAGTTTGCATTTTTCTGGTCTTTTAACTTCTTTGCTGCTGACCATGATTANATCTATTTTCACAGATATCATAGCATTATAGGAAAAAAAAATAGGTTGAAAGGGGCCTCTGGAAGTCATCTGGAATAATCCTTTGCTCTCAGTAGGGCCAGCCTCAAAGAAAGATGAGGCTGATCAGGACTCTGTCCATCATGAGGTGCAAGTTCTACAGCAGTTTGTCTCCATGATCAAACCCCATAATCTTAGTGGTTCCTTCTCACTCTGACCTCTGTGAAGTGCCTAAATCTTCATCCAGTATTAAACAAGAAAATCAAGCATCTTCTGGGTATTACGCAAAGCTCCTGAAAAAAAAGAAGAGATTTAAGGCCAATCCTTAAATCTCAAAAAATACTTGTGAACTTAAAATGTTATAATAGTCACAGTCGTTTGAAGTATGTCACCAACAGCAAGCCTATAGATCTAGAAAAAGTGTCCAAAGATTTAATATTTATTCTCACAGCCTTTGCTTTGAAGAGATTCTTGGACATCAAGCTCAGAAATCCAAAAAGCATGTTCTTCTTCAGAGAAATAGGAGGCACTGAATGTCCTATCTTCTCTTCACAAAGCCTCTCTTCTAGACTCAATTTCTTTTTGTTTGTCAGGAGCATTCTGATTAGAATTTCTCTGCAGAAAGTCAATATGTACTTAATAAGAATTAAGTCAACTTTGAATTTGAAATGGAAATTGAACCTGTCAACCATTCTATGTTGAAAACACTTGATTCCTCAAATATGAATCTGTTAAATGGTCCCCTGAAAGACTGTTTCTTCCCCTGTCTTAAAGAATGGGTATGCACAAAAACATAGAGGTAAATCACTGAACTCACATTCTTGCAAAGTAGATGAGAATTATACATGAGCAAGCTCTGGGAAAGTCTGATGTTTTCAATAAGAGGCAATTACTGAGAGGCATGCCTGCTGGTGTTTGAATTTGAATGACAAAAATTTGTATGTAGCATGCATAGTGTACTAAGTGCGTGTACTAAGTGCATGTATGCGTGCATATGTAAATGCACAGGAGTCTGTATCTGTCAGATGGGGAGTTTTTTAAGAATTTTGTATTGAAATTCTATTTCTTAAAATAAAATAGCCTGCCAAAAATAAATAAAAAAACACTCAATAAAGGACAGATATTAGACACACAAGTTGTTTCCCTCTATGTAGCTATCTCAGAATATTTGCTAATTTTTAAAATGCGGGTGCTGCATGCAAAGTCTGAATGCATGATTTCGACTCAGAACAGAAAAACCGATTTTAGGTTTTAACTCCGTCACCTGAAGGTCAAACACATTCAGCAATGCACAGTCCTTGTTCCTTAAGATAACCTCACTGGCAAAAGTTTATTTACAATTAAGGGCAACTGCACCCCTCCTCCTTTCTCCCCCCAAAGCCCTCGTTTATAAAAAATTTATTAACAAAATACTTTGAGGCAAGAAATTACAGATATGTGCTTCATTAGAAGAATAGAAGCAACATGGGCCCTCTCTGTATTGACTATATGATTACTCAGTGTTGGATTAAGCCTTTCCTTTCATAGCTTTTATAGCTTTTTTTTTTTTTTTTTCTCTTAATTAA
>VXAV01006416.1:72080-89955 GCA_013399715.1 Alectura lathami | reverse complement strand
AGTATCTAGTAGGAGCAAACATTTTTTAGCCTCTAAAGCTCCAAGAAAGCTTTTTTTTTTTTTTCCCACTGGATAGGGGCAGAGGAAGCATCAACAAAGTTAACTCTACAGTTCCACACACATTAATAACCAATCTGAGTACTGCTGAATCACTAAGGCAGTACACAATATGTCTGGACCAGAAATGAATCAATCAACCACATTTTTGCCTAATTAGTCTGAAATATAGCCAGTTGCCCCCTGCACCTTAGAAACCACCAACATCAGCTCCAACTTAATGACAGTGGAGAGATCCCTTGCGTCCTTATATTGACCAAATCTGACAGCCTTTACAAGTTGGATAATCTCACTGCTTGTTAGCCGTTGCCTTAAGGTGTAACACATTCAGAATGGTAAACTCCAGGGAACTCTACCTAGTGAGAATAAATGTAGTCATGCTGTAGGCCATTACAGACCAAAATAAGGCTCTTCCTGATGACTCTATCAGCTGATCTGGCAGAATGCAGGATGTTCTTATTTTATACAACTCTTTCTTGATCGCAGACCTGTGAGCAGCTCCTGATTTGGCATCCATGATGATAAACTGACTACAATTACATTACTCTCATTTTAGCCTTTGGTCTAGTGTTGCCCTCCCAGAAGTATAGTCTAGGTCTCTCTTAGTTTAAAAGCAATAAAGAAAGTGGGTAGTTTTCTCTACTTGGAGTCTGGTTATTTTAGCTATTTCTTTGTTAACAACAGCAGTTACAGAGGAAGGATAATGCCAAATGAACCAATAACTCTCAGACACCTTCAACAGCTGCCTGGACATGATCCTAGGCAACCTGCTCCAGGTAGACCTGCTTGAGCAGGAAGGTTGGACCAGATGACCTCCAGAGGTCCCTGCCAATCTAAACTATCCTGTGATTCCTGTGACACTTTGCTTTGCCATAAGGAAGGATAGCTGCACGCTGGGCTACGTGGGTTGAGGTACATAATTTTCCCCCTCTATTTGCCACTTATGAAGACTGCATCTAGATTGCTGTGTCCTGTTTAGGGTTCCCCACTACAAGAAAGGTATTGACATACTGGAGTGAACTTGGTGGACCACCAAGAGATTGAGGGGACTCAAGAATACAATGTGTGAGGAAAGTCTGAGATGAGGGAACTGGACTTGTTCAGCCTGGAGAAGAGACAGCTGACAACAACTATGTTTTCAGAAGTGTAGAGAGAATGGGCCAGAGTCTTTTTGGAGACAGGTAAAGGTCAGGCAGGAGGAAACAGACACAAGAAAGGAAATTCCAGTTAGGTGTAAAGAAAATGAAATATCACCCTGAGGGTAATGAAGTACTGTAACAGGGTGCACTGAAGGCTGTGGGTTTCCCATACTTGGATCAGATCTAAAAATCCCTTCCAGTCTAAGGTACTCCAATTCTATGACAATGAAATTCTAAGGAATCAAGCTCCCTACTGTTTACAGCTTGGATAGTTTGAATGAATATCAGTTCAAATTAAGATGCATGTATTCCTTGTGTTTGACCACAGCTTCTAAAAATCAAGGTGCTGTTTCATCTTTGGAAATAGAAACAAAAGAGAGTTGGACAACCATTTAATGGTGAGCCTCTGATTTTGCTGAGTTCCACAACAATCATCAATGCAGTGAAGTGCATTGATGACTATTTCCTAGCTCAGGTGATCAAGGAGTCACTGACAGTTGCTGGGCCTCATAAATAAATAAGAACGAGTTGGGGATGTGAAGGTTGGTGGCAGTGTCAGCTGCAGTGACCTTGAGGTGGTAGAGTTCAGGAACTTGAGAGGAGTTAAAAAGACAAATAGCAGGATCACTGCACTAAAATTAATAGAGCAGACATGGGCCTGTTCAGGCACCTGCTTGGATGACTGAATAAGGAGCTCCTGACCCCAAAAGGAAGCATACAAAAAGTGGAAGCAGGGACAAGTCCCTGAAGGAATATAGAGGCATTGTCAAAGCATGAAGGGGTGAAGTTAAGAAAGCCAGAGACCATCTGGAGTTGAACATGGCAACGGTTGGGAACAGTCAGAATCTCTACAGGTTTATCACCAGGAAAATTGAGAGCCCACTGCTGAATGGAACAGGACCGGTATTGCTCCTCGTTGGGTGCCAATTATGGGAGATCAAACAGCATGCTTTGAAATCTGNGGGAGATCAAACAGCAAGGCATTCATAGGTAAAAGGTAGCAAAAGCAAAAGCCAAAAGCCGTTTATTGCGCAGTTGTTTTCCTTATATATCCCCCCGAAGTGACCACGCGGACTACAAAGACAAAGTGCTCAGTTACAATTGAGTGCTTTGAAAGTACGCCCCCTAGCTACCACATTTGATTGGTGCCTAACTGACCAACCCCGTTGTTCTTCAGTAAGTCTGTTGACATCTTGAAGTTGTTTTTCAAAATATGATTTCCTTATCTTGTTGTGCAGGAATGTCCTTGAGCAAGCTGGACTGTTCACAAGCTTGGGTTGCTCACATACCCGTTGCTCTGTAAGAAATGCTCTGCAACAGACCGGGAGACAGAAGACCTGGAAATGGCTAAGGTGCTCATGGCCTTCTTTACCTTGGTTTTTACTGGTCAGACAAGCCTTCAGGAATCCCAGGCCTCTCAGACCAATGGGAAAATCTGGAGTAAGGGAGAACGTACCCTCAGTTTAGAAGAAATTTAAACAAATTGGATATATGCACGTCCACGGGACCTGACAGGTTAGACCCCATGTACTGAGGGAGCTATATAACATCATTGCAAGGCAACTCTTGATTATCTTTGAGAGATCAGATTAGATGATTTGAGAAGTGCTCAGTGAGATGGATTGAAATCGGCTGAACTGCTGGACTCAAAGTGTTGCATTTGGTGGCATGAAGCCAAGGTGGAGGTCAGTCAATGGTGGTGTACTCCACAGTCTGATACTTGGGCCAGTAAGATTTAACCTCTTCATTAATGCCCTGAACGACAGGACAGAGTACACCATCCGCCAGTTTGAAGGTGATATAAAACTGGGAGGAGTTACTTATAGATCACTTCTGACAAATGGGCCAATGGGGACTTCATGAAGCTCAACAACAGGGTATGTAAATTCTTGCCCTTGAGGTGAAATAACTTCATGCACCAATACATGCTGTGGGCTGACAGCTGGACAGGACCTTGCATCAGACAGACAACTGCCTTCTGGGCTGCACTGAGAAGTGTGCCACCAGCAGGATGAGGGAGGTGATCCTTCACCTCTATTCAGCACTGGTGAGAACACACCTGGAGTGTTGGTGCCAGTTCTGGCCTCCTCAGTACAAGGGAGTTATGGACATACTGGAGTGAGTCCAGCAAAGGACTAGAAGGATGATTACGGGACTGGAGCATCTTTCATACAAGGAGAGGCTAAGAAACATGGAACTCTTCAACCTGGAGAGAGAAGGCTAAGGGAGAATCTGATCAATGTGTATAAATACCTTTTGGAATGGAGAAAAGGATGGAGCCAGCCATGCCATGTGGCAGGACAAAAGGCAACACACATAAACCAAAATACAGGAAGTGTCACTTAGACAGAAGAAAAAGCTTATATATGTATTTTTTTTCTTTCTTTCCTTTTCTTTCTCTGTAAGGTTGATCAGATGTTGGAAAAGTTTGCCCAGAGAGATTGGGGGTTTTCAAAATTAAGCTGGAGCACCCTGCTCTAGCTGTCCCAGTTTTGAGCAGTGCTTTTCTACTAGCCCATCTCCAGAGGGCCTTCCAACCTTAACCATTCTGTAATTCTGTGAACAGCATTATAACTTTAGTTTTATAACCATAAAATTTGATGTGAAGAAAAAAAAAAATGAAAAACAATCTGATGGAAAAAAAAATGAGGCAACAAGAATAAGGTACATTTTTGAAAGCTACACTTTCTCTTTCAAGTCTGAGTAAAAAATAGGTTGATTCCATGCCTTTCAATTACCATTTTTTTTTTTTCTACCAATATTAAGTATTTCCATTATTTCCATCACATTTGCTAAACAAGAATAAGGTAACCTATAATATTTCATAATAATAATCTCCTCCACCTTCCTCACATCTGTATAAATTTTCATCTGTTCCTCAATAACCACTCCCAGATTGTCCATTTAAATTCTGATTAAAACTGATAAAACTGCTTGCTTCTGTTCTCAATACACAGTTGCCAGGACATAAGAAGTAAGCAAACAAAAAAACTGGCACATATTCATCTTTTGCAAATGACAAAATCATGAGCCTTGCTGTGTCATTATTGCTGTTTTGTTAATGCAAATGAAGAAATCTTTGTGTTAACTTGTGCTTAAGTAAGAAGCACATACTCTAAACATTTGTCAGCGTTTGACCTGCACAAGGAAATACCTTTGTATGAACTAATAAATCCAGCTATTAAGAAGCAAAACAGCTGTAGTGAAGCTGGGATTTTATCATCTCCGTGAATCAGATCATTAAAGTTGAGTTATAGCCCATGACAATCCAAAAAGCTGAAATTAGGAAATGCTGGTTCTTTGCCAAAAAAATTAAAGCACTGTAGGTTTGTTTTTATCTTAGAAAGTCAATGTTCGTTCACTTAGCAGCTTTCCCAGGTGCAATGAAAATTTAAATGGAAAGCTCTAGGCAGTATTATTAAATGATTTCCACACTCTTTGATAGAAAAACATGCAGAACACAGACATCTTAATACAAAATACGTATAGATAATGAACCCACATAACCTCAGTGGGATAGAAATAGGCTGAAGTGAGGAGAAAGTCATAGCTGACTGTTGTAAGAAACTTCTCTCTGCCATTCTGTTTTCTTTCAGAAAACAGAGAAAACTGTGTATGTCATCCTTGCTTTTAGTTTCTCTTCTTTGAAAATAGACTAAAGTCTGTCACCTGCACTTCATGTTCTCAGTGGAACTTCTCAAGTGTGACTTTCATGTTTAAATCCTTCACATGTCAAAATATCTTCAAACATAAATGAGAAAATACACATGATCAGACATGGAAAGGAATATTTCTTCCTCTCTATGAAACCTGCAGTCTCTTCATAGACAGGCTTTTGGTGCATAGTTGCATGGAACACACCACAGAGACTAGAGCAGGCAGTAAACAAGGGAAACTTGACATCGCTGTGGCTGTTTTCAGCATCCCCCAAAGCCTTACTTTGTGAGAAAAGAAATTGCTTGCCCATGGCTTGTAACTGCAGTATTATCTGGCAAGAAGATGACTTATAAGTATTTCTAAGAACGTTCTCCTTTAGATATGGCAAGTAACAATCACCTTGGGACAGAAAATCCTCTCACTGTAAAGAGAACCAGTAAACCAGTCAATTTCATGAGACTAGATAGTGTGAAGATCATACTACAAAGATCATATTCAGCTTGTACTCAAAGTCAGGGAGGAAGCTTTACCCCAATCATAAATCCAAAACCTATGTAGTTAAGCTGAAAAGGGCTTTTCCATGTCAGAAAGAAAATATACATAATGAACTAAAAACAACTCCTGCAATCCATGGGAATGGTTAATTTGCAGAGATAGGAACAATATCTGTTTTGTGCTTGTTTTTACCAAAAATACTTTATAATGTATAATAAATCAGTGACTCAGAAATTATGAATGATGGAAAAGGAAACCTTTTGTTTGAAGTTCATGTATGGATTGTAGCCCAGGAAGGGCTGTTGAGATAGCAAGTAGAAAGACATTGACTAAAGATACATTTTTGAAAATGCTTACTTTTCTGTCAAAGATTCAAAACAACTGTACAGAGCACATGTACCTTACTCTTAATGCGTCAGGCAATACAGTTCAGAGGTAAACCACCACAAAGGAGAACACTGAAAAAATATTTTAAAAAATCTCACACGCTTGTACTAAGCAGAAATTCTATTCCCCTGGTCAAACTGAGTGTCTCATTTCCACATGTAAGCTTTTTCTTCAGTCTCTTAAATTCTGAAAAAAAAAATCTCTATTAGAGAAACTAAAATAAATCTGTAGAAACAAGGACAAAAAAGGGGAAGCAGATCTTTTTTTTTTTCTTTAATTGACAGGTCTCTAACAAGCATTTTCTGCTTCATTTATCTATGGCTGAAATACAAAAAACATCTCAAAGGGTTTTCAGTGACCTGTAATAGTGGAATTGTAGAATTTAATGGTCACAGCATTTCAGGATCACCTAATATTCTGTCACTCAGCAGGGCAATGCCAGAAAGGGACAGTTGGCCTTATCCTTATGGAATGTACAGCCACTGTAACAATTTCTCCTTAAAATTGCTTTGTTTCCTATGATTGCTTGATCCCTAGGCAAGATAACTGGTAGAAATGTTACATTTGTCTCCTTTTATTTATACCCCTGTACAAAAATCAGAAAAGTACTTCATTAGGTAGCAAGTCTGAGAATAATTTTCATATAGGTTTGCATTTTCTATGCACACAATTGAGTAAATAATACTAATACTCCAAGTCTAATGTGGAAATATTTTAGATAATGCTAACTTCTGAAATTCTCATCTGCATCTTAGGATAGATTTTTTGTTTGTTTGTTTTAAGAACTCATTTTAAAGTGCTTGAAGACAACTGACACGTTTTTGTTTAAAAAGTTTTCCTTATAAAGAAGTAAAATTATCACTCTAAAAATGGTTCATAAAAAGAGTTTGTTCTATAAAATTTGAAATCCCCAAATAGCTCTTAAAATAGAGGACTGTCCTTGAATATTCAGTGCTGTTAGCAGAGGTTAGTTGTTACAGTAAGAATTGCAGAACACAAATCTGGACACCTCAATTTAAAACACCTTTCTCATTGGGAAGGAAAAACACAGAGCACATATGTCCTTAGTATTCATTTTTTACTGCTTTTGCTGGTCTGTGGTTTAACATTTCCAAGCATCTTAAAAAACAACAACAACAACAACAAAACAAAACAAAACAAAAAACAACAGATATTAGCCTCAGGCAGATGAAACACACAAAACATACCAAAGTCTATGTTTTCTGACTTTCTGCCTGCATTCAGGACATTGGAAATAATGAAATCTGAAGCTTCTCTAAAGCAGGCATCCTACCTTAGAAGTAAGGTCTCTATTTTTATATTTGCTTGGAAAATTCCTCTCAACACATTTGCTCATCGCTTTTTGCAATAGTTTAACGTGTCAGTGAAGGGACAGGTCAAATTTGTGGTGCTTCACAGGCCACAGCAGTAGAAAAATGTAGAGCATTTGAAGCCTCTTAAATCCTTTATGCACCAAGGGGGCAAAACTGCTGTCCCTGCAGTTCTCAGCACTTCATCTGCTCTCCCCACTCCCTCCTTCTCGCAACAACATGCTTAACGAAAATATTCCGTGCCCCTGCAAAGTTGATCATCTGTGCCACAACAGCAGAAAGGTAGTCACCTCAGTTCTCTGGTTTATAAAATAGAAGAGATTGATCTCCCACAAGGCCAGTGGCTTGAGTCATCTTCTGAACTCCCTGACAAGGATTTCTCTCAGGAAAAGCATCTTTTTCTGATCCAGTCTTCAGCTGGGGAGACTCAGGTCATGGAGCTGAGGGATGCAGGAAGGAAACCAGCACACTAGAACAGGGTGTCTGTGAGAACATAGGCTTAATGACTGTTTCCTTGTGGTTTTTGCTATCTCTCTATGGATGTTTAGATGGATGTTACTATAAAGTGTTTGTAATGATAAGTTACCTTATAAAGTTGTAGTCTAAAATCATACATTAAATATACATTACCCCAACAAAGACTTTAATTTTCAGCACATGAAATTCCAATTGACTCCTTTTTTTTTTTTTTTTTTTTTTTTTTTTTTTCCTTTTTATTTAATCTCAAAACATTNGGCAAAGCAATCTTTAGCTATCATAGAGGGGTAAGTGCAAAGAAATTTTCAGATGGGCAAGCTAAATGATTGATTGTAGCAGAGAATTCAGCTGTAGTTACCACACAGTGCAATAAGGAGATGACAAGGCATATCTGGATTAGACACCGCAACATTCTGAGATATGACTTTATATAAACAAACTATAGCATATAGAAAGATATATTAAAACAAATGCTTAAAATACTTTGTAGGGTTTTATTTAAAGCGTGACTAAATCAGATGTCTTTTTATCTACACTTGAGAACTTCCTGCCTTCATAGCTCATTTGATTTTTCTGTCTGCATCTGTCAGAGTTATTGTTCACAGGCAGTTGGTAAAAAAATGAATTAGCTTGTTTCGTGTTCTTTTAAAGCCATCTGAATTCTGCTGTTTGACAACCTGACTCCAATGTAAAGTGACTTTTCATATGTACTAAAAATGCCCATGAAAAAAAAGTAGTGAGAAAGAAGGAATTCTAATCAAAAGCTAATAGAGCAAGGAGATGTCATCTGCAGGAATTGTGTTATTTTAAATTAGGGGAAAAAAAAAAAAAAAAAAAGTTGAATTATGATTTTAAGTCAGATGCAGAGAAAAAGTTTGTTCATTCAAAGAAATGATCAGACTACGGTCTGGGTACATAAGTCCCTTGTGAGACAAAACTTCATACTAATTTGATACTTTCCAAATACTGAGCGAGTAACTAATCCCTAAAATGTAGCTTCAGTTATGCAGTCCTTCCTTGTGGTGCACAGAATATAAAATGTTGGAGTTTGTATATTCACCTTCTGCAAATGATTCAAAATTAGCCAGTACTATTAACCTGGAGAAAGGAAACACACAATTTATCAGAAACTATCGTTCAAAAATCCCTTTGTAAGCGCGATATGAAAGTGATTGTACAGCTTTCACTGATTTTCACACCTGAGCAATTCAAATCTTTAGAAACATATTTCTCGTCCATACGGACTATTGGTTTTATGCTTTCTTTTTTAAAGTTTTGATTTAATAAGCATGGTTGCTGAGTTCCGTTATTGGATAATGGTAATTCAGAAACAACACTTTTTCTTGACTGAAGGAGTTCTTGCTACACTATACGGTAATGTATACAGAAATCTTTTGTAAGTTTAAATTTACTAATAATATATAACAATACAATTGAACTGTATGGAATGAAATTATGAATCCACTTTCACCCAGCCTGAGTGAATATTGCCCATTCAGAAGGCATGAAGGATGTGATCAACTTGTGACAATCATTGAAATTCCATGTTCAAAGGAACATATGATCATTTCTAATCTTGAATGCCCTTTGGATCTGCATAGAGTGAGTTTTGCATTGTTTAATTTTTCCTGGCAACAAAACTTTTCAGCAGATTTAGAATAAAAAATCACAACAATATTATAATATTGCTTAAATATTCTTTAGCCATCAGAAAGTACATCATTGCAATTTGCCATGTAAAAATAACTAAAAATCAGTTTCTAGTGCTTCCTGCAAAAAGTCACACCCTGTTAACAGTGTATTGATTTATATTACATCAAATCCTGCAGTTGTCTTTTGATTTATTTTAACTTTCATTATTACCATGAACATTAGCTGTAAGTCAGGACCCTGTTGTAAAAATACAATGAGGGAAACAAAACAAAACAAAACAAAACAAAACAACAACAGAACAAAAGAAAGCATATAGATTGAGGATAACAGCATAATTGGGAGAAGCAGCTATTCACAAAGACAGAATGAAAACCTGAAAAGCAATTGAAAAGGATTTAGAAATATGTAACACATCAACAGTATCAATGATTTCAATATTGCAGTTTCTTTGTGGGCATCATTTCAGCAGATATGAGTGAGGTTTACTATGGAGTACTCTGAATAAGAACCAGGGGCAGATCAATGATGAAGACTGGTTGTAAACTTGCTGCAGAGCTCAAAATAGCATGACAGGAGGGAACAAGCTGTAAAGCTAATAGTAAGCTTATCTTCTTTTTAATTTAATGAAAATGATACCCAATGGAGGACTAAAAAGAGATATTTTTTAACAAGAAGTTTAGAAGATCAGTCTACAGCACTCTGGAAACAGCGAGATTGCTGAAAAGAAGCAAGACTGCATTTGTGAAGGCCAGAAAAGGATGTCAAGCGACTCTAGGAGCTTGGATAAAAGAATATGAATGCATAAAAAATGGCCTGTATTTGATATAATGAACAATTATTCTACAACAATTAGGTGTGACCTGGAAGAAATTCCAAATGTTGACTAGTATTGGCAGTTCATAAAATAACTTGTGAGAAAAAAAGTGGCTTTGCCATTCAAAATGCTACAGAAAATGGTAATGGAGACATATTTTGGAGGTAAACTTGGGAAGGCTTCAGATAAACAGGAGTTTAGCTTGAGTAGAAGGAAACAGGATTGGTATTATAACTTCCTAGAAGAAAAAATAGCTAATTAGATTGCTTTTACCTGAGATAACCTTGAGGTGTAGCATAGTGGAAGCAAAGAAGGGAATTTTGGCTAAAACTAGTAAGTGAAATAAACAGCATACAGAATAAACAGCAGACAACGAAGAAATGAATAGAGGCCTGGAAGCAGAGGAGAAAATTTCAAGGTGGAGTCATGAAAAGTGAGAGGAAAATAGAAGTAAAAATAAAGTTCTTACAGTTCCACTCTGAAAAATCACTCATGATGGCTGTTTCATTAGAGTGGGATTAGAGGTTACAGGAAAGAATTGGCAAATAGCTCTGCATAGCATTTCAAAGAATGCACTCTATGATCTTACTTCACTGGCAGCATGAAGTGAGGTTCAGCTGCTCTAAAATTAGATATCTAAGTGTGAGCAAGTTACCTTAGGCTCTCTTTTTAGTTAATTTATATGATACACCTTAAGAGATGATGAGTCAAGCTCTGGAATGAGCTTCAATTGACTTGAAGGGGGACATAGATTCAGAGCAATTATGCACACAAATTAAGGCAGGAATCCTACCACGAAGATCTGTGCAAATCTGGCTTCAGGTCATTGTTCTCTTTTATGCTGCTCCCTGAGCTGGCTTTGACAACACTGTGTATAAGAGGATCAAGGACTCAATTTCTTTACAGTGTCAGAATTATTATTTTGTTTCACCAGCTTAGGCATGGGTCTTAGTAGATACAATATTTGTTTCTATATCCTTGGCCTGTCTCTCTACAAACCCTTCCTAATATTTCACCTTCCTCTTCTCCCTATATAAGAAGCTAATTTATATCAAAGCTTAAAGAATGATGCAGAGGGATCAAGTGCTGGTTTTGCATATGAAAAATGCTTAAATCTTGAAAAATAATGATAATAAAGTAGAATACATAACCACATCTGTGTTAAGCGAGTATTATTCTCAAAACAACGACAACAAAACATAGCCAAGCCAAACATGCAAACAAAAAATCCCCACCACTATCTGACAAGCTGTTGCTACAAAGTTCACCCAAGCTGCTTCGAGTGCACTGACCTAATCTGTTTTGTGAATCCAAAGACGAGCAAGGGTGCCTTGGGTTCTCTGATCTGTTCACATTCCACTGTCAGAACAGTAGCTATTACAGGGCTTGCAAATTTCATATGCACTTAGAGACTATTTCATAAGATATTGTTCCTTATATACTGTCTTTGTATGGGACTGTAATGATTTTACTAGCACAGCAGAAGTCTGACATGTGATTAGCGCCATATCATCATTGGTCTACCTTGCAAAGCATCCTTCCATTCTTAACTGAAACTGCCATATCCCTCCTGCATTGATCTCTGCCTCTCTGCCTCATAAAGAATATGTACCTGTTAAAAACAAAAACAAGCAAATAAACAAAATGGCCAGTTCATTGGCCCTATTGCAAAAACATTGCTTAGCTTCAGTGTTCCTACTATTTTGCTCATAGCACTAGACGTTTATCCAATCAAATCTTTCTCTTTGCTTGGTTTAGTAAATCTAGGATTTTCAAAACTAAATTCAACAAAACCAAAAGAATTTAATTCTGCATATGACAGTTTCAATATATTCTTGAAAGTATTTGACTCCAATGAACAATAAAACGTTGTCCTTTTTTTTTTTTTTCCAAAAATTGTCAAGTTTAGTAAGAAAGTAAATCATGTCAACCTTTCCTCAAAAAACAGCAGTGATAGGTTACACTGATGCAACTGTTTATTACTATCCCTTTATGTTATCAAGTATTTGAAATGATCTTGCCTCTAAGGAAGTTTTTAGAGCACCAGTACTTTGAGATGTCAAGGATATCAAGGTGCATCTAAAATATGGCCTGCAAAGCTCTTACTGAACCATAATGCCATGTTATATAGAATGCCATATGTCTTCCTCATTATGACTGTATCTTTTAGTAAAAATCAAGAGAACCTCCATTTTTGGACTTCAAAACTCTTTGCTTTCTAATGTTCTCCTAAGGTAATTTTTTTGGAATTCTTTCCATATTCCATATTTGTCTGACATGTCAGGATCTCTGTGGAAAACAAACAAATAAAAAACCCCAAACTTTCAAAACATGGTATTTGGTCTTTCACTTTTTCTTGCTTCTTAGCCTTCACATACCTAATTCTACTTCTGGACATTTTAAGCTGAGTTTAAATTATTATTTATTTCTTGCAACAATATAATCAGTTTGATTTTTTTTTATTCTGTATCTCTTAACATACTTCCATGTGTTCCAGTCCTTGCTGTGTTTTATTAACAGCAAAGTAACTGACTGACATTTTGAATTCTTTAACCCTTTTTTTAAGGACAAAGCATAACTTGTAAAAACATTTAGGTACTCTAAAACCACAATGTCATTTGAGTCACATTTGTAAAATCAAATCTAAATTTTCTTTCTTTACTCATACTCATTAAACTCCTGTCACTTGTGGCAGTAACAACCATTTTACCCATTAGTAGTAAAAGATCAACAGAAGCTTCACCCAAACAAAAGCCCTACATATTTGTTCAAATATGGTTTTCTGCTCAGGTTACTAGCTTATGTAAAAATATGGTACAACAGATACACCAGGACTGTTTCTGGAGGACATAGGTGGATGAACCTTTGCTGTGAACTGTAGTGGAGTAGGCATTTACACTGTGGCAAAACATCATTTTTATCATGTAAGAATAACTATATATTTCATGTGGTTTCATGTTATATTTGTAAGGTTGGTACGTTTCCTTGTGAATGAAGAAACATCAAATGTTCTGTAGCTAATATATCAGTGAAAACAGGGATATTTTCTAAAATCCTGCACTGGCCTAGATCTGAATGTCATGGAAATAAAATCAAGCATGTGAACTAAGTGAGAGTGGAAAAGAAGAATTATCTTTCTATGCGTTTCTCTCTACAACACTTTTCTGAACTAATCTCTGACTAACCTCAGTCACACTGTACTATTGTTGTAGCGTGTATATACACACATTTTCTGGCTAAATCACAGAATCAGAGATTGGTTTGGGTTGGAAGGGACCTCAAAGCCCACCCAGCCCAACCCCCTGCCGTGGGCTGGCTGCCACCCACTGGATCAGGCTGCCCAGGGCCCATCCAGCCTGGCCTTGAGCACCTCCAGGGATGGAGAATTCAAGAGCAGCTTCAGGTAGAAAGTTTGCTCTTGAAAGACTAAGAAGCACATCATATGTCAAGATCAAACTTGTGACAGAAAATTTAACCATAGATTTACTGTCAATGCTTCTAGAAAACTAACTCAGCAAGTAAACAATAAAAAAGGTGTTGATCTCACCCAACGTTTAAACAGATAACAAAAGGGACTACTGAACTGCAACAGTAAGTAGCAAGAACATGTTATACAGCTTAAAATAGCATTAAGATTGTAGTATTTTGTGCATATATGAGCGACCATTCCTAACGTGAAATGGTAAGAGACACTGGCTAGTAGATACCTCACCTTTACTTTCTAAAAACCCCGAGAGCTATAACCTGAACAGTTGACTGAAGACTGTATGTCAGGGGTGTCAAAGGCTCACAAAAAGACCTCTGTAGCTTTAGCTGCTTTTTTCCCACAAAACATGAAATGCTTTTGGGACTGCAGGCCGTTATTCACCGTGGCGGCAGGACGGAAGAAAGGCAATGTTGACCCAAATGTTGAGTCAAAACCTCTTCTATTTCTACAATCAACCCATATGATTAGGAAGACAAAAAGACTCATAGGCATACCTTATATTTTTGTCATGGTAGAATTCCTATTGACTCACACTAAAACATGATAACAAAAATGAAGCAGTTGATTTCTACCAATAAGATCTGCAAAGAATCTGCAATTTTGTTAACTTTCCTTGTCCTACTTGCTTTTGACTGTTACTAAATGGAACATTTGCCATTACATATTCTTTCTTCTCAGACTTCATCCTGTGATGATGCACTCCCCTCTGACTTCCTTTCTTCCCTCTTATCATCTGGAGAACAGTCCTCTTCTTTCCGGGTTTTTATACATTCAAGATTGTACAGCATTTTGGGTTTCTTACTTTTTGTTTTACTTATGGAGCATTTTTACATTAAAATGTTGCCTTCAATTACAAAAAAGATACCCATATTTCACCTGTCAGATGCCAGCCTCTCAGCAGATGTCATCCTGCCCCATCACTAATGATGATTACGCCGGAGGTCATTTTTGGAGGCTTACTGTCATTTCATTGACACAACGGAAAATTCTCATAAAAGCTATTCATTTATGCATTATGAATTTCTTTCTAATACCACCAGTAATTTCACTGTACACTTACAGATGGAAAACAGGAATAAATTTGTTGACTACAAAGTTAATTTCTGATCATCAGCAGGGATTTCAGTCTGTGTACGCTCTGGTGACAGTGCATTTCTGCAGAATGCAATATTTCACCCCTGTGATTCAGCAGGTGGCCTCATTTTTGTTCTAATGATACAGTATCAGTTTCTATTCAATTTTTATCCTGAATCATATCCATTGAGGCTCTTGTCCTTATCTGACCTTGATAAACTGATTGCATTTGTGAAGCTTACAATTTGCTCTTTAGACTCTTTTTCAGATGAGTTATTGGTTGAGCAGTTGGATATACTTGGTTAATCTTCCTGTGCCTTTGGGCAAGAAATCATCTCTGCTGAAAGCTGCTGTGATGAAACTTGGAAAATGTTCTGCTTTTCTGGGAGAAGGAGAAAAGGCAAGGGTTGGGGGATCTTTTAATGTCCTACTATTCATTTTTATTTTGTGGCATTGTTATATCTTCCAAGGAATTTAGAGTGCATTGTTCCCTTCTGAATAGCAGCTTATAGGAATACATATGGTATGTTCTTAACATGACTTTTTCTGTCTCCAAGGGAAGGAGACTGCATCTTGCTGTTCATTATATTTATTATAAGACACTGCTTAAAAAAGTTCCCTCAGTTGCAACACAGGATGATCAACAAAATATTCAACTATTCAACAACTAACTTCCACTTGATATTAAAATATTTTTTCTTCTCTCTCTCTGAATTTAGATTTCCCATGTTAAATCTCTAGAAACTTTTGGCACTGGATTCTCACTGAAGAGCACTATAAATATTTTTTATAAGTCTGGGAAGAGCAAGAAGAGGGATGAAGATTCCAAACCTTGTGGCAGCTTGCCAACAAAATCATAACAAATCATAACAGATTTCAATTATAAATGGGCACAGGACAAAATCCAAACATCCTGGGACACCATATTGTGACCAGGCTGTACCTCCACTCAGATGCCAGAGTGGCTCGATCTCTTCTACAGCTTGGTAATGGTTGCTTAGCATGCCAACTGTATTGTCAGATGTCAAGTGAATCAACAGGCTTTTTGTTTGTTTGTTTGTTTGTTTGTTTGTTTCCCCACTCATGGATGAGGTATTGAATGTCTGTGTAAAAACCCTTGAGTGGTGTTTCAGAATTATTGACATCTTTGACCATCACCCAGGACACTGACAAGTTTCACTCTGGTGTTACAAAGATAGACCCGTAAATTCCTGGTTGACCAGACAAACTGAACTACTGTGGATTCACTGGGCATGTAGGAAAATTAAAAGAAATATTTTGTATTCACATCGATAAGCACTGCAAAAACAACAAGCCTGCACCACCACCAACTAAAACAATGACAAAATAATAATCACTGTTTGACAAGTAGTCCATAGGATCATAGAATCATAGAATGGCTTAGGTTGGAAGGGACCTCAGAGATCATCTAGTTCCAACCCCCCTGCCGTGGACAGGGCTGCCAGCCACTAGCTCACTAGATCAAACTGCCCGGGAAGTTCTTCCATCATTTTCCATCTTCAGAATTAATGTGGAAATAGGATTTACAGGAGCAGAGGAGGCCCTACAAGCCTGCAATCCCTTCTTCAGCAGAAGGAAGTATACCCATAGGATGCATTCTTGTTGCTAGTTTGAGAAAAAATGTTTTAGTTATGATGATCTGTGACATGGGGTATTGTTTGCTATCAGATAGACAGAGCTGACTAATGATTCAGGTAGGACTTGGCTACCTTCAAAAGAGCCTCTTTGAAATACTGAGAGAAAAGAGCTAAATAGAGAAAAAAATATACACAATTCACAAATAGGTGGCAGTGGCATAGAACTGCCATCAAGGTCTGGTCTGCTCCACTGGGTGAAATATTGGCATCTGTGAAGAATGAGCAGTTCAAGCCATTCAAAAACAAAGGTACTTAAGGGAAGAAACTCCATCTCTGCTAGTATCACCACTGCCTTCTTGTAACTATTTTTAAATAAATACTGACTAATCATGAATTTGTTTATATACACATTTGCATTGTAATTAATACTGCTTTAGGAAAAATGGGTCCTTTACTGCGATTGAAAACTGCAACCGTAAGTTTATGTACATCTTTAGCATGTAACTGCCTGATGCCTCCTCTGCATAGAAGTTGGTTCAGTTTCAGTCACAGTGGTTATTATCATTATTTTAGAATCACAGCACTACTATTCACAAGAACCTACATATCTCAGTCTTCTCTATGTTGTGCGGCATTATCAGTGCTTGCCTTTCACTAGCAATTACCCTAAAGGAGTCTGAGACAGATGGGGTCACAGGTTTGCTGGGAAATGGCGGAACATACAAAATATAAACAGAGGGGTGACTGAAGGGGAAAAAAGGTTCAAATTTCTAGAGGAAAAGATCGTTGCAGGACATCCGATTAGTGGCAAATCAAGTAATTATACATGTTGATGTTCATTATTCATTTTTCTGGATTGTTATGACAATGCAAATATCCCCTTTCCTTTCTTTTAAATAGAATACGCATGCTTTTTCCTCTGAACTTCTAAAGATGCCACTGCATCAGGACATACATGAAAATATTTTCAATAAAGTTTTTGTTTAATAAAAATCAGCTGTTGATTCACCTTATTCATTTTGAAGAATGCATTAACACTTGTAAATATTTTAAGTCAATAAACTACCTTACAATTATTGGTTACCTGCTCGTACAAAAATTGTAGAACTTTTCCTTTGATATATGTATGACCCTGTTAACAAATGTATTTGATAAATCAATAGCTGCTGGGTAGAACCAGCAGGGTAGCAGTAAGATGAATTATCAGTTTTCTCATTTGCAAAAATACACTAAACATTTTCCAGCCTTACATTTAAAAATAAAATTTAAAAATACCAACACCACAACTTTTGTCTTCAGTTTCTAAGCTTTCCAATAAAATACTAGAAAAATACCCAAAGTACTTTGCCTATTTGTACAACCAGCTTCTCCTTCATCAGTTTTGCTCTGCTGCTCAACAACTGTACAGCCTAGCACAGTAAAGAAACTTGAAGGAAAAGCATGAAGATCTCAGTCAGCATGAAAGCAAGATGAAAAATGAAGCATTAGAAGAGACAAAATAGATAACAAGAAGGTCTGTCGAATGTCTGACTTTCTGCTTGCCAAAAGAAGTGGAAGCCTTAATTATGATTCATGGAGTCATTAATTCTTTTTAGGCATGAAAGTTAATGGAATAATGATTTTTAATCACTGTGAGATGATTCCTGGTATGCCTAAACAAAAATATCCCTTCAATGTATAATGCATAAAGAACATTTCAAAAAAAA
>VXAV01006416.1:48929-66097 GCA_013399715.1 Alectura lathami | reverse complement strand
CCCCCCGCTTCTTTTAAAAAAAAAAAAAAAAAAAAAAATTAAACATTTTGCTCCCTACTTATCTCTTCATGGCCCAACTGTCTGGAAATCCTTGGCCACAACTGAGTGGTGTGCAGAGGCAAACACTGCTTTTCTTAACTCATGCAAGTTTTTCCTTATTTCTTCTGAGTTCTACACAAAATTGAGCTAACAGACATTGAACAATAATAAAAATCCAAACAGAAGAGCAATTGCTCTGAAATGCTTTCATTAAAAATACTAAAACAAAAAGCTAAATCATCGGCAACAAGAAAAGTGATTCTGTTTGATATAGTGGCACAACAGGGATCAAAAGAGAGAGAGAGATGTGGTCCATCCAAGCTATATACTGAATTATTCTGTACAGCAAAATATTGTAACTACAGCCTCATGTGTTGAAAAGAGTCAGATCAATCCTGCGGAATAAGGTCATAAGGTTACAAATGCAAATTTTCTGTTATAAGCTAATACATTCCTCCTAGCTTTTTATTACAGATACTGTTGATTGATTTACTGTATTAAAGTGCAGTAGAGATTGCTGTGATATGAATTCATATTAACTAGTGAATATCATGTATATAAATGTGTCATAACCCATCTAAATCAATGTTAATCTTTCCCCCTTAGTTAGGTCTGAGATCTGCAAGCATATTTTTTTTTTTAATGAGAAAGTGATACGCAATGAACTACAAAATGAATATCCTAATTTATTTAATGTCATTTTAATGGATACAATTTACTTTTTTTCTTAAACAAATGTCAAGTTCAGTTGAAGATGACAAATCTTGGCTATTCTTGTAAATATATCTTCTGTACTCAAACTTACTAACAAAATGATAATCAGGCTTATTTCCTGCCAGTTCTATTAGCTACCACTTCAAAGCCGAGCTCCTAAGATTTAAAGACAGTTTCTGAACAGTCAAGATCTCCCTGTGGCACTAGAAATTAAACTCACCTTTTCTTCACCCTTTTCTCAGATTGCTTATTCCATCAGGGGTAATTTGCTCTAATTAGAGGTTGTGTGTTCTGAAACTATAACTGTTTCTCCAGGACAAGTTAAATGATGTTGCGTAGCTAGTTGCTATGCCCCTATCAACTTCATAAGCAAATGTAAAACCTGAATAAATTAAATCTGGAAACACAGTATTTGTCAGACTGTATCAGACAACTGGTCTGTCACAGTGGCAAGCCTGCCACTGGCAATGATCAAACACTTCATACTCTTGAGCAAGACAAACTATGTGTAATGCACCCAAGGCAATATTTTTCACGGAGAGAGAAAATTCCTTCCTGACCAGCACAGTTGATGGATTATCTCCCCAAAGCTTATGATTTTATAGCATCTTTGCTTTGCTTCCACTTGAACTACAGAGGTAATGAATATCAAGTCAAGATTACAGATATGTAAAGATAAACACATATTCTTTATTTAGTTTGATTATTCTTTTCCGCCATGGGAACAAGTATCAAGAGGTGTCTCATGCACAAAGGCTTAATTTCACAGAAATCAAATCAGCTCATATCAATGAGGGCATGACCTGGGGATGGTATTGAGCAAACCATCACCATGTCTCCTTCTGTAGCCTTCTGTGTGTCCAAAGTTTGCTAGCAAAGTCTAGCAAAGAATTTCTTGTTCTTTTGGTAGTATAACATTGCCATCTCCCATCCAATAATAAAGATAATTTTGATTTTTTTTTCCATCATTCCCCATGTTGCGAAACATCCTTTATAAGAACATTTTTCCTTTAGAGGAGCCATTGCGGTTATGTCTGTTATTTTCAGCCAAAACCATTATAGTCAGCTTTGTTGAATTTTGTAGGCATCACACTGCTCAGAGACAGAGGTGTGTATATCTGTACAGCTTTGTTTTTTAATTGCTCAGTCATGTTAATTAACTAAAATAACGTACAGCTCTGGTATTAATAAACAATCGACTCACCGTCTACTTTCTTATCCCAATCATTAGCCTATTTGTTACTTGGTACTGACCTCAGCCACACAATTGATTTTATCCAAGCTGAAGATTCAAAATTGCCTTGTTCTTTTTCAGTTAAACAATTTTCTGTCTTAAACAGCAGTTTATTCTTTCTCTCTTTTTTTTTTTTCTTATATCAGCAGTGCTTTACAAAAGGTTTTTGTGTCTTCTTTAAAAAAGAATAAATCTATCAAAAGTAACTAAACAGCTTTATTTTTTTCTGTTAACATACAAGTCTGAGGACAGCCATGATTTCTGTTACCAATATGAAAGCTACCTTTTGCTACATAAACTTGGCATAATATTATACTATATCTCTAAATTTCAGTTAACATTCAGTGACCAAAAAGGAAGTCAAGGCTTTCATTCTTCAGGTTTGCCTTATTTCCTGAACTTCTTATTAAATTTGATTTCAGGGTTCTTGTTTCTGGTCTGTTTTTCTGATGAAGCTGCTTAACCCAAAACAGTGAAAAAGAACTATGCTTGTCACTTGTCCATTTTTTTCCTCAAATAATGCATATAAAGGTAGGTGGTTTAAACATTTGTTTAAGAAAATGAGAAACAGCCTTTGAAGATGAAAGCATCTCAGCAATTGTTACAATCCATAAAAGAGAGGAGTAATTACTGCTGGTCCACAAAAGAGGGTGGCAGACTAAAGGTCCTCAATGGTGTATTTGTAAAGAGTAAAATAGTATTTCAGAATGAAAAAGCACTATACTGAAACTGTTGAAATGCTCCATAAAATCACTGAAAGTGAGCAACACATTAAGAATGCTATGCATCTCTTCTTCTTATGACAAGAAAATACATCTAGCTTTCTTTGCAGCATAATGACGCCTTTTAAGATACATCCTTGGTGCCTGCTGTTCTGTCACTTTCAAAAGAGCACCAATTCACTTTCAAAAGTTTGTGCTGAGTCCAGGGCCTTGAAAACCTGGTAACACATTCTGTGAAGCTGCTGTCATTCTGAGAGGGGAGAGTAAATAATTTGCAGCATTACTGGATGAGGATAGAATCATCTGAACATATTATGTTCAGTGTAGTGGTTTCACCCTGATGGACAGCTTAACTCTGGCATAACCACTGTCTCACTCCTGCTCCTCAAAAGAAAAGGAGGAGAAAATATGACGAAAAAGAGCTCAGGAGATCACTCATGAATTACTGTCACAGGCAAAGCAGGCCCAATGTAGGGAAATTAATGTAATTTATTGCTTATCACTAACAGACCAGTGATCGCCCATAGGCTTCCCCCAGGCTGCAGCTCTCCCAGCCCGGCCCCAGCCCGGCTCCGTGCCCCGGGGCCCGCCCTGCAGGAGCTGCTCCAGCACCGGCCCCACGGCTCCCCCAGGCCTCCTGCCCCACCGCGGGCTCCTCCCCACGGGCTGCGGCTCCGGCCCGGGGCCTGCTCCTGCTCCTGCTCCTGCTCCTGCTCCTGCTCCTGCGGGGGCTCTCCGTGGGCTGCGGCCTCCCCCGGGCCACCTCCCCCTGCTGCCCCGCGGGCTCCTCCGGGGCTGCACGTGGAGATCTGCTCCGCGTGGTGCCCCTGGGCTGCAGGGGGACAGCCTGCTCCACCGTGGGCCTCTCCGGGGCTGCAGGGAGCTGCTGCTCCGCGCCTGGAGCACCTCCTGCCCTCCTGCACTGGAGTTTTTCCCTTTCTCACATCTGCTTTTCCAGAGCACACCCAGTCTTGCTCATAGCTCAGCTCTGGCCAGCAGCAGGTCCCCTTTGGAGCTGACTGGGGTTGAGTCTTATCTAACACGGGGTAGCTTGTGGATTGGTCTCACGGAGGCCACCCAAACAGCCCTCTGCAACCAAAAGCTTGCCATGTAAGCCCAATACATGGAGGAGTTACCTTTTATTTTAAAAAGCTTGAAACAGATGTTAAGGAGTATCTCAGCATCTCCAGCTTGCAAAGCATTAAACACCTTTTCTTGTGTCAATAAATTTGCTCCTAAAGACTGGAACATACCACCTAAAGGTACACCTGAATGCATACTTAATATGTGCATGTGTAATTTGTAGGATCAAAATTTATGAGAAGATCCCCTGCATTGGCATGACATTCAGCACATTTTTTTTTTTTTCCTAAATTGCACTTTTGGGAACCTAGATTTCATTACAGTAGCCCCAAAACTGACTCTGTCTGAAAAAGAATGAAAGATGAAATAGACAAAGATAAAGAAAAGAAACATAGTCATGATCATGATTGTTGTCTAAATGACATATATAAAGTGCAATCTAGAGCTTTCCATCTTAAAAAGCTTAACCGGCACAAATTTCAACCAAAGCAAAGTCCCATCTGTTTTCAGCTGTGAGTAGTACATATTTGCTTTCACACATCCGCTCAGAGGACACTTCATAAAAAAAAGTACAGAGATGTTGGTTAATTAGATAATACACATCATCTGTCTCCCTTAAAAGAATACAAAGTTCCCCTTAGGATCCTGTGTAGTAGTCTGCAAAAATTAACAATCAACATGCAAATACAATTAATAAAAATAGATTGTAATTAAAACATAAAAAAAATCTGACATGTAAAAAGAATAACAAAGAAAATAAAACAGTATTTGTATTAGGCACTGTAAATATATCTTAATGCATTGTCAAATGTACAGTTTCTCACTGTTTTCTAAATAAATCTCAAATTTTCTAATTCCCATTAACAGTAGAACATTTTAAATTAAAGGACAGAGATAACTGTGAGAATTGCACTTCACCTCACTGAACTTAAGCACTCTATGAGGCACATGGTCCCAGAGGGTAATTCTTTCCACTTCTGTTTATAAGAGACTTTTCCTAGAAATTACCAAATTGCTTTTATAGATGCCATCTCACTCTGGCCACCTAGGCGGCAAGCACAGATAACTAGCACACCCTACTAACTTCTACATTATTACAGTTAAGTGAAATGACGTGTGCTCTTTGTGATGGAAGTTGTGTATTTTAAATCAATATAAACATATTGTTGAAGATAGAAGTATTTCCAAGCATGTCGCATTTGTTGAGTAAAGGTCTTTGAGAGTACATTTTCCTAAAGGCTGAATATTTTCTTAAGTTGGAATTTTGAAAACAAACGAACAAAACCACCAACTTCCTCCACTCAAAAAAAGCCTATATAAGAAAACTCCATCTATGCGGTATGTTTTAGCTACTCTTTTTGAAAGTGACAAGGACAATTAGGCCAGATGCAAGAGGACATACCTGGACAGCATTGTCTGTCCTTGGTGATCCACGACCTTATTACTAAGTCTTTGCCTCGCCTAAAGAAGAAGAGTGATTCTATACACTGCACAACACATCATGCTCGTTCATAAGGAATGAACTTAATAACGATGTAAGTAACAAAACATGGCAACAAAGAAAATTCATAAACACAACTTTGCAGTTTTAGGACACCCATAGTCTTTAGAAGATAATAACCAGTTAGGGGAACATTCAGTGTGTTTGAATGTGGTTCAGGTTTCTTGCTATCTCTGGCTATAAGTGTGATGGAGACCTGATATACACTAGCAACTAAGCTGCTTGGTAGTTTATGCTGTAGCAGTGAACCAGGGCAGACATTAATTCATACGGTAACTTTTGGAGCCAGACTATAATAACTCATAAATATTACATATTCTGTTATTTGCCTCTTGTAAAGGGGATTAACATTTGAAAATCCAAATATTGGCTTCATGTAGGAAAAGAAGGAATCAGATTATGCAAAAGAAACCAGTTTGTAGATTTGAGAGACTAAAGAATGAAGAACATATAAAGGTGACATTTCATGATCTGCTGAAGATAATTCATACCTGGGCAGAAAGCAACAGCACCGCCTTGATGGCAAACTCCTGTCCTTGCCTTTGTGCTGGCAGCATAACATGTGTGACTATGTGTGACTGTGTAATCACAGAGCTACTCTGTCTGAAAAATATTCCTGCATCTCATATAGAAAATCTGGCTTAAAACAGCCAGCCTTAAGGGATTAGGAGAGTGGTTGCGTGTTAAGGAATGGTTCTCACAAAAGAAGAATGCCAGTGCTTCCTGGGTGGATGTATGTAGAAGAAGGAAGGCAATGCCTACATGCAGGAGTTCTTTCTCTAGCTTCATTACTCACCCAGGCACTGCTCTGACAACTTTTATACCTGCCTGAATGTTTGTACTTGCACATATAATCATCCCTCTTTCTTTCCTTTCTTTCAAAATCTATACTCTCTAGTAGATAAATTGTCATTAAACTAGTAAGATTCTGTATGAGTTGAATAAATCAATCTGCAACTGACCTTCCTGTGAGTAGACAATCTCTCTAAATGGTATATAATCACGTACCTATTAATTCAGGAGCAAACTTAGCCTTATGCCTTCAGTCTCAAATAAGTTCAGAATAATTACAGACAAAGTGAATATGTGAATGTGTGTACATGTCTGTGTGTGCATATCCATCTCTAGATATTTATATTTCTAGAATCATTTATATTCTATTGTTTGTTCATTATTCTCAAAGTCAAGAAGCAAACAATAGTAAAAGAGCTACTTTAAATAAGAATCAGTCTCATCATTCATTTGGTCCTGTGGACTAGTCATTCCACCAGTGAATTCTAAAATCACTCATTTAAGGAATTTCTTTTTGGTTTATTTAATTAAGCATATTTCTCCTCCTTACCATTTCAAGCATCACTGAGTTCTTTGGTTGTCCTTTCCTGAGCTGTATAGAGAGTATCATTATCCTCTCCTATGACAATTCCCTGCTTAGCTGCCTGTATCACCTTCAAAACTTTATTTTGGAAGTTACCTAATTAGCCTTTGATCCACTAATTGGCTATTATCTGCAGATCTCTGTTCTTTCTTGTACATAAGATTTTGTTCATTTTATAGAGGGAACATAGAAATTATCATACCGGAACCAAACAGTGGGTCACTGTCTCATATCCCCTCTCCTACTGGGGCCAATGACAAGACATTTCAAGCTGGCATTCAGCACCCTGAGTATGCTTCTGTCATTCTGCCTTATGTAAAGCTTCCTATGAAATAAAAGGCACACAACATTTTCCCTTTAGCTGCAGGCATGTGACAAACAGGTATCTTCATTGAAAGTCTACAGTTACATTTATTTATTTTCCTGAGAGATAATAGTAATCCAGAATTTAATCACATGGACAAATAGTATAGATGTCATTTTCAAACAGCTTTTCTGTGCTGATTTGGGTATTGTGCCTCTTAATGCTGCTAATTACAGGTTGGTTGACCAGGGACACAATCTACTCTGTAAAGAAGCAAATCTAAGTTATAAACTTTCTTTCCCAGCAGAGAAGTGTTTTTCAGTTTCAAGACAAAGTGTGTTTTCACTTTTTTTTTTTTAGGCTTAAAACAAGGAAACTCCAATGATGTTATCATAGGAGTCTCAATCTCTTTATTCCAAAACATACACTCATACTGTCAGAGATAAGAACTGTATAATTATCCCTGTCCTGATTTTGGCTGGAATAGAGTTAATTTTCTTTCTAGTAGCTGCTGTGTGGCTGTGTTTTGGATTTAGGATGAAAATAATGTTAATAACACAGTCACGTTTTAGTTGTTGCTGAGCAGTGCTGCACAGAGCCAAGGACTTTTCAGCTTTTCACACTGCCTTGGCAGCACGGAGCTGAGGGTGCACAAGAAGATGAGAGGGAACACAACCAGGACCAAAACTGGCCAAAGAGATATTCCATACCATATGACATTGTGCTGAACAGTAAAACTGGGGAGTTGGCTGGGGGGGTCCACCATCACTTGGGGACTGGCTGGGCATCAGTTGGTGGGTGGTGATCAATTGCATTGTGCTCATGTGTTTTGTGTCTTCTTTTATCATTATAATTATTTTTATTTTTTTCCTTCATTTTCTATCCTATTAAACTGCCTTTAACTCAACCCACAGATTTTACCTTTTTTCCAACTCTGTTCCCCCACCCCACAGAAGGGGAGTGAGTGAATAGCTGTATGGTGTTGAGCTGCCTACCGGGTTAAAACAAAATATCCTTTTTAAAATATTTCAGAAGTTCAGTTCTCAGAATTGTCAATCATATCCACCTAAACCTTGTGAACTAGGCTCCAGTGCACAGTGACTTTCGTGAAAAAAATAGCAAGTATCTTAAAAAGATTTCAACAGACTGCTGAAGTAGTGAGTGGATGGCCTAATGTGTTACACAGCTTCAGGAGCCCTCCGAATTCAAATTTTAACAATCTTGTAGAAAAAGAAGAGGCTAAGAAACACACCAGAAGAAACAAATAAAGAATGAGAATTAAGGAGAGATCTTTATTTCAGTAAGAAAATGAAGGGAAAGGGGAAGAGGAAAGGGAAAAAAGGGAAAAGAAGGAGATAAAAGAAGAAACACAAAAACAAAAAACAGAAAAACTAGAGCAACGCTATTTTCCAACACCACAGTGTGGAGCAGTGCAACAGGCACTGCTCAGAAAAACAAAGTACTTGCAATGCTTCCCCCACATGAAGGGCGAAATTACTTCTAACAATGCTTGTGCTTAACTTGAACTCTAACTAAAACAAAACTGAACACCTTCTGGTTGCCAGGGCTGAATAATTCCAGAGACCTTGCCGTAGCTTCTGTAGGTCATTATACTAATTTAAATTCACAATGCTTTCATCTCTGCTTTAAATGTAAAGCACCTCGCACTCATCTGTGCTGCGTTTCCTTTTCTATGTTTTTAATAGCTACTTTCAGTTATTTCCCTCTCAAGTGCCTTAGATTCATTCTCTCCTTGACTACCACTTTGTTCTCAAAAGAAAGCTGATTTAAGATTATAAACAAAGAAGCTATAGGAATAAATTCAGTGACTACAGTAACTAAATGGATATCTTTTTGCTTAAACCAAATTTGTTTCCATTTGTGACTAGGGAAAAGTTTAGCTTAATGCAAAACAAATGACTTTTAAAATAAAATTAAATTACTCTTTCAGCTGAGTCATTGACACTGTGTTTGTGTGGCTGTACTCTTGATCCTCAGCAAATACAGAGTTATATGACTTGGTCTGACTAAAGTCTAATTCGGCTTAGGTGAACTACCATGTGGGTCAGTCTCATGTCAAACTCATGAAACTTTGCCCAAAATATAGAGCTTCACGTGTGAGCTTTTTTTCCTCTTCTGACCAAAGATGCTCACGTGTAATTCCCAAAGCATTAACTATGCTGTTGAATGCTGGGTTCTCACCTGGGGGAGCACACAAGACACTGAAGGCTTCTGACAGTGAAATTTTGAGTTGGTCACGCAATGAGCTCCTGCTCAGCCCTTGGCTCCTGTTGCAGCGTCATGGGTAGAATGTCATGAGAATCATTGTCATCTCTGGCTTTCAAGTGTTTCTGAAGCTCTTTGCCCTGTCTAATTTGATCTAGTGAGCTAGTGGTTGGCAGCCTTGTCCACGGCAGGGGCGTTGGAACTAGATGATCTTTGAGGTCCCTTCCAACCCAAGACATTCTATGATTCTATGATTCAACCATGGTATGCAGGCTATGCCCAGGGTGCTTGTTTGCTTTGCTATTTGACTATGTCTGAACCAGAGGACAACCTTCAGTCTTTTTCAGTATGTGGAGAAGGAAGGTTGGTACTCCTTTCCTAAGTCCTCTTTAAAATTAATAAGACTGGCAAGACTGGAAAGGCCATAACCTTAAACCAGCCTGAATAAAAAACATGGTGCCATGACAGAAATAGTAGGTCCCAAAACACATTCAGCCCCAAATATGTTGGAATGATGGAAAATCAAGCACAGGAACAACTTGGTTTGGCTGTCATTGCTTCTAAGAAACAAACCTTTCGTTAGCAGTGTCACAAAGCAACAAGTGAAAAAATACCCTCAGGAACCACAATTTTTCTTCAGAAAAGAGATGACGAAGAAAAGGGAATAAGAAAAAATGGAGAGAAGCATCTCTGAGCTATGTGAAGAGTAAAGAAAGAGAAACGGCACCAAGAAAGTCCATTGAAAAAAAGATCAAAGCCACATGAAGACTAGAAATGACCATTGCAGAAATGAGGACATGAAATAGCTTTTAGTAAAATATTATCTTCCCTGTTCCTTTTCCTTTCT
Source organism: Alectura lathami (assembly GCA_013399715.1). NCBI lineage: Eukaryota > Metazoa > Chordata > Aves > Galliformes > Megapodiidae > Alectura > Alectura lathami. The sequence continues at coordinate 56,052 of VXAV01006416.1, read as the reverse complement.
TCATTTTCACTCCTCCATCTTTTCTATAGTTTCTTCTCCCTTTTCTTTTTCGCTTTTCTTTTTTTTTGCTCCAAATTCCCTTCTCACATCTTTGCATTTCAGAATTACATGTGTTAATTTTGGATGTATGTCACTTCTTTACACTGCACACTGGTTCCCACATTCTTTTCCCCAGTAAACAGTGAAGTATTCCACTACCAAGCTTAGAGAAAACCAAAACATAAAATGACATAAAATGATGCTACTAGTAGTCTTGTATGCTGCTGAATACGGACAGAGTAAGCATATAAAGTGATTAATCCTGTCTACTTCTTTCTGGGTTGGAGTTTTCCTTTTATAAAAATATTTCATAGCCCACACAGCAGTCATAAATACACATCAATTAAATAAGTATGAGAATAGCTCCAGATACAATTTCCTGTAGGCATTATTTGGATTGGCAAACCTCTCAGTGAGAATTGCTTTTGATTACTCCACTGCTGCAGACTAACAACAACTCCATCAGTTTTAACTAAGCAAATACAAGATGCCCACTTTTTTCCATCACCAAAAACATTACTGTGCCATCAAGATCTCCTCACTTTGTGAAATTCTGTAAATAAGTAGATAAAAGATTTTCTTTACTTTATTCATTTAAAAATTGCAATCGAACAAATCTGTCTAAAGGTTTTCACAACCATTTTTTCAATTCCTGAAAGGAAGCTATAATTCTATACCTCTCTTGTCAAGTGATCTCCATAGTAACATATACTACGATAATTCTCATTGTGAATAGTCTTATTTAGTATTTGCTAAGCTGCAGTCCTCAGAGAAGTGGTTTTCTTTTTTGGTTAAAATATACAGAATAACACAAACAGAACATTTGAGCTCAAGTGAACTTCACCACTTTTCAATACACTCCTAAGGAAACAGGATTAACTTTTTATTTTTCATTTTTAGCAAGGTGTTATTCTGTAAGCACTCTGATATTTTATTTTAGTTCTAATTACATGAGAAAAGTTAGGAGCAGATGATATGTCCCTCAAAACCTAGCTCAACTTTTTGAGGGAATGAAAAAGTTTTAAGAAGGCTGCCAGCTGTTTCATACAAAATACCTAACCGTATTGGGTTGCTCCATTTTTTAATCCACAAAATAACACTAGAACAGTATATGTAGATGCATATGCTAATAGCAGTTAAAACTCCTCACAATTTCTAATACCAGGATATAGGAAAACACTTTTGCTTAGGAAAACCCAAATTCGTTCAATACCAGTAAGTATTTTTATTATATCTCAGAAGAAGTACTTCACCAAAGCATTTAATGTTGGAGCATATTTGTATGCAGAACACATGGTACTGAATAAGGTGCAGAAAACATTACTCTGTATAAAAATATGCTATGGGATTATGGTGTCATCTTTAGAATCTGACAAATTGCACAGTGTATGAAATGTTTAGACACTGGTGGTTTACTTGAGATGCACATGAGTGGCAATAAAATCACAGGGTCTCCAAGACAAAGTCTGAATTCTAATTTGATTGCAGAGGAATTCTGGCAGGACCCTTTTCAAGCTGCAGATGATTTCTTTAGCTAGATTTTGGCATGTAAACAAAGAGTAGATCTTGCCATTTATTTCATTGCATATTTTTGGATTTCAATGCCATCTCCCTGATAATAACTTCTCTTTTTTCTTCACTCACAAACTGCTCATTTCTGCAGTGGCACCTGGGACGGATGGCAAACTAACAACACAAACGCAAGAGCTAGAAGTAAAACAAACCCACAAAGCCTGTTGCCACCTAAGAGTGCACAGTGTTCATTGTATCTTGGCATTGCTTAAGAAATGCACCCCCTCAGCTGTCACTTTTGCTCCGCGATGATTCATCTCCTTTCTCATTCGGAGTAGAGACTACAAAATAAGCCAGTCAGTTGCTGTGCTTTCTTGAGGTGAACATTCTTCCTATTATATCAGTAAAGTAAATCTGAAGCTGATCAGCATTTAGGGTGTTGAGTTTCCACTCAAGACCCTCACATCAATGCTCAAATACCCCTAGGACTCTTACTTCTTCTGTAGTGTACCTTAGTGATAAATCCATCTTTTGGTGAATGTGTATGGGCACCCCCAAAATTTTCTTTCCTATGTTATCCTCAGACAGTCTCCGTTTTTTCTCAGAGACATAAATTACTTAGCCCTGTGTTAAACCTGTCAAGTTAAAGAACTTTAATCCCATTGATAGCAATAAGACTAGGCACAAAGTGTCTGGACAGTGGCTGGAGTTAGACACTATCAAATAATAAAAAACTCTGTCCCTAGTGGTGCTAAAAGATGACTTTCTGTGTTTTTAAATAAAAATTAAATCTTAAGAGGATTCTGATCTCAGATTTATGACTGTAAATTGAGAGCAATTCTGCCTAAATGTCAGTATACTTTCTCTTTGCATATATGGCAGCTGAATGGAGCTAAGAATCTGGTTCTCAGACTACCGACCTCCTTCCTTTCTAAATAGATTTCCTTCCATTTCATGGATTTAGTCAATTCACACGAGGAGATCATGTGTTTTCACAGAAGAGAGGAGGGCTTTGCTTTTGGTTAGTGGCAAAGGCACCAAAATGGTACTTTTTCATCTTTTAATTGAAAAATACAGATTTAATTTGAGGTATTAATTTTGATTTTTCTCCTTAGGAAATATTCTAGGAAAAACAAAGCATTTCCATAGGCTTCTAGAAATGTTATTCACTTCCTAAGTAAATAAATAAATAAAAACCTTAATCTATTTTTTTTTTTTTAATAGATGCAAATACGGAGAATGCATCTCAGTCCACTCTACATGCCAAATGCAGCAATCCAATCTAGTCCCAATCCAGGAGACAATGAATCTTTGCATTACCTTACTGAAACTAATAAGATAGTGCTGGATTTTAAAATTAGGCTCCTAATAATATTTTATTGTATCACAGCCATTCCAACTTTCTTTAAAATACATTCAATGCAGTCACAAAAACTTGACAATGTCATTGCAAGCAGCACGATATGCAATGAGCAGCCTTTGGTTCATTTAAACTGAGGTGCTTCCACAAAATACTCAATCAAATAACAAACAGCATTGCAAAAACCCTAAAGTGTTCCCAAACAAAAAATCAGAGAGGAGCATAACAAATGGTAACACTTTTGCACAGTCACCCAGAAAATAAGCTCTGCCAGTGTGACATATATAAGGCAGGCTTCTTTTCAGTTGAACACTGAAATGTACAAAACATGGCCAGAAACTTAACTGCTAGATTCCAAGTATTTTGGAGCATGAGTTAAAAACCTGAGTGACATGGGCATGTATGGTTTTATCATTAATAGATAAAATGTAAGTTTTATCATGCAGTTTTATCACACTTCTCAGGGCCTTTGGGATTCTGTAATATTAGTATGGTTTTATAAGGGACCCGGTGGGATATCCCATACTTTCCACTGGAGGACCACTGTGCTGTGAAGAAAGAATGCAATTACTAGCACTTTATACCTTTACTCCCATTGAGTGGTTTGGAATTTTTGCCTTAATGTGATTTTAAATTAACACCTTTTTGGGGAGTGGAGGCAGGAGAGACAGTCTCTTTCCGGATTAAAAGTGTAGGTATTAAAAATGAAATGAAAACAAGCTGAATTTGGGTGTAGATTGGGAATATGTTAAAAATTATATTGCCCTTTTCAGATTCTTCTTTTAGAAAGGTTAAAAACAGGACAACATGAAAATTATTGGATCTGCTGAAGAAGAGTTATAAAGGTTGTTATAACTTATCCTTTCACACTGTTCTTTCTCTCCTTGTGATGCTAGTTCAGGGGCATACATAAAATGAGTTGATGGTCTCAGTTCAATGAATCAGACTCATTTGTTTCACGTGCAAAAAATATGAGTGCAGAGTGCCGCAGCTTTGAAGTTTAATGACCGGTAGCTTATGGGTCATGAGGCTGAAAAACTCCACTCACTTTAGACATCATGCCTTCCAGGTTAGAAAAAAACAACTAGATATATGTGATGGCAAACGTGTTGTGACACTGATTCCACAGAACTTGTTTTTTGGTTAAACAAATGGCTTCACCTGCTACTGCTGTCAGTCTAACACCCTTTCAAAAGCAGTGTACTTCACTGTTAACAGAAAGCTGACTCAATCTGCAGCCCTGAACGAGGCTGTTCAGTTCAACTGAGTAAGGAAAGATAGTCTTGAATAGCTACGCAAATTATTTTATAAAAACAAACACAATCTAGATTTCAGCCCTGCCTAATATGAGTGCTGCTCTCAAGACCCAGTACAGATAGGCAGGAATTAGGATGTCTCATGTGCCAGTTCTTGAGAAACCCATCAGGACAGCAAAACATGAGATCTTCACAGGGGCTGGCAGAGGATAAAAAGACACATGTTCATAAACTCTCATCCTTCCAGACTTTCTAAATTATAGCAACATTGGACACATTTTTGTTGCTTTCAGGAAAGCAGAGGTCCCACCTGGCTTGTGTGAATTCCTACACAGGCCACTAAGCACATATTTTCAGGCACCTATTCCACATGGCACTGTCAAATGGGGGCCCCATTATTTTATGTACAGCATTTAACTCTGCCACAAGGCACACTGTAATGCAGGGACTGCACTCTGTGTCCAAAAGAACCTAAGACCACTCACCATTCTAAAACTGCCTCCCAAGAGATTATATTTTATCCAGAGCACTACACCCTTAACACCATGTTATTTAAAACTGTAATGCTCCACAGCTGACAAACAAACAGGCATTAACCTTAATAAGGACTGATCACATGTTTAATTATCAGTTGCAACTGGGCTATGTCATGTATTACAATAACAGCAATGCCAGCCATTTTACGTTATGTTTCTCTTCCCAAACTGTTAATGCCGTAAGTTAATGATTTGATAAAGTTCAGATCGCTGATATAATCAGATCACAGCTGCTGTGGTAATGAGTGCTATAGAGATGACTATAAGTAGGTTCGCTAATTAAGTATTAACATATCCATTGCAATATCCATCATTATGCTCTAATGTTGTCCTTCCCAAATAACCATTTTGGGAATCCTTATTAGTATAATTTGCTCTGGGGCTCACCTGCAAGATGAAATACATTGACCTAGCAGGAGTCCCCTGGGACCATTTGCAGGTTCTGCTGCTACCACCACACTGGGAAAAGCTAGCAAGAGGCTGACTCCACAGCAGGCACTACACTGCAGGTGCTCCCACTGCTGCCTTGCCAGCAGGAGTGTTCAACAATTCTGAGTCATTTCCTCCAAAATCAGTCTCGTTTTTATTCAAAAGCTTTTAAAATTTCACATTTGGGTAATACATTGATGGCTTTGGGGCCTTTATCTGTTCGAAGGTCTGGGTCTTACATGGGCTTCAACGTGTGTGCTTTTTCTCTTCTATTAATGATAGTTAAATATATATTATTTTTAGGCAAAAGGTAATATTCTGAACATACAGATCAACAAGCACTGCAATTTATGAACATGCATCAAGGTCAGGAAAAGGTACACAAAGAACTAAATTGCAACTCAGACACCTACAGGAACCAGAACACAAATAAATAATGATGGGACAGGTAAAGGAAGCAAGGAAGTAGATACAGGAATGACACCTTGTCTCACACCTTTCTGGAGATGAAGGAACATGGCATCTTCAGCTAGACCATGTCATATGGAAAGCATTTTCAAGTGCAAAGAATTTTAGGTTTTATGGTGACTTCATAAAGAAAGATCTTGGAGGTTTGGACCTTGATTGGGTAAAAAAAAATCATACCACTGTCTGTTGCAAAAGTAAGAGTAACCATGGGCTATTCAACATACCATGAAATTTTAAGAGACTGAAGTCCTTAATTGCAGTGTTATATTCTACTGCAAAGACTGGCTGTTAAAACTATAAACTAGGATAAGCCCAGTCATAAACAATGGTGCAAGACCCAGAGGAAAACCAAGTTTCTTTAAAAATGAAAACCGGACAGTGTCATTACTGGAGACATTTAGGCAGCATGTGAAGTATGGAGGTGGGATTCTGTCATACCCAAATGGTACAAAGCATAGAAAACATTAAATTCCCGTTTTTGAACAGTAAGCTTCACTGGGTTAGAGAAAGCACTACTGTCCTTTCTTTTTACTCTTTCTCCTTTTCTACAATGTTCCTGCCTTCCTCAGTTTTATCAGGTTGGCTGCCACCAAGGATTTAAAGAACAGTGCACAAAGGCTCACAAGCCTTTCAATCCATCAATAAAGTACATGGGGTGGCATTATGTTCGTCGCAAGACAACAGCTGTCACTGATTTGTATGGGTGATATATAAGCAGAAACTAAGAGATCTAGGAAATTGTTTAATATCTTGGAAATGTAGAGTGAGGAAGATCTGAAAATAGAGAGATGTCCTCATAACCATTGCTAGGGAAAGTTGGTCTGCAACAGCAGAGTTTCTGAAAATTTTGTGGTAGAGTATAAGATACAAAAAGTTTATTTTGGTAATTCATATTCTCTGCCTTCTTATCTAACACCCAAATAGCCTGATTTATCTGAATTTTTTGTTGCAGGTTAAATAATGAATATAGGAAGTGTTTAGAAACAAATAGAAAAATAGCATTGAAACCCTAGATACTGGTGAATAATACATTAAGAAATGCAATTTTATTAGCAGTATGTTTCCTTGTTATTATATTTTATGCTAGTTCAATAGCTGGATGAAGATCAGAGGAGTGTAAGACTTTCTTACTAATAAATTTAGTGGAATGAAGAATTAGTTTAGAGTAAAATTACTGTTTTTTTTTTTTTTTTTTTTTTTTTGCAACAACTCCTCTTCTTGTGTCAGAAGAATCTCTTAACAATGAGTGCACTTAGCTGTCTCCAGAACACAACTAAAAGCTATCAAGTTCAGCAAAATGTGGCCTCCACAGATCATCTGTAAAAAATCCTTGAGACAATTACAGTAGGAAAACTTCAAAAAGCATTCTATACTTATGCAAACAGCAGTAACATCTAAAGCCATCACACTTCTATCAGAAAGCAACAGAAAATGAATTCAGAAGCATTAGGTCATACATGGATTGCATAGACGGTGTGAGGAAGATCTTCCATCAGAACAAAAGTTCCACAGGTTTTTGGTAG
>VXAV01006416.1:10693-21634 GCA_013399715.1 Alectura lathami | reverse complement strand
TTTTGCAGACATCCTACCAACCATTTTGCTTTCATTTGAGTCACTGTTTCATTATTGGCCTTTCCACCTTAGCTACCCTCCTGGACTATCTGATGTTCTAGTGCACATAAGGTAGGAAATAGATTGGTACACCTGCAGTAACTCTGAGACATCTGGAAGGCAACTACTTTGTGATAGTTTATTTTACCATGAAATGTCTGTAAATGAACTAAATTGGCTTGTGTCCCTTTTCTCTGAAAGGAGGAAAGATTTCCAGCGCAGTTGGAGAACCTCGATTCAAAAGGAACTTCTCACAAAGCACCCCAGTACAGGTACTATTCACTCCTTTTAATGACACAGGCGTCTCTGAACCCTGAGTAATCCCTTGCTGGACAATTCATTAAATCCTTGTCGGAGGATCACCAAGCAACAGGAAGTGGAAAAAGAATGTGGTCCATTCATGGCAGGATACAATCCCAAACTTGGAAAAATATATTAACTCAAAACCCAAAGAATGAAGGACTGAAAAACCTTAAAACAATAGACCCAGAAGTAGTCATAAATGTTATGCTTGCTCAGCTGGGCTGCTCCTAAACTAATCATTTGAACTAAGAATTAAATTTAGTGAAAACTATAGTCCATTTTAGATCTCTTTTTCCTCTGTGACTTTAGCAAGTGCAATCTTTACAGCCTATGAGTCTAAATAAACAGGTCACATAGCTCTTTATCTGTCACACCCTGCAAATCACATTTTCCAGTATTAAAGTACTATTCGTTTTGGCTTTTAATTACCTGACTTATCAGCATGTAATATTTTTCCCCCTCCCTGCAATAATTACATTCTGAATCAGTGTGACATTCAATATTGACCTTTATTTATAGCTCTCACAAACAGTTGAATGTTTATTTATAAAGCATGAAAAGCAGAGTTTGTAAGATATTGATTCAGTGTATTTAAAAAGCAGTGGCCTGGCATTTTGCGAGTAGAAGTAATCACAGGCAATTACTAGAGACTACTTTTCACTACTAATCTGGGGTTTAACCTTTTAATTGTATTACTGAATTCGTTTCACTTTGCCCATATATATCACCAGGCTCCTAATAAGAAGTCTGATATCAACCTGATTTAATAAGATTCAGGGGAAAAATGTTTTTAATTGATTTAAAAGAAGGCAGACTACAGGCAATGCCAGGTACTAAGAAAAGTAACAGCCTTTTTTTATTTGCAGTAAATGATAATTCACAATTAAATGCATTAATGAAATAAGTTCTTAGTGGCTGGCTCACAAATTCTTAATGTTGATGTCACTAACAAAATCACTAACTGCTCCTAATACTGCCCTTGAGCTAAGCTTCACTTTATACCTGGTATAAAATCTCCTTCGATTGCTGGTAGCATGAATCTGTGAGTGTAAAAGGCGAAGGCAAACTAAGAGTAATTCTTCTTGTCCTTACCCCAGCAAATACCAGATGGAAATTGGCCAAACTCAGAAAAAGCTTTGAGAAGAGCAAAACTAGCAAGCCATAACTAAAACCCCAGATCTATGCGACAGTAGTAATCTGTGTTTACGTGGTGTTCCTAGGGAGCCAGTTTTAGTGCAAGAGCCAATGAAGATCTAATGGTCTGCTCTGAGCTGCAGTGGGGTAATGGCAGCTGTCTAGTGACTATAATTTTGGATAGGGCTGACTAGTTTTACCTCAGTAGATTTTTTTTGATTTTCTGTTTATTTGTTTTTCTAGAATCTCAATATGAATTTACATAGGTAAAGATATGAAACTGGCAAAAGCCATGCTTGAGAAGTCATGCTCATGAGACATAGAAATTGTGTTTTAGTTTACTTCATTTTTATGTAGTTCTCAATGAAAAGTATATGGAAAAAATGCTTTCAGGAAAAAAATTTCTTTGGGTGAAATGCTACCCTGATGGGATAGCACCCTGTTAAAGAAATGGTGCTGCTTGTACAAACTGGCAGGACACCTGTGACAAATATACATCCAGTTATGGATTTAAACTATTTTTTGAAGTACCTTTACTTTCATTGGTAACCTTTTCCTGGGAACATGTTTCTTTTCTCTACATGCTGTGTTTAGTAAAGAACTTTTCCTTTACTTAATGAAAAAATTCTCCTGTACAACAAACTTTATAATGCTGGTAGTTCTGTTATGAATATATTTTGGAAAAACATTCCAGGAATCCAAAGCTCATTCAAAATCATAAAGAACATCGCTTACTTAATTACTTAATTTTAATTACTTTACCCTCCCCATTTTTTTTCTGCTTCCATTTTCCAGCACACTTTGACAATTCAAAAGAGAGTATTGTGATCACTGGGGCTGTTTTGTGAAGAGTCAGAGAGAATAACTTATCATTATTTACTTGTAAAGCATGCAGAGCTCAGACAGAGTCACGGATGAACATGAAAATATGCATATGCCTTTTCTATCACATTATTGGAAGTCACAGCTGGCAGGAACTTCAGAAATATTTTCAGTAGTTTCTTCAATTCAACATGAAATACAATAAAAACTTAAAAACTAAATCACAGCTGTCCAGAAAATTTGTTTAGTTGTGTTCATTTTTTTCCCCTTTCCTCCAGAATAAAAGTTGAGAAGAACAAAATACATTTAAAAACATTGCCATCTGACTATGCTATCTGACCATATATATACAGGAGAAAAATAAAAGAACAGCACAGTTTTCCCCACCAAACTGTAACAAAGCAGAGCAACCTATTCTAAAGGTTTTTAGGACCTGACAAATTAGTGGAAAAACAGGTGGTGGAAAATTTTTACCAAAATGTTTACCTGTCACTCAGAAAGTCCATCTGCTAGCATTAGTACAGTAGGGGAGAAGCTCTGCTCCTGTATTGATGTTTGAATTACTGGGTATTGCGGTAAAAATCAGCTAAAAATCAACTAAACACACCTTTGGTGTGTACAAAATGTCACTTCTCATGTTATGTTTTAATGTATAAATAGTTTTCACATTTCCCACTTCAAGAAACAAAATCATCAGTTTTTTTTTTCATTTATATACAAAACTTCACAAAACATATATAGAATTTAGTGAGCTGAAGTCTGCTCAAGCCAGTGAAAATATTGTGCATTCAATGAACATTTAACAACCTCTTAGCAAACACAGACTGTCAATTCTTTAACATATTAGTATGAAAAATAAAAAGATTTTTAAAGTTTTGAAACTTAAAAAGAACAATTGGACTTTGAGATTATGAAAAAAAAGTTCAGCTAAAACTGCACAACTTCAAATAGATTGAATGCAAGTATGACTACTTGCATGATCTAAGTATGATTTTAGAAAAAATAAAATTAATAAAAGATGCCCTGAATATAAGCAAAACTCAAACCTCTCAAACCTACACTATTTTAATGAGATCTATCTACATTATAATCATGGAGCAGCTGCTGGGCTCTGCTCACAGAGGCCACCCCTGTAGCCTCTCGCTACAAAAACCTTGCCATGCAAGCCCAATGGAACTTCATGGGAAAAGGAGGGAAGTAGAGCTTGGGAAGTATAGCTTCATCGCAAGGAATACACTGACTGTTTACCTCATTTTCAGCCAGTAACAATGTTACACCCTCTCCAAAGGGAAACCTTCAGAAAGCATTTATCTCTGAAATGAGATAGGGAACAAATCCTTCTGTGTGTGTTACCCATCAACTCCCTTCCAAAAATGAGCTAGAATTGGCTGAGGAAGTGAATTAAAGGTCAAAAGGAGAAGTTACTTCCAACTTTTTCATTAATAAATCTCTTACTCACAGTGTTTAAGATGTAGACTGCACTTTGTTCTCTGCTAGTAGCCTTCGGCTGTGGCAGTTCAGTGAGATAATCGGTCCGCAAACAGAAGCCAAATATTCTTTTTAGTTTGTGGTGTTGCAGCTAGGAGATCCCTACCTGTTCCTAGCCAGTGCGAAGAATGGACAAATCTTTCTGTGAAAGGACTGCAAGAGTTCCTTTCCTCTCTCTCTCTCTCTCTCTCTCTTTTTTTCTTCATTTATCTTAACTTACACAGACGTGGCATTCTTATGACAGAACCTTCTGTACAAGAAAAATAAAATCCATGCTGAATCTGGATGACTTTCAGTACAGCAACGAAAAAGTTTACCTGTCTCTTTTTTGTTTGCAAAGTTATTTTTAAGAAACAGTTGTAGTCATTTTAAATTATGTTTAAAGGATTTGTCATTTTCTATATTAGGTACACCAACATAAAAATACACAGTTATGATACAATCATGAAAGCTTAAATCTTTGAATAATTACAGCCTCTCCACAGGACATTTATAAATCTCACAAACATGGGGTCACTTGAGGTTCTTTGTACCTGTCCTACAAAGGCTGCATATGACAAAGTCCCTAAAAGCAGCAATTGTTTAACATTTGCTGTGGGCATGAACATAACCACTGAGATTTAAATGTGAAAGTCAGTCTTGCAGTCAAAGCATATTCTACATTTAAGTAAAAATTAATTAGTTTAATTTAATTAATATTTTAATAAGATCATATAATAATATGAGTTGGAGGGCATCTCAGGAGATCTGCAGTCCAAACTTCTGCTCAGTGCAGGGTGAGCTCAGAGATCAGATTCTACAGGACCTAGTAATCTCAGGGGGCTTCATACAATCCGGACAAAACCTTCATGGATGGAGCCTGCACAACCTCTCTGGACAGGTGATCCAGTCCTCCTGGTGGAAAGTTTCTCCTTACATCCAGTCTGAGCTCTTTCTTGTTTCAGCTCACATCCACCACATCCCACTACTCCCCACTCCTCACTGCACCTCCTTGATGACTTCCCCACAGGCAGCAGGCACAGCTGGTAGGCGCCCCTGAAGTCACCTCTCCTCCAGGCTGAACAAGTCCCAGTTCCATAGCCTACTGTTTGAGGGCAACTACTCCAGACTTGACCATCCTGGTGGCCTCCACTGGTGGACGTGGCAGTCCACATTGTCTTTCTTGCATGGTAGAGGCCCAAAACTGAAGGCAGTGTTCTAGATGTAGTCTAATGGAATACCACTGTTTATCTATACATAAAGCAAAGAACTTGTACTGTATCTTGAACAAACTACCAAGCATTTCAAAAGATTTTAAAACTTTGCTTTCATGTCAAAAAACAAATAAACACCCCCTGCCCCCCCCCACCCCCCAGCATGCACACACATAAATCAGGAGCATTATTAAGCTAGTGTTATCATCTTCAGGTGATACCATAACAAGGCTTAGTTTATGATTACAGAGATAATAATTCTCATTATAGGATCTTAGAATCAATTAGCAATCTTGTAATAAGCCCTATTCTTGAAAGCCTTCATGTACTCAAAACCCAGCTGGTGAGATGTAAACATTTCTGAGGGATGAGAGAAAGGAGACACCTGCACATTCTGTATATTTATATAGACACATAAGGAAAGTGACATCTTAGCAGATAATTCACATCTAAATCTGTTTGGAGCTCAAAAATTACACATATATTGTGTAATATATAGACAACAGCTACATCAGAGCTAAGCATTTTCAGTTAAATCTTGAACAATAAGGACATCTCTGCTCTTCACAGGAAACCTCAGGCTGTAGATACATGCATTCTGCAACACTGGGAATCTAAACAGCTGTATCTGCCCCAGCCAGGCTAGATGTGTTGGGATTTCATATTGATGCCATGCCACTGTTCAGAAAAGACTGCAGGAATTGACAGTGCCAGAAATAAAGTGAAAGGTGACTCTATAGCCTAGTAATACACCTGAGAAGAAGCAAGTTCACTTTTAGCTGGGTAACCAAGATTATGTATTTCATTCACCAATTTTAAGTCCAAAATGACCCTCTCATCCCATGCAGTTTCCTACACATAAAATCAGGTTCTCATTTGTCAACTGCCTCTCTGGCTTTGTAGTTTCTGAGTTTGTAACTGCAAAACATCACATCATATAGGATTTTCTTATCTTAAAGTTTAGAAGCCAGGGTTTCCTCATCTTGTCGAGCACTTGAACTGCAGTCTATTAGGCACTATATCAACTCTGTTTCACCTTCTTGCTGTGATTTAAATGAAGAGAGCTAGTCCTTTTGATGGAGAGGAATGGCTTAGGCTTGTAAATGCAAGAAAGTATTGCAAAGAGCAAGCATCAAAATTATGTATACAGTCATTGTCCAGAAGAGAGTATTTCAGCATTTCATAGTGGATGTCACTTGATCACTTCAGAATTCAGAATATGGTTAAAGTCCTAGTACACTATGGACTAGGACTGTGAAATAGCCAGATCACAGAAAAAATATCCAGTTGGAACAGCAGTTCAGAAAAAGACACCTGACTTTGAAAAACTGTGTAAGAGAATGTAATTCAGGCACATTTCTGGCACCCAGATGGATTATTTTTGTGTGTGCTATTTTTTTTTTTCTTACATAGCTTTAATTATACGAAGCCCTCAAGGATTATAATTGTCATAAATATTTGCATAGATAAATAATTAAAACCAACATAAATGTGAGTCAAATTGTCCTTAGGGAAAGCGTATGCTCCAGAGGTCTCACTATTGGTCTTCTCACCAAGAACATGACAAGACATTTCTAACAAAATCCAACACCCAGTTGCATGGTGAATGAATGCTATGAGGGCTCTGCTGTCCTAGCAAGCAGCAAGATAAATTTATTTTAAGCATTTAAATTCTGATCATAACCACCATCTTTTACATAAGTTGCTGGATTTGAATTGCTAATTACAATCAGTACCATGCTATAACATTGATGTATGTCAATATTTCGTTGTGTTCTAAGTACAGGGAAATGATTTCTAGTCAGTATTGCCTTAGTATCTCCAGAAGGAATTGAAAACAACAGTTATCTCTCTATTTACAAACTTAATATGGGTCTATCAAAAAAAAAAAAAAAGAAAAAAAAAAAAACCNACAAACATAAAAACGGTAAACAAAAAAAAAAAAAAAAGAAAAAAAAAAAGAAAATAAACCAACCTCATATTAAAAGTAAATAAATAAATAAAAGAAGCATAATCAGATTTCAATTGTCTAGTAAGTTTGAAACAAATTCATGCTTAAGAAACTGATTTTAGATTACCTTGGATACTCTGTTTGCAACCTCTCTGCCTACTGTCAGCCCCTGAACAAAGGTCCGTGCAGCAATGAACGCTCTAGTCACTTGAACCTTCAGCTTCCTGGGGACGTCTCCAAACGGTTTCAGCTGGTCTGTATACTTGCTTACACACTCCAAGTAGTCCTCAGTGAAATGATACTGGGGGTTTATGAGCTGGAACATCCTCTCCAGCAGCCGAGCCCAGAAATCATTCAGCATTTCCTCCAAGTTGACATTGCCTCCTGTGTAATACCGTTTTAGTTCTGTGAAGAGATCCTGGAAAACCTCCGAGTTCTGCATGTACAGTGTGCCGTATGTCCGTACAAACATATCATTCAAGGATCTTTCTGCATTCTCAAGAAGCTCTCGGAAAAATTCTGCAGGAAAAACAAGGAGACATTAACAAGGAGGTATCATTAAACCACGAAGGGTTTCCTGGTTGCATTTTTATGCTAGCATTAATAAAGTTTGTCCTAATATGTTGTTACTACAGCACTTTACTATTAAAATTAATTTGTAAATAGCTTTTTTTAGAGGCAAAGAAAAATAAAGTATATCCTGGATTACCCAGCAAGGTAGAAAGATGTAGAACTGTCATGGGTTGATTAAAGATTGTCCTATGACAGTGCCTAGCCCTTTCCTCCAGCCCCCCCTAACAGAGGCTGGGTAGAGGAGTGAGAAATGAGGACGTGCGAGTGAGGTAAAAGATAACTAGTTTACTTAAAACGGCAAAGGAATGCAAGATAATACAACATGAAATGAATTGAGAACAATAAATCTGACAAATTGGAAAAAAGAGGTATATGAAAAAGCAGAGTGTCTCCTAACTGTGTCCACAGTGGCGACTGGAGGCAAAAAGGGAGGAACTCCCGGAAACTGGAAACCACGTGGGAAGGGACAGAAGCATTGTGAGGGCTGTGGTTTCCCCTTAGCAGCCCTCCCTCCTGTGTCAGTTTATTACATGATGTCATGATATGAAATACCTGTGGAAAACCATGCCAGGAACCTATAATGCTTAAAACACTGTAACACCAAAAATACTCTTGAAAGAATTTCAAAGTGGTATTTTCACTTCATCTTCTCTTACTCTTTGAACATAGAAGTGCCAGGCTCTTGCAAAGTCCTTCACAGACAGTATAATAAATCCAGAATGCTAGATGTAAAGCTAGATGTAAAGTCATTAATATGCATTTCATACTTCACTGCTTCTATGCCTCTTATCTACTCAGATTCTACTCAGATTATCTACTCATTTCCTAAGTTTTGGAATTTATTATTACTGGGAACTGAGCCCATGGGATACCAATTACAGCAGAGATCTCTGAAGTCTCTCTTTGAACACTGGAAAGGTGTGATCTTCTCTTTTGCAAAGATCCTTTATCTGCTGTACAATGCTTAGGTTTTCCAAAGGAATTATAGTCATTTCCCAAGAGGTTATAGTCATTCTTTAAACACATCTGACAAGAGTAGATGTAGCTGCTTTTGTTTTATAGAAGATCCCATCTTCCTATAAAGTCCACTTGTCAGCTTTCTTAAATCTCCTTTGGAAAAGGGATTCAATGATTGCTGTGGCCTGTAAATGGGGCGTTACAGACAGTAAGGAAGAGATGGCAATAGCCTTGGCAAAACGTGGGTATTTGCTGCTATTAAATGGTTCACACTTATGCAGGAGTTATCACACAGCCAGCTCTAGAATGCCAGGTTCTAAATATGTGATCATTGCCCATTGACACATCTGTGTGTGCTCTCTGCAGGGACGTGCTGACTTCTTATAGACTTGGCTAAAGCTATAATATGAATAGCCTTTTGATAAATGAGAGAATGAAAATGCATGAAAATGCAGGACCGTTGCAGTGCTAAAGACAGGATGGCAATTAAGAATGCATGAGGAAAAATATGCACTAAATGTGAAGGTGTGTAACAGCGATCTCTTGAAAGCAGAATCCACCAAACACTGTGGAACAGGCTGCATGGACTCTGAGAAAGGAGCAGCTTCCTTCTGTCAGAAATTGTGCAGAGTTGCAGTATTTGATCTCTCAGACAACTGCAAAAGGCTTATCATGAAAATGCATACTCAGAATATTGAAAACACACTTGCTACATCAAAACACTTACTAAAGGGAAAATATATTCTAATAGATGTATCAATGCCTAAGCTGTTGTTGAAACCATAGCTCCTCAGATTACATAAATTCAATTTGGAGAAGAATATGCTTTCACCAAAAATTTTATGTAGGGAAAGACACAAACAAACAAAAACGATAAAAAACTCTAAACCTTGTTCTCTGTTGTCAAGCAGAATAACTTGAGGTCCACAACATACAGTGCAGAGGTCTTCTCTGTTGTTTGTCCAAATTATCCACTAATTCTGACAAAGCAGTTTTAGAGAAGAACAAAACAAAATTGTTTTTCATCCGTCACCCTGACATGTTGGTATCCTTGACATCTGAATCATTCCGATTACTGTTTTATACAGCCAGCATTTCTTCTTCTAAGAAATAATGTATGCTGCCTGTATTGTTGAACACATTTAGTTCTCTGTTCCTACACTCTGGAAGACAAAAAGATGGCAGAGAATTTGGGGCTCTAATTAAAACCCGTTTGAAGACTCAAGCCAAGGTTGTAGACCAGTTCAATTGAATGAAAACTGTGGAAGACAATCATCAAAGCAGTGAATCCAGGCCCCTCTATTTCTCTCCCATGATGTTCTGTATGCCAGGGGGCTGCTGTAAGGAATTTACATGTTTACTCCTTCCAGTCCATAGCTATACTGGGAATCCCACTATTTATCTGAAATAGCCATTGAATAAGTCAGTCACAGTGAAGCATAACAGCTTCATCTGCTGACAGCTTCTCTGGTCTGAGATTGTTATCATATTATTTCTTTGTGGAGGTGTATTATATGGCAATCTCACAGTCAGTTTGTTGGAAGATAACTAAACCTTTTAGGGAGGGATGGACATTTATTCCATACTTCTACAGCATCTATTACAATGTGGTCCAGGTTGGTTGCAATCTTTATTTATACTGCAATACAAACGTTACCAGTAACTCTACAAGCTTAAATTGCATGCTAGCCCAAATGTGACAACAGACGTATGCGTTCTGTGCGAAGGCTAATGTACTCTGAATAGCAGTACATTCATTTAATTTTTAGTCCTCTCATAGGTCTCTGGTCTTTGAGAGCTATTGCTTAGCGTAAGTTATTGTGCCATTAAAAAGTTAGACCTTTAGTCTTCTGTATGTTTTGATACAAACGACATTTCAAGAGTTATCTGCATCAGTACTTCTGTACAGGATTAGGAAAATAATGCACCACCACCAGCTAAATTGGACACTTTTTTCATTTTCAGAGAGAAGTCCAGTTGTATTAATTAGAAAAAATCCTAATCAATTCCCATTCAGCAAAATGAATACTGTTGTGAAGGATCACTTTCTTTCTCAGCCAGGCAATCTTCCATACATCAGGAAAGAAGACTGCTTTGTGCTGCTCCCGTGCAAATACCCCTGACATAACTGGGCTCTTGTCCAGTTACGTCAAGAGAAACTGTACTTGCTTCTGCAAAGGCTGAATTTTTCCATGGCATTCATAGTAATTTAAAGATTTTATGTTCATTGCAAAGATGATATTTCATCTACTTGCAGCTACCTTTTGAAAAATAATGTAATATTTCAGCTCAAAATAAAAGAACGAAGATGAGACAGACATTAATCATGTTGCTTAATGTGCTTCTGGAAGGCACTCAAGTACTAGGGTTGGAGAGGAGAATCTATATAAGACAGAGCTGCACAGTGTTTTAACATATATATCTTGTGATTTTTTTTGCTGCCAAAATTGGCTGTCATGAGCAGTGTTAATGCTGGAAATA
>VXAV01006416.1:0-10652 GCA_013399715.1 Alectura lathami | reverse complement strand
TTTAAGTGGTGATTAATTTATATGATATAACGTGTCCTGGGTATGTCTTATGTTGAAAAACACATTTTTATACAACTTTCATTTATTAGTAAGAGGGTCATTAGGAAGCCAGCTCAGGTCTGCTTTTGAGGTAGTTCAAATGGACAATGCCTAAGGCACACTGAGGTACTATATAAAAAACTGAAAAGAAAGAGCAAATCGTGATTTCAAACCGTGCTCTATATAGGCTGAAATGGTGGGTTTCCATTTGATAGATAACACATCTATTTTTAAACACTCTTTTTGTCTGAAGATTTGTAACAGCCTCTGCAAATGAAGTCTGAATTTTTATTAAACCTTTTAGCTGTGGTAATACAACTCAGTTACAGAGTGAAAGGACAAGATGCATTGGTTAGCGTCCCTTACCAAATGGTAGGTAGTGCTCTCATTAAAAACGGGGTCTTTTTAGCTCCCATACTACCTTGTCAACTGAAAGCTGACCTTCTCATTCTATTTTAACATAAGTAATCTAGTGTCATAACTTAATTCAACCTGTGAGCTAGCCTAATTCTGAAGGGATGACTAGTTGTCACCATATCAGTGGGTCAGGGTTGCTGATAATATTGCAGCATGACATGGTGTAATAACTGCCTTCAACAGAATATAATTGCACCCATCTAGAGGCAATAATTAGATAAGCAAAGTTGTATTAGGTTGGAGCTGATGTTCATTCCCAGCCTGATAAGTTCCCTTCATTTTCTTTCCTTCTGTAGCATAAGCTCAACCAACGTCTGACTGCCAAACAAGTTGCAAAGCTAGAAATGGTTTATTGTCTGATTTGTGAAAACTAAAAGATATGCACAATCATTAAGACTAAGATACTAAAAGGCAATTTCACATCTTTGCTATGCATTCTGCCCATCTTTCCTCTTTTGCAGAACTTGAGATTTGAATGTTGCACTACGCTGCATTTGGTACACTGGACATACAGTCTCACTGCTACCTGAGAGAAAGCAGCACAGTTGCATAGAGGTCTTCAGATATGGACTGAGATATATATGTGATTTTTCATCAGTCTTTATGGAACACGTTGCCTAGGTTGGCATACTGATTTCATCCCTCATTGACTCACACAACACCCATAACAAACAGGTGGTTCCCCATTATAGCCTTGTTGGGCTTATGGGTGTTGATTTTCAAATAGCTCACAAATTGTGGCAATCTACCATTTGCTGTGAAGATGTGTGTGGCCCTACAGCATATGGAATTTAGGTACCTAAATTTATTTGACATCCTCAAGCAGACCTGGTGATATGGCTGATGGTCTGAAGGATTCACGTAAGCTGACTGCCTTTTTCGACAAAATGGGTTCTTTATGTAAATGTACTTAGGTTAATGACACACATCAATCAATAACAGTTCTCCTATTTTCATCATTGCCCTATTTCTTTCTTTCTTTCTTAGTTGATGAAGAAAACAAANTTGAAACCCTAGTGAAATTAACCCAAATAGTTTCTGTGCTGTTTTTTTTTTTCTTTCAACTGTTTATTTTAGATTTCCAGAGACTTTTATTCTAACAATAACTAACCTTACAAAACAAAAAAGAGCTCAATTTAACTTTGTGATTGAGAAAAAATTGCTGTAAGGAGAATACTTAAAATAGAGCATTTTTCCCCTATTGTTGACGTTGCATTTGTATTTATATTCAAGAGCAAACAATTGCATGCATGAAGCTACCAGTGAATTGATATTACTTTTTAGTGAATTTGAATAACTAATTTTAAAATTCCTATATATCTTTGACCTTTAGAAACACTCAACATTCACAACTGGGAAAAAAATATCAGCTCCCATTAGGAACAATAAATGCTGTGGTGTTATGAAGTCTGTTGAAAGTTGTTCTTCCTTTTTAGCTCATTTTGAACATATAAACATCACATTGAAGGCTAAGAAAGACAGGTCAGATAGTTAAATGTGTCCCATAATTGAAATTTCAGAATAGGTGATTTACATCCTCTACCTATACCTTGGGTAAAATCACCAGTGGGTGAAACAACTTAGCTGCTGGTGCATATTGATACCTTTTCTAGACTATCTTGTGTCTATAAATATAATGAGATTATGAAATCTTTTGGATACTATTAATGTTTTTAGAAGCCAGTGAGATCTCAGTGGTTAATTGTGAAGATGAGGATCTCTTTCTCGTCTTTATCCCTCCACTTCTCAGACTACTGTAAGACCTTATAATGGAAGGTAATTCACAGTGATCTTTTTCCCGGTCACCTACCCAGAGTCGACTTCTTCCCCTCTATGCTATCTAGTTTCTGCCTGCTCTGCAAGGTTAAGGCAGGCTGTTGCAAGGAAGAAAGGAGACCCAGGAAAAGCGGAGACCGTTGAGGCTCCGCCCTTGCCCACTCCCCATTCTGTAGCGTGGAGATGAAGCAAACAGCACTGCATTGTGCTACGACACAGGACAAGGGGTGGAGAGGAAACACAAACACATCTATCCTGGGCTGGGTTGGACAGATTAGATCAAGCAAATGGAAAAAAAAAGCTAGGCTGCTATGTACACATCAAATACCATTATGAGAATGTGAACCTAATCCAACAAATAATTCAAGGCATTATTTAACATCAATGTACAAAGAAGTTTTTGCACAAAAGAACATTAATACACAGTTAAAGGCTCTGTCATCTATTCAAGACTGATTACATGCATTGATATAGGACTACAATACTTTATTCTACAGCAATGAAGTCAATGAGAACATTATCAACAGCTTCAGTGTATGCAGGCGCAGCCTTTAAGGTTTCTTCTCCGCAAGAGTTCATTTATTAACACTTTACTGTGTCTAACAATGAAATTTGATTCTGCCATTGATTCTACACAGACAATACTGCAATTAGGTGAAACACATCTCTTTCACTTGAAAATTATGAAATTAGATATTAAAACATGTCTTTTGAAATATTTACTAGAATGTCAATTCATATTCTGTTGCATCTGGTACTTTATGCTGATGATGTATGCTCCATAATAAATACGAAACCTGAAGTTCTCTAGAACCCCTCAAAGAATTTCCTGAGCTTATGGTGATAACCAAGAAAGAAAATGCTAGGAATAAAAAGCAAGCAATGAGCTAGCTTTTCACGTAATTTATATGTATATACTAATAACTGTTCCTGAAGGTTCTACATTCATTATCAAGTGGAAAGTGTCCAGGGGAGGTACTTATAAAATGCAAGCAAAATGTCACATGGCATCAGAAGGCCGTCTTCTAGAATATTTGTGTTTGGGCATTTAAGCACAACAGTACTATTGCCATGAATATCCATGATCAAAGAGAGACATGTAGCATTTCATGGATATTTGCGAATTTCAGAATGATGAATTGTATATCACATGTTCATAAAAATGCACAATGCTTTATAAAAAATTCATGTCACCACAGTTTCTTCTGAAAAATATTTTAAGCTTTCATGAAAATTATATTAACAATATATAAACTATGGGACTCAGTGAAACAATTGTTTTAAAATACAGAACCTATTCTGTTTTTCTCTATGTACCACTAGAGACTATTAAATATCCAGTTCAGTAGTTAGGGAGATTTACTATTTAATTCTGTATGAGAATTCTGTATGAGAATCCTTTGCCATGTGTGTAATCTACAACAATCTCGTAAACTTACTAGAAAGTGTTTTTTTTTAAATCTTTTTGTACAAGGAAGTGTAAACTAAACCAGAAGACACTGGCAAAAAGAAGGAAAACAAAAAAAAAAGGGCACTTTTTTGACAAGCAGATCCCAAACTAGAGGTGATAGTTGTGATGAGACTCAATCCTGTGGTGTTCAGGGGTCAGGACTTGTGCTGGCAAGTAATGTGGCACTGAAGCCACTGAATGCCTTCATGCTTATTCTCACAGCAGACAGCTTGAGTAGCGGCAGGATTCATTCACATGAATGGAGGTTCTGGTTGGCCAGATGAAAACATTGAAATCTTACTGACTTTTATTTACAGTGAGGTGACAAATCCCAACCTGACAACAGCGATGCTTTGGAAATGGGCTTCAGAGGCCCAAATATCAGTCTGGACTTGGGCACATATGGAAACAAGGAGGACTTCTTCTTCTCTTTTAGATTACTGTTTTTATTGTTCCTTCTTCCCGTTTCAGACGTACTAGACTACTGTGAAGAACTGTCATTGGGGAGTTTGAAAACCAGCTCTTGGGCCTTACTCATCTTTTAGATGTTCAGATTCACACTTCAGCCATGTCTCTACTCTCTCTGTTCACAAGTGAGAAGGGGGATTTTCTGAAAACAAGATCACTTTTATCAGGCAAAATATCCAGCAGGAAGTGCAGTTCCTGAATTCCAGTGCAGAAAGACAGGCAGCACAGAGCTCAAATTTGGTGAAACCTGACATATTTAAAATTAGAATTGCAGATACTTTCAAGTCAAACTTGGAAGTGCAGACAGCTAAGAAATACTTACACAGTTATTTTATGTAACTGCTGTAAATCTATTGCAGTTTTCCTTTCCAAGTCCACCTTACTCTCCCTTCAAAAGAAGTTCACTTTAGTTTTTATAAAAAAGCTCCAAGGTGATAAAACTTGAGACAGATAACATTGCACTAGCTAAAGAAACTTCTATTAGAGCTAACTGACAGAAGCCTGCTATAAGTAGGTTGAAGTTTGACTTCCTATTGAAATTATTATATGTATAAAATCAATTTTGTATATAAGCCTGCCATTTAAGATGTAATGAAATCATATTGATGGCTCTTCTAGAGAATTCTAAATGCAGCCAATGATGGCTGTTATGGTTTTGCAGCACTAACAAAAAGATAAAAACACCTCCAGGATAATTGCTTATTTTTTAAGATTATCCCATTTCCCCATATTGGCACTCAAAGCAATCCTGTATAACACTAAAGCCAAAGGGTATTAAATTCAGACTGGTTCTCCTGGCTGTTTTTTGACTGTTTGGACACTGCACTCAGTACAATTTGTTACTGTAATAATACAGAGGTGCAATTAAATTTATTATTTATTAATTGAGCTACATGGTCAAACTTCACTGCAATGGCAAAAATTATTTCCCTTTTGCAATATCAGGTTAAGTTGATTTAAATGTCAGGAAATCAAATATGCTTAGGATGTTAGTAGGATGATTTTCTCTTTTGATCCTAAAGCAACAGCATGGCCAACATATGTTGGACTAACAATGGTCATAGATTTTAGCAATAAGAGCTTAAAAGTGACTTAGAACAAGGCAATGCATAACATCACAGGTTAATGATAAGGTCAAGGATTAAGGTTCAGGATAACACTTTTGTCTTCTAACTATATATAGGAAAATATGTATTATCTTGGAAGAAAACAGTCTTTCAGATCCTAAATCTGCATTCACGTACTGTTAGAATGACCTTGGAACCCTATGGGACTCTGTGAAGTCAATAATTCTTCCCACCTAGATGTTTCAAAGATCAGGGATTAGAAAACAAAGTTTCTATTTGAATAGTGTTAATGTCAACACAAGTCTTCATCTGCAAACACCAGTTCAAGAGAATGCCTGATTGATTTTTGCCAGACCAACCTCTTGACAGAAACCTTTTTGCTCCGAATAGTGTGTCTACCAGGAAAGTTTTCCAATCAGAAGGAAACCTTGGCAGAGGGTATGGTGCAATTTACTGAAAATCTTTGCAGGTTTGATGTGCATTTAGGTCTATCTTAGATTTCAAACAATATAACCTACTTTGAACTACACAAGGATGGCTTTTAAAATTCCTGTGACGAATTTATTTGAGAAATTGTTCCTATATATTAGGTGTTCTGTGGCATAGGATGTTTCTATCTAAACCGATATGTGTCATTTAGTGATACCAAAAGTTTGTGTCTCTATGCTGTTCTGCTGATTGGTTGCTGAATCTGTTGGACGTATTGACAAGGGTGTTTCATTGAACTAAGCAAACAAATATTAGCTTTGACTTCTTGCTATGATCCTCCAATGAAAAGAAGTGGAGTGGTTCAGTAGCAACTAGGAGATCTGGGACCTTTTCCTAGATATTTTTTTTCTTTGCGTGGTAGTCACTGGACTTCCAGACATTCTGCTATTTACTGCTTCTTCCATCCATCTCCTCTGCAATCTTGAGACTGAATTGTCCGCCCTCTCTAATTTACAGTCTTCATCCATCTCTCAGATAGATGTGATAACAGTGATTACATTAATGCTGTGTCATATATGAGCTGAAACTCCCACTGAGTGTTCTCATGTAAATTTTGCCAACTCAGAGCGATAGTCCTTGGAGCTAGGAAGAAGCTGGAATGCTGATCAGTTCTACCAAGCAGCAGGTGGTGAAGGGCCCTAGGTGATCCGTGCTGACAAGATGCCTTATATGTGATTTCCTGCACTAAACTGCCACAGACATGTTCAAATGTGGGTGGGAAGCAAACAGAAAATAGGGAGTACAGGTGAAACAGGAAGGATAAATTTGGAGTTAAGAGTGTGAGAGAAAGAAAAACACAGAAATAGCAGCTGAATAAAAGGGAGAAGAAACAGTTAAACTTCAGTTTTCCAGCAGTTCATCAGCTAGAGTCTCACAATGCCAAACTGGTAGGTGTCACACACTTGCAGAACAACTGTCTATCTTCTCAAGTTGAAAGGGGACACGCACCCAAGACTTCAACTCCATATACCTGACTGAGGAACTTCAGTGTGAAGCCTTGCTCCACCTCTGCCTTTATGTACCCATGGGGAGAGAAAGGAGGATTCTGATCAGGAGCCTAGCTTGGGCTTTGAATTGGTGATTCCTGTTCACACCCTACAGGAGCTTCTCTCCTCCTATCAACTTGATTGGATCAGTACTGGTATTTTCTTTTAATATACAAGTAAGTGTGTGTTATATTGCTTGATCAGGTGATTTTAGGGTTTCCCCTGCTGTATTATCAGATAGTCTAAAATTTTCAACAGTCTGGTGCAATAGGGAAGAAAGATGAATACTTATTGTAAGAGATTATTGTAAACTTTTTGTCCTATAGTTTCTTATTTCTTTTACAAGTTCGTTCATCTTTCACTTGGGAGAATCGTTCAGCCATGTGACACTGTAAGGGAAGATATCTCACTAGGGCCAACAAGAATGGAGATTTCTTTGAAAAGGACACAAGAAAAATTACTCCTTCCATATTTTAATTGAGACAGTGTACTTCCTTGTATAAGAACCCAAATAACTGTAAAAACACATTTGAGCTCACACTAAAATAAGTGATAACTTCTTTAGAATTGAAAAATTGTGTGTGCTACCTACTAGGTGACACTAATTATACATGTTCCCTTTCCACAATAAGAACCATCATAAGTAAGTAGTACATTATAGTTTTATGTAGCCTAGATGGTCTTACACTTTAAGTACTTCTACAATTACAAGTCATATAACTAAAAATGAGTTCCCAATAGGTGATTTTTATGTTAGGGTTCAACATTAAATTACATTGCTCATTCAACCCATTATCTAGGAAATATTCTTCACTTCCATTGAAAAAACCTTATTTTATTAGTCACAAATTCCTCTCTTGTACAGACTAGATTTTCTCTCAGACTTGCCCATAATGCGTATAAATATAATACACTTCAATTTAATTTTTTTGTTTAATGTCACAATAATTGCAATAGATGCCATACAGTCATAATATATATTTAGGCATGAAAGATTTTAGATAATATTATAAATTCATGTATAACATATTTGTGTTAGTCCCTTAATACAGCAAACATTAGTGAAGTAGCTGAAAATGTAACTGTAGAAGGTACTAAAAAAACCTTTTTGTTCATTACAAAGAAACAGCAGCATTTGTCTCTGGAATCAAGATTTGTATAGGAAATAAAACTGTAAATACTCTGGGTTTTCTTGTTGTTGTTGCTATCTATTTTGGATTTAAAATTCACTGAATCTCCAAATGGCTGAGGCTGGCAGGGCCCTCTGGGTCCCTCTGGCCCAGCCCCGGCTCCAGCAGGGCCACCCAGAGCAGGGTGCCCAGGCCCATGCCCAAGGAGGAGCCCCCACAGCCTCTGGGCAGCCTGTGCCAGGGCTCCGTCACCCACACAGCGCAGCAGTGCTCCTGGTGTTCAGAGGGAGCCTCCTGAGCTCCAGGCTGTGCCCGTGGCCTCTGGCCCTGGCACTGGGCACCTCTGAGAAGAGCCTGGCTCTGTCCTCTCTGCACCCTCCCTTCAGGTATTTATGGACACTGATGAGATGCCCCTGAGCCTCCTCTTCTCCAGGCTCAGCAGTCCGTCTCTCTCAGCCTCTCCTCGCAGAAGAGATGCTCCAGTCCTTTGCCTCTTCTAAATATTTTTGCTTATTTTAAGGAGCCATTGAAGTTTGTACATTCTGTCATAGGTTCTGATTTAGTCTGATTTAGCTGGAAATGACCATTTCTTTCTCTCAGCATCAGTATGATCTATTGCAAATTGGAACTTATTTTGGAATTATTACTTCTTTTTTTATTTTGTGACTAAACTGTTGCAACTTACTATTAATTAAGCTGGTTCCTACTTTACATACAACTATTTTACAATATTAACATACGTCTGTCTCTGGAAAATCTCAGATGTACCTTCCTTTTCTTTTTTTTTTTTTTTTTTCCTTTCTGATGTTATAAAGTTTGACAGCAAATAAAAAATTCAGTTTCATGTTATTTTGCTGCTGGCTGATACACTGGCGTGAGGTCTGAAGGGCCTTCAATGCCAAACATGAGATCATAAATATACGGTCTGCTCTGGACAGATGAAAAAGCCAGAGGCACATATCCAGACTACTTTAGAGGAACTAAAGAATTAGTTAATGTTAATCTTTTAGATTACTCCTATGTTCTTGAAGCAATGCATGGATTGAAGTAGACATTGTAACAGAACAATGAAGAACTTAATCATATTTCTGTTTTTAAATGGAGAAGTGAGGTCACCACTCTTATTAATGTAATCATATATAAAATTCAGAGCGTTATATAAAATTTAGAAAGTGCAGGCAAACAAGGACATGGAAAAACAATGCCTGTTCACTAAAGCTTTTATCAAAATGTCAGGTATGCTTTCAAAAGGCACAACACATGAGAAATGATTTTTACCTCAGGTAGGAGAGGGAAAACTTCTGAATTAATAAAAAAAGAGCATTATTTTTTAACATCACAGAATCTGCGTCCTTCACTTCTGCCTAAGCATGCTATCCTGTCAGGTGGATGCTAATCTGGTCATGAGTCCTGAATATTTTATACATTATTTTCTCATTTATTCCTGAAGTCTTGACTGATATGCAGAGGAAGTGATCAGCATTTCAGCCTGGTAGGCAACAGACATTTGAGTCTGCTAATCTGTGACACGAAATAAAAAGGTGGGAGTAAGAAACCGTTGCCTTACTTGGATTATTGTTAAAAGGTTTAAATCTCCACTGACATTCTGCTCCTTTGATTTCTGCTGTCCTGACCTGGGATATATGTGGTCTGTATTGCGAACCTGCTTCCCTGCTTGTCTGTTTACCCAATCTTTCTTTGAACTGCTGATGGTAATGAATCTCCTTCCTCCAGCCCTAACTGCTGCATTTGGTTATCATCAAGCACAGGCATCAGCTAGAGCTCTAATCTTGCTCTGATGGATGGAATACTAACCTTTCACAAGATTAGAGACACAAGGTGCTCTCGAGATAATAAAATTCAAATAGGTTTATTTCAAAGGGCAACTCAATCTCGATTTTGTTCATGGGTCACTTGACAGATCATTTGCCAATGTAGTTTTTGTGTCCTTCTGCGTCTGGCTCCTGTGCAGTGCTCCAACTATTTCAAATTAAGTGGGCCCCAACAGACAGAGTTCGGCAAGGGTCTAGCTTCAGCAAAAATAGAGAGATACTCATTCAGCATGCAGCTGACAACTTTGCTAAAAGTGTATCTTAAGGTGGGTGTTGCTTGGATGGTGGAAAAGTTTTTCCTAGCATTTACAGGAAAGCATAGAAATTACAATACTGATAAACATGAATACTTTGAATTTTAAACTCCTGGACTAAAAATCTTACAAAAATCTTACTGACATCATGACAGACAGCTGTGCAAAATATATAGTAGGTATGAGTTAAGAGATTTGTAGCTCGTGAGGGACACTTTTTAATGTGCTTGTCAAGAACAACTATGCAAAAGTGTTTAAAAATCAAATATTTAACTCATGTGTCTTCAAACATACAAATGTGACTATTACAGGTGCTGAAATAAGATTCCTCTAGATGACAATTTCTGTCTTCATTGCTACATATGTCATTTAGGATCCTGTGAGATGATTTAATAGGTGAAAACTGCAACCTCTGAGGCTGTAGCTTGCACCTATTCAGAAGCACCAATCAACCCAGCTCTGTAGTTTAAGGAAGTAAAAGGAAAGGATTATAACTCGCCTGCTGGAGATGATACACATTACTGAAGTTAGTGAGTATAAAGTCTGGCCTTCATTTAAGAGAAGGATAAAAGGAGTTAAAAGCTCTGTATAGAAAAGGCAGTACACATGCAGATGTACCAACTATATGTGAACAACAGCACTTCCACAAGCTAGCCAGGAGGCTGGGACCTGTTTTGTGGATACAGGTGCTAGCAGCTGGACCCCTCTCGGAGAGAGAGGGAGAGGGGATGAAAAACAGATGAA
>VXAV01006414.1:168794-182557 GCA_013399715.1 Alectura lathami | reverse complement strand
CGGCTGATCTGCGGAGGGCTGCCTGTCCCCGTGTGAGGAGCAGCGCCCGAGCGGCCGGCAGAAGTGCAAATGGCCGTCAGTGCAGAAGTTTGCATCAGCCCGCGTGCCCCTCGGGGGAGCCGAGCGCGCGGCAGGCGCCAGGACTTTGGCCCTGCGGCTTGCTGTCGGCTCTGCCCGGTCTGTGAGCGCTCACCCGCTGCTGGCTGCGTGGGGTGTGCAGGGCAGGAGCGCTGGGGGCCGTGGGCAGGGACGTCCGTCCCTGTGTGCCCCCTGTGCGGCTGAGAAGCGCAGCTCCCCGCCGGGAAGGGTCTGAGCCGCGGCCGGGCCGGGCTGGGCTCGACACGGAGCCAGGGAGCGCTCCAGGGCCACACGGGGCCGACCCTGGGAATAGCCCCGGTGCTCCCCGGTTGGGTCGGCGGTCCCAGTTGCTGGAGCTGGTGGATCTGCAGGGCCGCGTCCGGGGAGATTCTGTCCAGGAGCCCAGCAGCACTCGGCGCTACCCCAGACGCATCCCCAGCTAAAGCCGTCTGCCTGCCCACGGGTGCTTTAGGAGAGCTGCTAAGGGAGTAGGCTGTGGCCAGCGTGAAGAGCTCACATTTTGCTCTGCCTTTCCAGGGGCTTTCTGGCTGGCTAAATTTCCCTTCCACTATTGCTTCCACAGGCAGCCATGAAAAAGGACAAGAGCCACGGCCGGGATGAGGCGGACTGCAGGGCAGAGCTGATCCTCATCAACGGGGACTGCACCGATCCCGCTGGAGACACGGCCGCGCTGGTTCTGGAGGCCAGCGGGAAGCCTGGTGCCCCGGGTGAGCGCTGCCGGGGTGCGTGGGGCCGGGGTGTCCCAGCCACGTGCTGCGGGGGCCTGGATGTGCCCTGGCTTTGGGGTGCTCGGGTTGTGGTCCCCAAATCCTGCCTCTTGGGTTCATGAGGTCGTGGGAGGATTTCTGCTTTGGGAAGCAAAGCTGGCTGGGACCACCCTGGAGGGTGCCTTGGTGCTGGGCACCGGGGAAGCCTGGGCAGCGCTGGCGCAGCCGCCTGCTCCTTGCCAGGCTCTGCACTGCTGCAGGGAGCGGCAGAAGCTGCCCCTTCCAGAAAGTGCTTTAACTGAGTGACGGAGCCCTGGGCAGCAGGTGCACGGCTCCCTTCTGCCTCTGAGCTTCAGAAACGCAGAGGTACATGAGATCCCCGTGCTGGGCAGAGGCACAGGTTGCTCATGGAGCTCTGCTCTAGTTCCTTGCGCAGACGCTGGGAGCCTGGGGCTGTCGCCCCTGAAGAACAAGAGGGTGAGCAATGACCTCTCCAAGGAGGACCTGTCCTGGCCACTCGCGCTCTCGGAGGCGCAGGAGGTGAGTGCTCACCAAGGCTGCTGCAGGATCTGGCAGCCCGTGGGCCTTCGCGCATGGCTTGCAGGGTGCAGTGGGTGCCAGCTGCACTCTCCCAGGAACGCAGCCCTGCTGCCACAGTGCTGGGGAGCAGTCTGGGGGCAGATGCAGTTCTCATTTACAAGCATAATATATGTTTTCATATTTAAATTTGTGATTTACATTATGTCATCAGCAGCAGGAGGGTGTGCTGTAGGATGCAGCAGTGCCCACTGTGTGTTGCAGCAGTCTCATTTTTTATTTTGCCGATATTTTCTTTAAAATGTCTCAGCCATGTTGGTGCACATCCCTTGTCTCCTGCTCTCAGGGTGGCCTGGTTCTAGCAGCTGGAGGCCGGGTCCCAGCTCTGCTCCCTGCCTTTTGCTGACTTGGTTGACAAACCTCCAGGGTCTGGGAGCGTTTTTGCCTTCTGGCTTCGTTGTCTTGACTTTGCAATAAAACCCCAAGGTTGGAGGTCTGCCTGTGACTATGTGGCTTCCAAAAGAAAGAGCCATAAATTCAGCTGGGGTGAAAATTCTGCTTTCCCACTATGCTGGGTGCAGGGGCTGCTCGCTTGCAAAGCCCACTGCAAAATCTTGTTTCATTTCGAAACTGTTACGCCGGATGCCGGAAGCGTGCCTGGTTTGGGCTGTTTTGTAAACTGCGGCTGCTGCAAACCACAGGGGAAAAGCTGCCCTCGGTGCCTCCAGGGCCGGGCTGCGGGACTGAGCACACCCACGCGTGAGCAGGGCGAGAGTGAGCTCTGCCCGGGGCCGCTCCTCCTGCCGTCCCCCTACCCCTGTCCCCGGTGCTGCCCCGTCCCCGCGCGGTGCTCCCACCAGCTGTGGCCGTGCCGCTCACCTCTGTGCTCCCTCCTGCAGGTGCGGACCCGGGGCAGCGCTGGGTGGGAGAACAGCCTCCGGCAGAAGCCGCCCGCCCGCCTCATCTTCCAGGCGGGGCAGACCCGGCATGAGATGCAGATCAAGGAAGCCAGCAGCGTGGAGACTCTCAGGGAGCTGCCAGCTCCGCTGCGGGTGAGGGCTTCCTCCAGGGGGTTGGCCTGGGTGCCCTGCAGCTGCCCCTGCCTCAGTTTCCCTCTGCGGTGCTGTGTGTGCTGTTGCTTGCCCTTGAGCTGGGTGCTTCAACTGCCTGGGGTGAACTGGAGAGAGCGAAAGGGAGGAAAGCGAGAGATGTGCTGCTTTCTGTGCCCTACACCCAAAAGCAGTGCTCCCTTAGGTCACCCAGCCCTTGGGCCCTCTGCTCCCAATGTCGCTGGGCCTTGATCTCCAGTCCTGGCCCCAGGGCTGGGGGACATGCTCTAGGGGCAGGTGATGGGGGCTGCTCCCACCTGTCCCATTCCCCGTGGGTACTCACCCTGCTCCCTCCCTACAGAGCTCCAGGAGGCGGCCGGCCGTGCCCGTCCTCACCACCATTGACCTGACGGAGGAGGACTCCTGGGACTCATCCCGGAGCAGCAGCACGCTGTCGGGGAGCAGCTCCCAGGAGGGCCAGAATGGCTCAGCCGAGCTGGCGGCGGAGGAGCCGGAGAGCCGAGAGGCGGGGACTGCCCTGGAGTACCAGGTACGGTGCTGCACTCCCTGGAAGGTGGCCACAGGACGGGGGCTGCGCAGGATGCACCCCGCTGAGCCGTCTGCACCGCACGCAGCTCGGCACTGCCAGCAGCCCCGAGCCTGGCACACGCCAGGCAGGGAGCCGTGCCCTGGGGACGGGCAGCCGCCTGCTGAACAAGTTTCTGTTGGGAGATGCTGGAGGGGGGAGCAAAGCTGCTGGAGCTGTGGAGTGGTGCAGTGCCTGCGGGCGTTGGGGCAGGGCCCGAGACTTGCAGGAATTGGGCAATTGCGTTTCACTGAATAATTAGGTGCCTAATTGCTGAACAAAGCCTGAAGGAACGTTCGGGTTCGGCTTATGGGGTGACGGCTCCTGTGCAGGGATCCTGGTCCCAGTGTTGGTGTTCCCTGCTGGGCTGACTGCTGGGGGGCCCTTGGCATGGCCGCATCAACTGTCCCAGCTCTTCTTTTTCTTCCTGCTCTGCCCTGGGGGAAGCAGAGGAGGGTGGGTGCCCTCTCCCTGGGCTGGAGCAAGACAAGCTGGTTGTGGCCCTGTGGGCAGAGTTGAGGAACAACCTCATCTGCTCAGGAACCCAGAGAGCAGCCGCGGTGCCACGTCCCCCCCAGCCTAGCAGTTTGCAGAGCATCCTGTGCTGCACCTCCTGCCTCCTGTGGAGTGGGAGCATTGCAGCTCGGGAGCCGAATTCACCTGGACAAACATGAAGGGCTCGGGCTTGGGAGGGAACATCTGTGCTGCTGGGGAGCCTCAAGCCCTTCGCGTGGCAGCCCCTCTCCTGGCTGGGTGATGGCTCCGTGCTGCCTGCAGAGCCCCGCGAGGGCGGGCAGGCGCAGGCACGCTGGGGCAGGGGGGCAGGATGGGGCTGGCAGCGTGTAGGCGTGCCAGGCTCGGCACGGGGCTGGCAGCGGCTCCTCCCCAGCGCCTTGTGGCCCGGCGGTTGGGGGGCCAGCACTGCCCAAGATGTGGGGCCCAGCCCTGGCTGCCTCGAAGCGTTCGGGGGAGTTTTGCCGTTCCTCTGAGCGCTGGCAGCGACCTTGCAGAGCTCCACACAAGTGATGTCGTGCGGCTCCGCAGGGCGCCTGGCCATTCCCCTGTGCTGCAGCATCCCATTTATCCCTGCGCAGGTGCTGGGATAAATCACAGATGTGCTCCTGTGTTATCCTTTGCTTTCAGGATGGAAAGGAGTTTGGAATTGGGGAGCTCGTCTGGGGAAAGATCAAGGGTTTCTCCTGGTGGCCGGCAATCGTCGTCTCCTACAGAGCCACGTCCAAGCGCCAGGCGGTGTCGGGCATGCGATGGGTGCAGTGGTTTGGGGACGGGAAGTTCTCCGAGGTAAGCCTGCTGCTTCTGGCTGGGGACGGGCTGCAGTCCCCCCCATACCGATCCCTGCAGTCCGTGCCCGTTTCCAGAGCTGGAGCTGCCTGTGCCCTGGGTGTGTGTGTCCAGCTGCAGCCCCCCAGGGCAGGAACTGCGGTGCTCTGCCTGGCTCTGGTGCTCTCGTGGCTCTGGCGCTGGTACCCTGGCCTCTTCCCAGTTCTGTCCTGGCTTGTCCCAGGCGTCCCCGGTTGCTCCCTGCCCTGGTGCGTGCAGTGCAGGGTGCCATGCTGCTGCAGCTGTGCCGGCCGAGGCGCGGTGCCAGCAGAGGGTGCACACAGCCCGCTGGAGCCGTGTGTGCGATGGTTGCTCTGCCTGCCCTGCCTGCCCTGCCTGCCCTCCCCGCTTCTGCGTGGCTCACGCTGCAAACGCAGCGCTGGCTTCCCCACGAGAGCTGTGCCACGCTGTGTGGGGGACAGGAACAAGCCAAGTCTGTGCCCAGCGCTGAGCTTTTGTCCTTCTGTCCTAGGTTTCTGCAGACAAGCTGGTGGGACTGATGGCCTTCAGGCAGCATTTCAATTCTGCCACGTTTCATAAGCTGGTCTCCTACCGCCGAGCCATCTACCATGCCCTGGAGGTAACTGCAGAGCAGCGCCAGGTCTGCGGGGAGGGCTGGGGACAGCCGGGGCTGGGGGCGGCTGCGTCAGGAGGAGCTGGCACCGCCTGTGGGCAGGCACTGGGGTGGGCACTGGGGCTGGGGCTGCCCTGCCCTGCTGCTGTGCCTGGCTGAGCTTTGTGTTTGGGGTGGTTCTGGATAAACGAGCGTGAGTCACCTTGAGAGCCCTCAGAGAAAGGATCTCATGCCACAGCCCAGAAATAATCATTTTACCCTGTCTGTGCTGGGGTTATGTGGACAGAAGGCTGCAGGAAACCCTCCTTTCTCTGCTGGGTCTGCTCCCAAGTGCAGGCATAGGGCTCTGAACTCCACCCATGGTCCAGGGGATACACCATACTCTGGGCTGCAGCATGGCACGCCTGCAGGCACCTCTTGTGCCTTTTCTGTGCTTTTTTTTTCTTTTTTTTTTTTTGCTAGCTGAAAAGCAGAGCACATGCCAGTGCTGTGGGTGCACCGTCCCCACTCCCCACAGCTGCGGGGCGGTGGGGGGCAGCTGGGGGCTGGCGTGGCTGCGGCACACCCAGCCCGGGAATCCAGCAGCTGCTGCTGCACCGGGGAGGGGAAGGGAGGGGACCGGCCCCTCGCGCCCTGTCACCATGCCCCGCGCCCTCTCTCGGCAGGTTGCCCGGAGCCGCTCGGGAAAGACGTTCACAGCTGCCCCGGGAGAGTCTCTGGAGGATCAGCTGAAGCCTATGATCGACTGGGCGCTCACTGGCTTTAAACCCCTGGGCGTGAAGGGGCTGCAGCCGCCCAAAAACGCAGGTGTGCGGGAGGTGGGAGCCAGGCATGATGCTGGGGTGTCCCTGGGGCAGCCTTGACAAAAAGCACCGTAAAGCATCATCAGAGATGTTGCTGCTGGAAATAAAATGTGATCTGTGGCCCTCTGGGGATTGGGGTCTGGGAAGAGCAGTGGGAACGCAGCTCCCTTTGGGGAGGGGACGAAGCTTTCCATCTCCAAGGAAACACTTGGCGGTGTCCCACCTGGGTCTTCCCTTGGTGCCTTTGTGGCATGGGGTGCAGGGCAGTCACTGCTGGGATGGGAAAGGGAGGGGAGCAAAAATGGGAATTCTGCACTGTGGTGGAGGAGGATGCAGGCAGGGCAGTGCCGTGCCCCTGCAATGTGTGGGGTGTTGACATCCCTCATGTGCAGCGCGCCCTGCGCCCAGGGGCCAAGCAGGATCCTTGAGCCGTGCGTGGGAAGGGCTCGGGGGTGGGACCTGCTGTGGGGCCCAGCGGGTGACACCCCCACATGTCCCCACGGAGCCACCCATCCCTTGCAGAGAACGGGCCCCTGAGGAATGGCACGGAGGAGGTGCTGTGCCTCGAGCATTGTCCCCCCACCAAGAGGCTGAGGAGCAACCCCTGCAACAACAGCAAGGAGCAGCGTGTGGAGGAGGACCAGACCCGAGGTACCGGGGCACGGCGTGGGCTGTGCGTGGTGTCTTAAGGGAAAAGCTGCTGCGCTCTCGCTGGGCTCCCTTGTGGGGCACCAGCAGGCCAAACCATCTTGGAAACTGCCTCTGTGTGGTGGCACTGTAAGCTGGCTTGTTGGTGCTGTAGCTCCAGTATCTCCAGCTGTGGATCTGCGTGGTTTTTACACCCCAATAATATGCGCATAGCTCCCTTCACTGTGCAATGCTCAGCAAAGCTGCAGCACTTTTAATGCAATAAACGAGGTGCTTCTAAGTAGAGTACAATTCAAGTTTGTTACATTAAGGAATGCTAAATCTGGTTTGTTTTATTTTATTTTATAAAGAGCAAATGGTTTCCGAAGTTACGAACAACAGCGGGAGTCTCGAAGGTAACCAGATGCCTGTTCTGTCTTGGTAAGAGGGCTGGGGATGATGCAGGTGCTTGAGGGCAGCACTAGGCAAAACCCACCGGTCTCTTTTTAAGTGCACCATGCAGAAATGGGGACAGTGCTGTAGGCTGCGGAGCCTCTGCTTGCTTTTATGGGAGTGCACTGCTGCGCAGATCCTCCCCATGGGAAACGTTCCCCCAGGGAGCCACAGCTGGACCAGGACCTGCCCCAGCTGGGGCAAAACCTCCCGTCGCTTCCAGCCCTGCTCTGGAGGCGCAGACCCAGTGCTGAGCCTGGGCGCTCCCGGCTTTGCCCCTCGGCACCCAGCAGCCATGAGCGCAGCCCGGGCTGCAGATGGCCGCGGGGTGAGCGGAACTCTCTCTGCCCCACAGACAGCTGCTTGTCGTGCGGGAGGAGGAACCCGGCCACCTTCCACCCACTGTTTGAGGGGGGCCTGTGCCAGACCTGCAGGGTAAGAGCGGCCAGCGGGAGGCTGGGGTGGGGGCGTGGGGCTGCAGCTGTCGGGATGGGGATGGGGACCAAAGGGAACAGGAGGGAAACCACGCCTGACCCTGACCCTGGCCTTGACCCTGACCCTGCTGTGGCTGTGCCCACCGCGGGGCTGTCCCTCAGCGTCCTGCCCTCTGCACTCCCCACGTGCCCTGGCTGATGCCCACGAGGCACTGAGGACACGCACCTCTGAGCTGTCAGCCTGCCCCAGGGACGGGGCGAAGCTGCGCTCTCTGTTCATGTGCTGAGCACAGACCCTGATCCTCGCCCTCCTCCCGGCTGTCCTCTGCTAGGATAGATTCCTGGAGCTCTTCTACATGTACGACGAAG
This sequence comes from Alectura lathami, assembly GCA_013399715.1. Lineage (NCBI taxonomy): Eukaryota > Metazoa > Chordata > Aves > Galliformes > Megapodiidae > Alectura > Alectura lathami. Next base: position 174,978 of record VXAV01006414.1, on the reverse strand, counting down.
ATGGCTACCAGTCCTACTGCACCGTGTGCTGCGAGGGCAAGGAGCTGCTGCTCTGCAGCAACGCCAGCTGCTGCAGGTGAGCCCCCTCGTGCCCCGGTGGCCCCTGCAGAGCTTGGTGCAGGCCTGTGGGGCCAGGGGGTGCAGGGCAGCGCGCTGGGGCAGGGCTGCCGTAGCACAGCCTGCCCATCCCATGGAGCTGGGCTGCACCTGGACAGGTCCTGGGGAGGGTGGCAGGAACTTTTCTCAGTCACCAGCCTGTGTCAGCAGCCCTAAATACTGGGGTGCTGCTGGGGAAAGCATCCTGCAAAATGGGGCGGGGCTGTGGTACATGGCAGGGAGGCTGCAGGAGAGGCTGGGCTGGCACCCAGGGGTCTCTGGCAGAGCTGGGCGCGAGGTACTTTGCCTGGGCAGGTGCTTCTGTGTGGAGTGCCTGGAGGTCCTGGTGGGGCGAGGGTCATCAGCCAAGGCGAAGGAGCAGGAGCCCTGGAACTGCTACATGTGCCAGCCCCAGAGGAGCTATGGGGTGCTGCAGCGCCGGCAGGACTGGAGCACGCGCCTGCAGGACTTCTTCACCAGCGACAAGGGGCAGGAATATGTAAGGGCTGCAGGCAGTGAGCCTGGCACGCCGGGCATGGGGAGAGTGTTGAGGAGGGTGGGGGGAATGGCCAGAAATCCCCCAGCCTGTGCCCCAGTCTCACCCGACCTCTACGAGCGTGCTGGGCTGTTCTCCGTGATGCTCCCTGAAGGCGATGCCTGCAAAGGGGGCCCGGCTTCGGAGAGCATCACAGTGCTGCCCCGAGCAGGGCTCTGATGCAGAGGAACCGGGGCCTCACTGCCGCCTTCCATTGCAGGATGCACCCAAAATCTACCCAGCAGTGCCGCCAGCAAAGAGGAGACCCATCAGAGTGCTCTCTCTGTTTGATGGCATAGCAACAGGTGAGGCTTTGGAGGGGGGATCTGAGGGCTTGCAGTGTGTTGTAGCCCGTTTCGGAAAGCTGGTGAGGAGAAAGGCGACGGGGCAGGCGGACCCCCGTCAGAAGGGGTGGGGGAGGCTGTGGGGTGTGGGGTGAAGGTGAGGAGCAGGGCAGAGGTGGGAATTCTGCCTGCAGGAGCTCTGGCTGTGCCGGGTGCCCTGGCTGCACTGCGAAGCGAGAGCTGTGGGTGCTGCGCTCACGGAGCAGAGCCCTCAGCCCCTCCATCCTGGGGCAGGGTACCTGGTGCTGAAGGACCTGGGCATCCAAGTGGAGAAGTACATCGCCTCCGAGATCTGCGAGGACCCCCTCGCGGCGGGCACCGTGCGGCACGAGGGCAACATCACCTACGTGCGCGACGTCCGCAACATCACCAAGAGACACGTGAGCTCCGCTCCCGCGGGACGCAGCCTTGGCGCGGGGAGGGCCGGCCGTCGCGCGGTGCCTCCTAACCGCCTCTGTCCGCCCGCTCCAGATTGAGGAGTGGGGTCCCTTTGACCTGGTGATCGGTGGCAGCCCCTGTAACGACCTCTCCCTCACCAGCCCGCCCAGGAAGGCTCCATACGGTGAGGCTGCTTCGTCCTGCGGGGCCGGGTGCTCCGGGCTGCTTGGGGCCGGGGTTTTGCGGTGGCTCCGCTCGGAGCCGCAGGCTGTGAGACACCTGCCAAGCGCCGTCTGTCTCCCCCAGCCTCGCCGGACCCCGCACCCACACCGCAGCCCACGCTGCGGGGCCGTGGCCGATCCCCTCCCAGCACTCCTGCCGGGTCCCCCCGCACAGAGGGGACTGGGCGGCTCTTCTTCGAGTTCTACCACCTGCTCAACTACGCCCGGCCCAAGGCGGGAGAGGAGCGGCCCTTCTTCTGGATGTTTGAGAACGTGGTGGCCATGAGGGTCAATGACAAGAGGGACATTTCTCGGTTCCTGGAGGTAGGGATGGCCGCGTCTTTGGGAAGGGCGCGGGAGCAAGGTGTGTGCCGCGTAGTGCTGGGTTGTGCCGGCTGTGCAAGGCTGTGCCCTCCTGCTGTGCTTTGGCTGTGCTTTGGCACGGCCCTGACGCCGCACAGTCCCCCGCCTGACGCTGGATCAGCGGAGGAGCACGGTGTGATGCAGGAGGACCCTGCATGCAGGGCGAGGCTATGCTGCAGCTGCACCCCACTGCATCTTTCCGGTTCCACTGCACAGCTCGGGGGGCTCAGGGCACCCCCCCACAGCCACGGGAGGGGGGTCCAGCACTAATCCCCCACTAACTCATTCCCCCTCTCTCGGGCTGCAGTGTAACCCGGTTATGATCGACGCTATCAAGATAACAGCTGCCCACAGAGCACGCTATTTCTGGGGCAACCTCCCGGGGATGAACAGGTAACCTCTCACCGTGGTTTTGTGTTGCACAGTTCTACCCTCCCTGTCTCCCTGGGAGCCCAGGAGCTGCAGCTCCGGTGGGCTGTGATTTCCCTGCAGTGATGGACGGGTGACAACGTGCTTACTAACGAGTGATGATGGGGAAAAGGGCAGCAGCGTCACTGTCCCCAGGGCTGCGGCCCCTGGAAGGAGGTGTTGCTGCTGTGTGCAGGATGCTTGGGGTGCAAACATGCCCTTGCCTTTTCTTGGGGTGGAGGCTGGTGGTGGGCAGCCCCAGGGCAGAGCAAGCTTCACCCACGCCTCGTGGCAGCCCTGAATTCACTGCACAATGAAGTGGAATGGCAGGGGCAGATTCTGGCAGTCCTGCACACTGCATGCTCCTAGCAGCAAAAGGTGGAATTTTCAAATACTAAGGCCCCAGCCAGTAAACACAGGCTTATGTTAAATATTTTTGCTTGTTTATATTTAAATTGCCAATATTTGTTGGAATTAAAACTACTTAAAGCTGAGCCAGAGGCATGCAGGGATTTACAAGTTAAATAGCAGTCACCAAGGCTTTGCCATGCCGTGCTGCCGTGCCACCCCCATGGGAGCGCCATGGGGCAGTGCTGGGAGCAGGGCCCATGGCAGCAGGGACGGGCGCAGCGCCGTGAGCTCAGGGCTCCTCCAAAAGCCGTGCTGGGGGATGCGGGCACTGCGGTGGCACGGCACAGCCCTGTGAAGCGTGGCTGACGCAGCTGCCTGGGGAGCCCAGCTTTAGGATGAGCAAGCAACGTGCACCAGCCAGGACTGCTCTCTGGCTTTGACCTTAAAGAGTCGTTTCTCCAGGCTCCCACGCTGCCTCGTTCCTTGGTTGTGGGCTGATGGGACTGCTGATGCTCGGGTTGCCCTCCCTTGTCTGCTGGGACAGTTTCCCCTCTGTGCATTGGCCCAGAGGAGCCACAGCCACTGCCCTCGCATGTGGAGAGCAGCAGCCGTGCATATTGCAAGGGCCTTGCTGGGGAGCAATATTTGTATTGTTTACATGCATACAGACAGACAGACATATATGCATGCAAAACCTGTTACAAGTTCAGCCACTTCCTTAGCGGCTGAGGAGGAGGAGGCTGCAGGAGCCATCAGGGCTGGCCTCCGCTGTGTTGCAGGGGCAGACTGGTCGGAGTTGAGCTGTGTGTGCCCAGCTCGGGACGCCCACGGGGAGCAGGGGACCTGCAGGCTCCGGGGGCTGCTTTAGGCGGCTGGGGCAGGGCAGTGCCCTGGGTCACAGCCTGGGAGGAGCTGCTCTGATCTGGCTGGTGCAGGCAGCAGGGTCTGAGCTTTGGCAAGTGCTCTCCAAACGCCTGGTGCTGTGTGGGGTGGGTGATTGGCCCTGGGAAGCCAAGAGGCTGCACGGGGACCCGCTGCGAGCTGGGAACAGGAATGGTCTATTGTCTTCTGGTGTCTTTTACTGGCTGGTATTCAGTGCTAGCACTGTGCTGATTCTTGTGTGAGACATTATTGGTGGCTCTTCAGTTTTGCTTTTCCTTTTATTTGCATAATCCAATTCTAAAATAGAGTTAGCATGTCAGGGTCTTAATCCCTGCCAGCATATCCCTCCAGCTGGGAAGGCTGAGCTCTGCCAGCGTTGTGCTGGCTGCTGCTTGTGTTGGTGGATGTGGCATGGGATGTGGCTGTGCTGCACTCGTGGGACAGCAGTGCTCCTTCCTCTGTGTCTGTGAGCACCTTGAGCAGCGATGCTCACCATCTGATGCTTCTGCAGCCCCTTAGGGCAGTGACCTGCCAAGGCCAACCGTGTTTCAGTATTTCGGAGGGTGGCTGCGCCGGGGAAATGCACCAGGGTCTGATGGCACCTGGTGGTGCTGGGGTTGATGGCATGTGGGGACATGAGCCATGGGGCAGGACGTGGGGCCAGCTGGCCAGATCTGCCCAGTGCCGGGCGGCTGCTGGGTCTGTGTGGGCACGGGGCAGCCGCCGAGCATCGCTCACACACACCTCTGCCCCGCAGGATTTTTGGCTTCCCCCTGCACTGCACCGATGTCTCCAACATCAGCCGCGGGCCTCGCCAGAAGCTGCTCGGGAGGTCCTGGAGCATCCCCATCATCCAGCACCTCTTCTCCCCGCTCAAGGATTACTTTGCCTGCGAGTAGCCCGCGGCACGTCTCTCTGTCACGAGTCTCTCTGTCACGACGCACCTGGGCTGCCCAGGGAGAGCAGGGTGCGGCCGCCGGGCTCTGCTGCCACCTCCCTGTCCCCATCTCCCCGCTGCAGCAGGGCTTGGGAAGCACCTCCAACCAAAGAACCTGGCGGGGTGCCTTCCTGAAGGGGCTGCCGACAGCAACAGACGGACAAAAGAGCTTTAATTACCCAGCACAGGAAGCTGCTGCTTCACTGATGAGGCGAGAAGTCTCCTCCAGAGCATTAAACGTTCCACTGTAGCCCAGAGCTGGAAAGCAGTAAGGGGTGGAGGCAGCTGCTGGGGTGCTGCAGGCAAAGGTGGACTACAGAGGCTGGTTGCTTTTCTTAAAACAGACAAAACCTCTCCCAAAACGACTGCCAAAAATCCCCAACTGCAGCAGCAGGTGTGTGGGACCATGGTCAGGTTATGTACACTGAACATGCAGGATACGCAAACCAAATCTTATTTTTGTTTTTTAAGACTTTTTTGTAAAACTTTGATTTTGTTGTTTAATGTCTATTGCTGCTTTAAGGCATTACATAAGAATGTGGAGACTCCTAGACCTGAATGTAGCTGAAACTGAACTGTGAGCTGATAGAATTACTTTTCTAGTTAGAGAATATTTCTAAAGGGAGATACTGTTTCATACATCTGGCTGTAGTTTACAGGTGTTCACTACGTCCTTTTCAAAGCATTTCCCTTTTTTCCTTACATTTCAAAATCCTGCTGAGTGGTTTGAAAGGTTAAAGAGTGATCTGGGCGCAGGGACTGGGCTCCAGCATCCATAGAGGAAGATGTTCTCTGGGCGTTCCTTTCCAAAAGGAGCGCGCTGTGCCTGGGGCCGGCGCTGCGTCCACGCACAGCCCCCCAAGCTGTCAGCCCCCCATGCTGTCAGCCATCCCACGGCGTCACCCGGCAGCAGCCAGGGACCAGCCAAGTGCCACCAGCGGGGCGCGTCCCGCTGCCACCTCATCGCAGGGTTTTGTTTTTCAGACCCGGGGGGTGCGTAGCCTCCGCTCAGTCGCATCCTCTGTTCCATGTGCCAGATCTCCCATCCTTTCCCATCTGATCAAAAGAAAAGCAGAGAAAAAAGGACTTGGGGAAAGCAAACAGAGATAAAAGGGGATTGAGAACGGTCCTGGCATTAAGCTGACTTGATGAGAATCGCAGTAGACAAGTCTTCCTTGAAACAGGTTTCCCTGTAAGAGCTGCCTTTTATGATGTGTTTATAAAAAGGGTGTTGTAAGGAGAGGTGGATTTCAGAAATGCCTTTTTAATACTTTTTAAAGGTTTCTAACTCTCCCTGGTGCTATTTTTTTAGGTTAAGGATTTTTGATGTCAAAAGTTTTGTGGGTTTTTATACAATCTTAAAATAACAAAGAAGTGTACTGTTTTGTTGAACATTTTTTTTTTTTTTTTTTTTTTTACTGAGATCTCAAAACGGTGCCTTGTCCAAGCAGTTTACTGACTTTCATACGGGAAAGAAAAGGGATCGATGTCTCGGGTTTGCCATGCGTCACCGCGGAATTAAAGCCAGTGTTTGTACGAGCGGGCGCGCGCCGTGCGTTCATTCATCGCGGGGCCCCGCCGGCACGCGGCCCCCCGGCGACCGCTAATGAATGGACCGCGGCGGGGGCGGGGCTAGCGGGCGCCGCCAATCAGGCGAGCGACCCCGAGC
>VXAV01006414.1:144620-164146 GCA_013399715.1 Alectura lathami | reverse complement strand
GGGGGCAGTGCCTTCAGGGGAGGGAAAAAGGGCTCCTGAGAAGGACTAATGCTGGCTCTCTCTTGCAGCCCCACAGAGGCCCATTGTCACACAGAGGACTGCAGCAACCCCAAAGGCTGGCACTGGAATGGTCAAAAAGGGAGCAGGCGATGACGAGTCAGCGGGATTGATCGAGCAGGTGCGACGCCAGAGCGGCCCCGTGCGCTGAGCGGTGTGCGTGGTGTGTGTGCGTGTGCACGCATTTGTGAACAGCACGCGTTGGCCGTGGGAGCGGCTGGTCTGTACCTGGCAGCTTCCTTTGCAGTCCCTCAGCCAGAGCCTTCCTGCTCCTGGCAGGAGCCAAGCCATCGCGCAGCGCGAGCACCCAGGCGCGTAGCCGCGGCGTGTGCCGTATTGCGCAGGGCGCTGGTTTGGGGTATTTCCACAGCTGTGCTGCAGATATCTCTGCATTCCAACCGAGCTATGAGCAGCTGCTGCTTCGCTGAGCTGCTGAATGCGACGCAGCTAGAACTGCCGTCAGCCTGGGGGTGTCAGCCTGGGAGGAATGTGTTAGCAGAGAGAGCTGCAGGCAGTGAAATTTTTACCTAGGGCATATCCTAAGCCTTTAAAATTCCCACGTGGCACTGCATGTGTTGGGTTGGGTGCTTGCTGTGGAAATATCATCACTTGAGGAACAGGCCCCTTCCCCTGCGAGCCTCCCCAGTGTCACGGTCACTTGCGAGGCGCTTGGCACGCTGGGTCCCTTCTGAGCGTTTTGGGCATCCTGCCTTTTGAGCTGGCGCTACTGCACTCCTCCTTTCTGATGTCCTGTGGCAGATCAATGCACTGAAACTTACCGTCGAAGACCTGGAGAAGGAGAGGGACTTCTACTTCGGCAAGCTGCGGAACATCGAGTTGATCTGCCAGGAGAACGAGGGCGAGAACGACCCGGTGCTGCAGAGGATTGTGGAAATTCTTTATGCCACAGATGTAAGTGCGCTTCCCCCCGTGTCCCGCCTTGCGGTGGGAAAGGACCAACGGGGCGGGCAGCGGGCTCCTGGAGATGCATCTCGGCGCTGTCAGTGGGTGGCTGAAGGGTGCTTGCCTTCCATCATCCGAAGTGAACCAATGGGAGGAGTGTCAGGGTGGCTGGGAGCTGGTCTGGCATCGGCTGCTCACGAAAGCCCTTGTTCTCTTCCCCTGCAGGAAGGCTTTGTGATACCTGACGAGGGAGCGCCGCAGGAAGAGCAAGAAGAGTATTAACAGACCACATACTGTACCAGCAGAGCAGCAACATCAGAATTCTTTGCCCCAGATCATGTGCTTAACTGTAAAATACTCCACTTTATTCTTAGAGGACTCACTGGTTTCTTTTCATAAGCAAAAAAAAAAAAAAAGTACCTCTTCTTAAAGTGCACTTTGCGGAAGTTTCACTCTTTGTACGGTGGGCTGGAGTTGGGAACTCTTCTCACTCTGTAGCAGAGCAGTATTCACATCCAGGTGGGATATTTAGGGAGCAAGAGGCTGAATATTTGGAGCTTGTTGCAGGATGGTTTGCTGGTAGAACACTGGTTCGTGGAAAGACTCCTTGTGTCCGAGGTGGTGTGTAGTAGAGAACTCAAAGACTGACTCACAGGAAGATTGAATTAATGTGAAATTGCGGCACAGAAATTATAGTAAAATGCCTTAAGAGTATTTAAAATATGCTTCCGTATGCCAAATTGAAGTAACGTGACAGGAGATTTTATGTGCTTCATACTGGGGTAGGCGCTTGCGTAGCTCCGTTCCCCGCCGTCCGAGGCCTCGCGCGGCAGTCTCGCTGTGTCAGCAGGTGCTCAGGGGGCTGCTGAAACAGAACTGCGTTCCTGTGTAACGCTGGGTGCTCAGTTCTCGGTGAAATGGGCCTTAATGCTGCCTGTCACACGATTAGAGGGAGTATGAACAGCTGAGACACACACATTACCTTGAAGAGCGCTAAAGCTTTCTCTGCGGCACTGTGGCTCGCGACTTTGCCAAAATGTACTGTGTTTTCTACAAAAAACAATCAAAGCAACGTGAAAGCAAAGGGCATCCAGTCTTACTGCCTAAAAGGTTCTTCAGAAGCAATTTTCCTCCCTGGCTCGTGTTTCTACTCGTTCTGCTGCTGCTTGTTCGCGGTGTACCCGCTGGTCTCTCTCTTTCCTCTCCCACCCCGAGGAGTGCTGATCAGACCCCGCGGCTGGAGCAGGGCTTGTGCTGTGCGGCTCTCAGAATGAAAGTGAAGTGAGCACATGAGGAGGAGGATTTCTGTCTTTTTTCCAAACCAGGGTGTATCTAAAAATAATACTTGCCAGTTCAGTAGTCTTCTGGGGTCAAAACTAAACGATGCTGGCTAACAGAGCTAATGTTATTGCAGAAAATACAGTACTGAGACTAACTTAAATATTAATATTTAAAGTACTTTCTTTAACTGTCCCTCTCTCTTGCTCTCACGCCCCTCGTTACTGTTGTGTTTGGCAAGACCCTGCAAGACTTCTGATTCCCCTTCACTGCTGAGGTTGCTCAGTCCTGTTGTGCTTGTGTTCATTTGTTTCTGGTGGTAGCTTGTCCTAAAATGTGTGTAGGAGAGCATTTTATGGTAATCGTTGTGTAGTGCATGAACCTTTGTGAAATTCAGAGAAAAACCCAAAATCAGTGAATGCCAAAAAATGCAAGTATCTAGCCATTGTCTAAAACTGCAGTGGTGCTATTTCTCTTGTGGCCTTTTAGACTTCTGTTGCCCTACAACTCCATTTTACTGAGAAACCGTATTTGACTTGGATTTTACTTGACAGGGTTTTTCTATTTTAAGCAGTTTCTAAATAAAGTTCTGTATTTCAAGAGTGTCATGTCTGCTGGAGTCTCTCGTGCTTTCAGATGTGGCTAGGCAAAGCTAGAGGTCGTGGTGCTTTTCCTGATGAGGCTTGCAGGACCTGGAGTGTCAGCAGTCGTTCTCCAGCCCCGGTTATGTTCGTTGCTAACTTGGGTAGCAGCAATGCTGGGACCTTCCTTGGAGTGTGCTGCGGGAAAACATCGCTGAGTTCTTGTGGTTTTTTCATTTTTATTTTTTTTTCCCCCCACAAGTGGATGAGATGTGAGCGTATTGTTGGCTTCCTTCTGACGGTGTGAGAGCAGGGGTGCCACCGCGCGGCTTCGGTGCTTGGAGGCTGCCCGGGCCCTGGCTGTTGGCTGTGACGCGGCACCCAGCCCCTGCTAGCGGCGGGCCCTGAGCTTGGCTGGCTCGCCTCGCGTGCAGGACGTCTCACGGAGCAGCCCAGGTGCTGCTCGTCCAGGTGCGTGCACGGAGCAGCTCCAGAGGAGCGCTCTGCGCCGTGAGCACCCCGCGGGTGCCCCGCTCTGAGCAGCGGGCGTCACGGGGAGCTCAGAGCCGCTGCCGGACCCCGGAGGCGCAGCCATAGGACAGGGTTTGTGATGCACATAAAATCTTCTTCACCATTACTCGGTTGCTTTGAGGCCAGAAGCATACTTCTGTGAACTTTAAATACTCCGTCACGCCAGCAACGCGCAGCGGGAGTGGCAGCGGCGTGCGGCCGGCTTGGAGGCGACTTCCTGGGCGCCCGCTCCCAGCCGCGCTGGGACGTGGCTGCGTAACGTCCGTCCTTAACGGGACGGGCTGCGTGGGGCCGCGGGCAGCCAGCTCCTCGCCTGGGCTGCGCTGGGGCGATGCTGAGCTCCGCTGTTGAAAGCAAGGAAGCATCTTTGTCAGCATCGGTCCAGCGTCCTGGCGGGGAGTCGGGGCCGCCGGCTGCGGTGCAGCTGCAGTCCTGTAAGCCAAATGCTGCTGGGATTTCCAGCTCCTTACGCCATTCCCGTGCTGCCAGGATGAGTTGTGAATGGGACGGGCACAACCCAGTGGTCAGCTCAGACTGGATGCCTTGGCAGGATCTGTTTTTAGCGTCCTTTTGGGAAGCCAGTACCTGGGGCTCAGCTCAAACCCGCAGGCCCAGCGTGGCCCCGCCACCCTGGCGGGTGCTGTCAGGCACCGAGTGCTCGCCCGGGAGCAGCGCGGCCCTGCTTAGCGCCGGAGTGCTGTCGGGTGCTTGGGAACAGAACGGAGGAGCCAGCGGGGCTCACAGCTCCGTTCTGTGCCGATGTCTTACTCGCAGGTGGGCTTGTGGGTGTTTTTTAACTTTCCTCGTTCAATTTTTTCAGAATTCCTGGTTTGCAATGACAATTGTTACTGTAACTGTTAAAAGCCTTCCAATAAAGGCCAAGAACTTGCTCGCCGTTGTATCCTGTTGCTGTGTACCCCGCCTGTCTGACGCTGGGTGGCCGCAGCCGCGTCTCGAGCAGCCCTGCTCCTCAGGAGCGGGACTTTTCCTTAAAGCATCCTTGCAAGGGTGAAGCTGGAGCCCGCTCCTCCCCAGAGGAAGGCGCTTCCAGCAGGCCCCTCCGCAGACCTGCTGCGGGCTGTGCGGCAGAGTCCAGGCTGCCCTGGCGGTGCACGCTCCACCCCTCAGTTTTTCAGCTTTTTTCCGTTCAGCTTTGCGGACAGGAGGCCTCAGTGGGCTCAGCTGGGATGAGAGCTCCGGGGGTGAGACCTGGTGGCTGTGGCTGTCAGCTCCTTGCAGAGAGTTTGTTTGGAGAGTTGATGGGCTTAGAGGCAGGAAGGGTGCTAAAGGAATGTGGCTGGAGAACACGAGGGGCGTTTGTGGAAGGAGGAATTGGGGGAGGCTGCAGCTATTCCCATACCTTTATCCCATTCCTTTTGTAAAATCATGCCATGAAATGGCGCAGGTGAAACTGGAAGGGAGTCTGATGTGGGAGAGCATGCAAGGAAAGGAAGCACTGGTGCAGCGTTCCCAGGTCAGGGAGCAGCAACCAGTGCCCGAGTACTGGGCAGGGTGTGGGACTGCGGAAGGGGAGCTGGAGTCCCAGTAGCGGCACCGTCCACGCGGAGACGTGGAGCACAACTTTCCCTCTCTGGGTGAGACCCGTCGCGCTGGGCGGCTGGGCTGTCCCGAAGGAAGCGTTGCTGCGGGGGTGAGCACGCTCACACCGCCACTGGGGCAGGCAGCCTCTGCCTTCCAAGAACATGTTTTTCTTCTTCTCTATTGAAGAGAAGGAATGAAGTTAAACTTCAGCCTTGACATTTTCAAGGATCAAAAAGAGTTTACAGCAGGCAATTTCAGCTTCGGAGGCACAAAGGCCACTTTCTGTACAACAAACTCTTCTCTCTCCACACAGCTGGCTCGCTTTCTGAGCTGTGGCCTTTATGTCCAAGTAGCTATATCCATTTTATAGTTTTATATATTTATAGGTATCAGTAAAAATCTTTGGCTGTCCTGTCAGATCAGTAGGAAACGGGAATTGGCATGGTTCTTGTTTTCAAGCCGGATGCTTTGCAGACACTTTCCTCCCGCAGGTAACCTTGCAGGATGGCTGGCTGTCCGCCCCGCAGAGCTCCATGCTGGCTTTGTCCCCAGGGGATGCGCCAGGATGAACGCACGCTCAGGAGGCGTCTGGTCTCGTGGGACCGCAGGGCTGTGCGTCTCGGCACACCCAGACCTCTGCGGATGGGTGTCCCTGAGGTGATGAGCAGGGCCGGTGAAACTGGGGAGGGGGACTCTGAGCGGGGGAGGAGGTGCTGCAAGGCTGCATCAGCCCCGGAGAAGGCAGGGAAGGGTGGGGGCGTGGAGCAGCCCCCCCCGGGAGCTGCCTCCCTGTGACCCCAGGAGCAGTGCCACCTCCCACTGCTGCTCTGCGGGGCAGGAGAGCAGCTGACGAGGAGCAGCTGGGGCAGGGCGAGCAGGGCCCTTCACAGTCCAGCTGCCCACCCCCCTTGCTGCTCGCTTGCACCCTTTGCTTCTTGTCGGGCTTCTGTGGGATGGGAGCCGCTCAGGGCTTTGCAGCCAGGTTCCCCGTGGGTGTGCGGCAGTGGGAGCAGAGGAGATGCGTGGCTACGAGGAGGAGTGGCACCACAGGAGGGGACACCCCCCCCTCTGACCTGCTGGGAGACGAGACACACCTGGTGCCGATCACCTCCTCCTGCTTCAGCTAAGGCTGCTCTTCCTGAACGTGCTGAAAATCCCAGCCACAGTGGATCCCTCTGAAATACCGGGGTGGAAGGGGAGGGCTTAGGGGCTCTCCAGCTGTCCCTTGTGCAATGAGAGCTCTGTGCAGCCTGGTCCTGAGTTGTTCTGGTTTCAGCCCAGGAGACTTTCGGACAGAGATCGANACCCCCCCCTCTGACCTGCTGGGAGACGAGACACACCTGGTGCCGATCACCTCCTCCTGCTTCAGCTAAGGCTGCTCTTCCTGAACGTGCTGAAAATCCCAGCCACAGTGGATCCCTCTGAAATACCGGGGTGGAAGGGGAGGGCTTAGGGGCTCTCCAGCTGTCCCTTGTGCAATGAGAGCTCTGTGCAGCCTGGTCCTGAGTTGTTCTGGTTTCAGCCCAGGAGACTTTCGGACAGAGGTCGAAGGCTGCTGCTCAGAGACATCTCCTGCGCCCAGCAGGTGGAAGACGTGTGATGGTTTCTGCTCACCCTCAGGAAGCCAAAAATCTGATTGGGAAACACCTCAAATTGTTTCACTGAAAACATTCCCCACCTCCTGATTTGTAACGTGCCCTTCATGAAATACCTTCAACCACTCAGTAAGGCTGGGTGCGTGAAGGTGATGGACTATCTGCACAGCTTAGGCTGCCAGTAAATGCGTTTGCTGATCTGGAAGCATCAGAAACCCACTGCAGTGCCCTTCCAGGACCTGCCTTCGGTACGTCGCTGCCGCAGCGTGCCCTCCTCGTGCTCTTTGCTCAGCAACAAGCTGCCGGGGTGAGCCTGGGTGTCGACGTGCAATGCCTGCTTTTGCAGGCTGGAATACGAACGCGTTCCGCGGGGCAGTGGAAGGGGTTACAGGTAATGCCGACGGTCCAGGCTGATGTGAAGGCTGACGCTGATTGTGGTGCTTCATGGCTTGGGTCACGGCGCTGTCCTCCGCGATGAAAGATGAGGGCTAAGGAACGGCAGGTGCAAGAGTAATTTCCTGGTTTATTTAAAAGAAAAAAATCGAACATCATTTGCTGCTGGTGGTAGGGCAGTGTTTATTTTCACAGCCATCCGCTGTAATTCTCACTCTGTCAACACCACAGCACCTGGGATAATTAATTCTGCTCTCCCTTTGTTACTGTGCAAATTAAATCACTGTCTTGCAGGAAGGGTGTGCGGTCTGCGTGCTACAGGAATTTGGAAGCAATGATACCAAGCTGGAAAACAAATCACACCTCCTTTCGAAGATGCCCAGCAAAGCCATTCCACTGTAAAATATTCCTGTGGTAGGAGCTGCTCGCGTCTGCCTGCCGCTGAAATGGTTCTCCCATGAAGCGGTGAGCAATGTCTGCTGCTTAAGCACCCGTTTTGACATCAGACAGGAAACATGGATGTCCTCCCAGGTGAAATTGGCTTAATAAAGCAGTCCCTAATTGCAGAACAGTGTCTGCTATACGGTAATAGATGTGCTGATAAATGCCTGCTCTCCGTGGGTGCTCTTTTGGGTTTAATCCATCTGGTTTGGCTACTGAACGCAAAACATCAAGTTTCATGCATTGTGCCTGTTACAAGGGCAAACCAGGATGTAAGAGGGCACAGCTGTTCTCCTTCATGGGCCTCAGATTTCCAGGGGTGGAATGGCCTCGGAGGGAGGATGGAAGGAGCCAAGGTCGCTCCCACCTAGAGAGGGCTGCAGCGGGCTGGGAGGAACAGACCTCAGCCTGTGTGTGGGGGGGCTGTGAGGGGCCCGGCTGTGCCCAGGGGGACAAGGACGTAAACTCGTGGAATTGAGCTCTGTGGTCCCGGGAGACAAAGGCCTTGAAAGGCCTGAGCTTAGCGCAGGGCAGCAGTGTTTACGCGTGGAAGTGCGCGTGGCTTCGGGCTGCAGGTGGCTGCGAGGGGTGCCTGCGGGCTGCGCTGCTGAAAACGTCTCAGGAAGCGTAAGAGGGAAAACCAGCAGAAGAAATATCTTTCGTTAATTTCCCAGGAGCATGTGTTTAAGCAGAAGCATCTGCTCTGGGCTCAGACTGCTGCCTGCAAAGTCGGCTCTTCTAGGCTGGGCACAAGGGAACGGCTCAGGGCTGGATGCTGGGGAGGTGCAGCCAGGCCCTGCATTCCTGCTCCCTTCCCTCCTGTCGTTGGTGGGCCTCAGGCTAAGGCTCTCTGCAGGTTTTCCTGAGCTCTCTGGTTTTCTCCGAGGGCCGTTTGGGACGGGAGCTCTGACCTCTGCCCTTTGGCTGCAGCCCTCCCAGGGCGCGGGGCTCCCCAGCGCCATGCTGGGCGCGAGCATCGCGGGCTGCTGCTGGCATCCACTGGTGAAATCGTGGGCAGACACCTGCAGGAATCGCTCCCTGCTCTGGGAGTGGGGCGGCTGCCCCTTGGAAGCCAGAGGAGCTTTGTCCTTGCTGGCTGCCTCGTGGCTTCCATACCCGAGGATGCTGGCAGCACGTCTAATGCTGAGCGTGCTGGTGAGCTGCTGTCTCTGCGGCTGCGTGTGCCACCGGTGTGTCGCTCGTCCCCTGCCACGGGAGGTCTCCGTGTGGGTCTGGTGGAGGATGCCTTGCTGTCAGCAGTAACAAACGTGGCAGGACCCTCTGCCCGCAGGAGGGGATAGCTGTGCCTTGGGTTAGGGGAGGGTGTGTGAGCGGCTGCCTTCCAGCAGGGCCCAGGGCTGCCTCTCACCAGAGGTCCTGGAGGAGGAGCGCTGCCGGAGGGCCCAGCTGTGTTCCCGGGATGTGAGTCGGTGCTGGGACGTGCGCAGCATGGCACCCGGTGCCAGGGAACTGCCGGCGAGTTACGCAGGGGTGGCTCAGGATCCTGCTGGCTGCTCGTTCATCTCCCACAAGTAGGAAGGCGTTTTTATTTTTATTATTTGTATTTTTATTCCCACTGCTAAACTGCATTGAGGTGAAAAGTGCTGTTGAACTGTCATTTCAGACAGAGGTGTTTCAGCCATTTCTAACTCCCCTCCGGGTCTCCAGGCAATGCATTTTCTCTGCGCCTCTGCTAAGTGTAGCCCTGCAGCTCCCCAGGAGATGACCTCAGAGCCTTTTCCTGTAAGGCAGCACAGCAAATTGCTGTTGTGGCTGCAGATCACAAAGGGGCAGTGAATCTTAGGTGTAAAATTGTTCTGGAGGATTTTTATTGCTTGCAAGCCTCTGGCACAACATAAATATTAATGGCCATGGGTCAGTGGCTCTCCAGCTCCTCTCCTTGCTTGCACCTTGCTGCACCAAATTGGGAACTGCGCTTTGCTGCTCCCCCGGTGCCCCCACAGCCCCCTCAGCCTGCTGGGCGCAGAGGGGAATCCCCCTGGGGTGGCTGCTGCCCCGCTGCATGGAGCTGCTCGCGTGGCCTCTGCGGTGCAGGCGGTGCACGCCTTCATCCTGGACGGCTGTTCTGCGTGGGAATGCTGCATCCCCTCTGTCCTCTTCGGCTTTTCTTTTGTGGTTCTCTCTCCAGTCCTATTTAAAATAATATAATAGTTTAATATAATTTTATATAAGCTAGGAGACTTCTGCCTGTGTCTGTAGCTGTATTGCCTACAGGATTTCCTCGGCAATTCTGGTTTCCCGTTCCACCTGTACAGGCTGTGCTCTGCTCTTGAGCAAAGTAAGCTGAGTAAATGCTGCTTGGAAACTGGGTTTCACCTGTTCAAACAGCTCTCCAAGAGCAAAAGGTGTGAGTGCTAAATGCCACCTCCAGGAGCCCACATCCCAGCTGCTGGCAGCTGGCCCCGCGAGCCGGTTTTGTGCCGGTGGGCAGCGCGGAGCCCTCTCTGCCCCTTGGGGTCGATCAGTCTGTGGGTGGTGTCGTGGCACACCAGAAAAAAAAATCTTCCTCCTGCTCCGGGACAGATGAACCCGAGGGACACGGCCAAGACTCCCTCGGGAACGCGGTTTCCCTGCNCGGCCCGCGGCTGCCACCAGGGGGCGCCGCCGGGCTTCGCGTCGTGCGGGCCGGGCGCGCGTGCCGCTCCCAGCGAGGGTTTACGGGGCGGCATTGAGCCGGGTCACCCCTGCGGGTGTCTTTGTTTTGTTGTTTGCACGCAAGCTTTGCGTGCGAAAGGATTTCATCCTGTGAGCGGCTTGCAAATTCTGGACACCTTCCCAAATCGTCAGGATTTTGGATTTGAAGCGTGCTGTTGGTTTACATCGTTTCTGTGGGGGCTCGTTGCTGCTGTTTACCTGTGCACCTGCTTCCCTTCAAACCACGTCGTTTTTGTTTTTGTTTTTTTTCTCCCAAGCAGCCGATCAAGGCTGAAGCCGTGCTGCAGGGCCAGGGCTGCTCCTCAGAGCCATCCCTCATCTGCCTTCTGTGGTGAGGGGATGGAGAAGGCTGGTCCCAAAGAGGCTTCTTCCAGAAATGCCTCTTCTGCTCACAAAGCAGCTTTCTGCAGCGCAAGGACTGACAGATTTCCATGCACTTGGTGCATCAAAAGCTGCCCCTGGTTTGATCAGGTGGCCGGCTGTTCCCCCTTCACCTGTGCTCCTGCTGTTCTCCTCGTTTGCTGATGCTGTCCCAGTTCTGGTGCAGCCCACGGTTCTGCCATCAGGGTACCAGGTCCTGCTGACCGCAGGATGCCTGTGGGTATCTCGGCTGCAGGGACAGCTCACACCAACCCACAGATCCCTTTGCCAGCCCCTGGCAGCAGCTCTCTCAGCTCTCTGCAAGTACCTCTGCATCTATGCTGCTCGTCTTCTACCGGGACCCTCCGATTTCAGGTTGCAAATTACTGGCTGTGTTCCTTGCCAGAGCCTGGTCCTGGCTGCTGTACATCCAAGGGACTGAGAGAGGAGTGGCTGCATTTAACTTCTGCTTCATGTCTGCTCCAGCTCCCTTGTTCCCTCCCCTCCTGGCAGGAGCATCCCATACTGGGTCTCCCTCCCAAGCTGCTCTCTCCACGCCTTGCTTCCGCTGCCTTTTCTGCTTGCATCATGTTAGCACTCATCTTCGCCTTGCCTTCTACTTCTAGCCTTTGTTTCCAGGAGCCTGCTGCCACCCACTGTGGAGAGAGACTTTCTCTTCCTTCCTTGTTCCTCAGAAGGGAGTGAAGGGCCCAGCTTTGTACGGGGGTTCTCAGCTTTTCCTTCTGGGAACAGAGGTGAGAATTTTCATCGTAGCTGTGTGCAGAACTAGCTCTGTGTGAACTGAAGGCCCTGCTCTTGTGACCACTCTTTCCCTGTGATCAGATCTAACCGACTGATCCTCGCTGCTTGGATGGAGCCTTCAGTCCGAGTGCTGTCTGCCAGAGTTTGGGTCTGGGTGCTTCACCAAACAGCTCTCACCTGTCCCTCTCTTTGCCTCCCATTCCTTTTCTCTAAACTCTTCTTTCATATTCTCTGTTTTTCTGTGATTTTTGCCTTTTGAGCCCTCTTTGCTTACCCTGGAATCCTCCTCCTCCACTAGACTCTCAGACCGACGTGCAGACTTGTCCCCCACGGCCCTTGCTGGGGATCTGCAATGTGTTTCAAGTGACCTGCTGTAGTTTTCATGCATAGCCTTATATTTTCTCTGCTCATACGCCATCAGTGATTGCTTTAGAGGAAGGCATCTTCTGTTTTAATGGCTCCCCAGAGATGGATGTTATGGGCAAGACACCATAAAAGTTTTTTTTTTATTATTATTGTTATTTTTTTTAGCCATTCTGAAGCTGAGAGGATGCACACTTACAATGGCTGTTATTTCCAATACTCGCTGGCTTGTTAGGAATGTGGAGGCTTGTGCCTTGATCAGGCAGTTGGTGCTGGTCTGCGTTAATGACACTACAGCTCTAGCAGAGGGCTAGAGTTGTGGGAAGTTCTGGAGAAATTTCTGAGAAGGCAGCTGGATAAAGCTGAATACTGTCAGGGTTCTCCTGTAACCTTCAAAATAACGGAGTAGCATTCGTGCAATTAGAACCTTTCTGCCTTCTGCTTCCCTGTTTTTTTCTCACGATGTTTTCTGCATGTTGATGCAGTTTTGCTGTGTTGTACATGACAGACCACTTTGCAAACCGTTCCTGGTAGGGCCCTACCGACGGGCTGTTCCAGCACAGTAAGCAACCCCTCCACGTGCGTCACCTTCCAGTGGGAGGGGGGAGGTTCTCTCTGTGCCTGCAGGGGGGCGATCCTGTGTGAGGGAGTATTTCAGCGCCTGCTAGGCGTTGTTGGCACCCTCCTCACCACTGCCACGCCGCAGAACGTCCTTAAGGCGTCCTCTCTCCTTTAAGTTTGTCAGCATCCTGCCGGGCATGCCTCTGGGCAAGCGATGTGAGCGACGTGGCTTCTCCGGGGGCTGCTGGCCGCAGGCACTGCTGTGCTCTCGGTGCTTATCGCTGGGGCCAGCGGGTGGTGTTCAGGGCAGCAGGGTGCAAGCAAGACGGCAGGAAGCATCAACAGAGGCTTTCACGGTGAAACGTGACTCACTTCCAGCGCTCAGACACTTGTGGAGGATCAGGAGGAATCTGTGAGCAGTATGTAACAGAAACAAGAGGTTTCTGTGTGAGCTACAAGCGAGGCTGATGGGAGGAAAATGTGCTGCGGGGGCTCACCCCGCCCGTCTGTGCGGGGGCCCCTGATGCTGACGAGACTGCGGCCTCCTGCCCGGCTTTTGCAAGGGCCTGGCGTCTGCTCCGCTCAGGGGCAGTGTGCAGCCAGGGGCTTTCTCCTGCGGTGAACCTGTGGTGCTGGCCCCACACCGACCCAGAGTGGGAGGAGCGTTCCCCTTCCAGCCCCGCAGCCAGCCCCAGGGTGATGCTGGCGAGGAGCGGCACGGCTGGAGCCCCTGGGGAGGATGTGCTCAGCAGGACCCTCGCATGGTGCTCCGTGAGAGGCCCAAGCGCACCCCTTGTGCCCGTGGGGCAGGGAGGGACGCAGCTGCCCGGGTGCTGCTCTGTCCGTCGCGTGGCTCTCGCAGTTCGGACCGGTGCAGGAAGCTGCTCCCAGGTACCTGCTTCTGCCTCCGGGTTTTATTGCACCAGCAGCACTCCAGTGCTTGTTGCTTCTTCATTAAATTTGGGTTTTCAGGCGCTAAATTATTTGCATAAATCTCTGATTTTCTGGAGTTGCAGCTTTGAGCACCTGTGCAGCTTCTGCAGCGTTCAGGGAGCAGGTTGCGAAGCTGTCTGTTCTAATCCAGCCTTCCACGTTCCTCAGTGCCTGGAAGGGCTTGGAAAAGGGCTGGAAAGCCACAGAAAACCTGACTGAGGAAGAAAAACAGACTTGGTTTTATGCAGGCCTTCGGTGCCCGCCCCTGGGGAGCTGGGGCCGTGCCCGGCGACCTGCAGCGCTGCGGGGAGCGGCAGCGGGCGAAGCCCTCCGAGCAGAGATCCGTGTCCTGCGGGGTGCCACGGGCAGAACGGCAGCGGTGCCGGCTTCTGGCTTTCCCATAAAGTCACTTCTGCTTTTCAGACAAAACTTCTTCAAGGATCCTCGAGAGCCTTTGCTCTGGGAGCTGTAACAAACGGAACCAGTTTGTACTCCGCAGGGATGGTTTCTTCCCTGATGCCTTGTTAGACAAAACCCAAGGTACGGCAGCCAAGAGCAGCGCGTGTGTTTTCTTGTGTGGTTTGCTGAGGTTTGTTCCTCCCTCCGCACCGGAGCCGTTTGTGTCTGCTCTTTGCTGAAGCAGTTGCGCATTGCACAGGCGTTCATTCCTAAAAGGCAGGCTGGGTCCTGGCAGTGCTGTGCGCAGCCAGCCCCGGGCCTGCCCTCAGGCTGCGTGCTTCACGCGCCAGAGCAGCGTGTGTGTGTGCTGGAAGGAGGAGCGGGCGTCGGGGGGCTGAGCCGTGAAATCCTGGCGCCCCGCTGCGTGTTTCTGCCTGCACCTGGCTTGGGTTTGTCTATCTCCAGATGCATGCACCAGATCCATCTGTTCCTTCACATTGCAATAAAATAATTAGAGTAAAAATCGAGCGCAGGGCGCGTGTTGCCACCGAAGGCATTTTCCTCTGTTGTAAATGCACTCCAGCTTTTGCAGGCACAAAGGAAATTTGTGGAACACCTGCGTGGAGCCTTGCTGGCACTGCTCCTTGCCTCTTGCCTTGGTTGTGGTCTGTGGGTCTCGAAAGGCTTCCTAAATTCCATGAAGTTAATACCATGGAAAAAGGATTTTTTTTTTTTTTCTGCCCAGCTAAGCAAGCCTCTGGTGATTAATGCTGTGAAGTAAAAACAACAGCAAAACAGCAACAAGTTCAGTTTTACAATGTGCTGTGGATGCTGGGTCTATGAGGGATGCTTGCTTTTTAAATGATTTTTTTTTTCTCCTTCTGGTTCTCTTTGAAAAAATATTTTATCTCCATAAAATCCCTTCATCTCCATAGCTGCCTGTTGGTGTATTGGGATTCATAGCTTCATAATTCTTCGTCTCCTCTTGCATTGGTGCAAGGCTAAGCCATAGCGCAGAGCAGATGTGTTTTACTAGCGCAGAAACTTAGCAGGGAGAGGATTTGCTCTTTGTTTGTGAAATTATCGGAGCGTTTTTCATCTGTTGTTTTCCTAGCGCTGTACCGCGTGCCGTAACTCCCACAAAAACACAAAATGTGATGTAGAGGATGAGTTGCTCTCTGTTGTGTCTGACATGGAACAGTAAAGGGAGCATCACAGAGATATTTTAATTCGTGTAATTCTTTATTCTAAAACTTTGATTATTTTAAGGGGGGGAAGAACTCCTGCAGCTGCTTTGGAGCTGCAGATGAGGAGATACAGAGGATCTAAGCCGTCTGTGTGAACAAATGCGTTCTGCTGGGTGCTGCTTCCCAGATCAATGCCATCTCTGGTTCTGTGCCCCGGGAGAGGCTGGAGCGTTAGTTACTGCTCGTGCTGCCTTCTGGCTGCCCTTCGCCAGCTCTTTCCCTGGGGTCCTTCCCCCCCAGCAGGCACCGACTCCCCACTGCTGCACCACGGCACGAGGCCTCCTCCTGCCCCCTGCGAGCGTGCTCAGCCCTTCCCTGGCGTGAGACCAGGCCCAGCAGACGTGGGTCAGGACACGGCGGTGGGCGGCTGCGCTCTCTGCCTGCGCCCACCAGGAGCACACGGCTCCGCGGGGCTCAGCTCGCAGCTGGGGGCTTTCTTTTACCTCGGTTCTTTTTCTTCTTTTTGCTGAACGGCAGAGGGAACAGGCAGTTATAATCTCATAAATAGGTTTTGGACTACTTCTCCGGGAGGGCGGGTGAAATGAGGCCTGTGCGATCTGTTTTGAGCTGCTTTACTCCTGTTTATCCTGTTACTCGCCTGCTCACTTCTGCTCAGCAGTCAGCCTGTGCAACGGCTGTGCCGCCCTCCAGCCAGGGGCCAGGTGGCCGCTGTTTCCCCAGGCGTGCGTTAGCCAGGTGCAAAGCATCAGAGAAATCTCTGCATTTTTAGCCACGGAGTGGAATATTGCTGTGAAACCTGCGCCCTGCTGGCACCAAAGGTTAATTTGGCTTGGGAACCTGCACGGAGGGGCTCGAACTGGCATCAGGACAAACCCTTGTGTGTGTTCTGTCTCGTGAAAGTTTAAAGCTGTTTTTTTTTTTTTTTTTTTCTGTAAGGCTTCACCGGTGTTTCATAGAGGCAGGGCTGCCGTGCCAGCTGCAGGCCACCAGAGGAACGCCGCCCCCAGCCCGGCTGCCTTTAGCCGGCGGCTCCACGGAGGGCAGCCCTGCAGCCCCTCGGCCCCTGCAGCCCCTCGGCCCCTCCCGCAGCGTTTCAGCGATGCCATCCCTGCTCCCAGACCATGCCCTGAGCCGTACATAGCCGGGCGTTCCCACGTCCTGGGGCGGGAATCCAGCACCCCCTGCCCCGCTGTGCCTCAGCTCCAGGCGGCCGGGGGGGTCCCAGTGTCTCTGGGTCACCCTGGCCCTCGAGGCTCGCTGGCAGCCGCAGCTCCCAGCCCCTTCCCTGCCAGGCGGCAGCGCTTTGCAGCGCAGCGGGCAGCCAGCTGCTGCCCCCACGTCTTTGGCGTCTGGGAGCAGGGGCTGGTGCGGGCGCGGAGCCTGCTGCGGTGCCCGTGGGGTGCTACCGGTTGTGGTGTGCCTCTGTGCTCCGTGCCTGCGTGAGCCTTCAGGGCGCGCTGGAATCGAGTTAACTTCTTGGCTTTGGAGATGCCCTTGGGCAGCACGACCCATGTTTGAATCATCCACGTGAAAACGCATTTCCTGCTGCCAAAGATCCTTGCTGCAGCTGCTTGTGCCACAATCCCGTTCGCCGGCGGTGTTCTGCTCAGGTGATTCCTTTCCCTGTGCTTTGCTTCTGCCTCTGCTCATCTCCCCGCTCCCCCTCGCCCTGGTGCCAGGCGCTGCCTGTGCTGGGGGCACCCTGCAGCCCGGGGGGCTGGGCTGGGCTGGCCCCACCCTGCCAGCACCCTGCCCGAGGCAGAGCGTCTCCCCCTGCCGCCCTGCCCCTCCCTCCCGGCACTGCGAGGGGGTCTTCGAGCCCCTGACGCTGGGGGCTGTGCTGGAAGGGGCCCGTTTTCTTCTGCATTTCCGTAACAAAGGGTGCGCGTGCCTGGCATCATCGCTGCCAGCTGTTGAGCATCAATATTTATGGGTTTGTTATGCAGCTTCCCGCATCTATGTTGCGTTTATGGGGAAAAATGGCAAACAAAACGGGCCGTGCCCAAACCCGCCACTGTCCAGAATCCGAATTCCTCTCTCCCCGCCTCTGCGCTGCGCTGCTGTGCACAGGGGCTTGTGTGACTGGCTTCAGAGCCTGGCTTTGGCTATTTGGGAAACATCCATCCAGTAAATCATACGGGGAGCAGCTGTCGCTCTCTGCTGCGCCAGGATGCGCCAGATAAAATATTGCTCCTTTATTTGGTTCGGTAGGAGTAAAGTTGCTGTGGCGGAACATCATTGCAGGCTGTTCTTAATTCACCTCAGGGCTGCTTCTAATAGCAGCACACAATTCTCCTGTGACAGCGCGAGTGAATGAGATGGGTGTTCTGATGTCAAGCTGAATGTAAGAAAGGTTTTGGGAATCAAAGCTCTGAGAAAGAAACAACTACAGTTTGTGCTCTGATTCCAGGAGAGGTCCCTGTTTCATTATTAACGCTGCGGCTATTGCAAGTTCTGACACTTGTTCCTCGGGGATTTGAAGCAATTCCGCCCGTGAAATGCCGCCTCGGCTCAGCCTTTGGCAGGCTGCTGTGCGCTGGGGAAGCCAAAGGCGGCTGCGGGAGCTGGAGGAGACACCCAGGGCTGGCGTTCAGTCCATGCTTGCCTGGTTTTCGGCTGCGTGGCAGCCAGGAACCCTGCTTCTGCCCAGCTCCTGGCTTACAGCTGCCAGCTGCTGTCATCCAGGCAAAATGGCTTGTGAGAACCGTCCAACACATTTGCTGTTAGGCTCGCTGCTTTGCGTGAATGTCATCGGCGTAACAGCCAGCAGCGGGGCCGTGCCGCCTGCAGCCGTGCTGCCCGCTGGTCTGACAGGATGCTCTGGGCTGGTGCTTAAAAACCTCGGGGCGAGGGGAGGGGAGAGAGCAGGGAGAGCTGCAACGCAGGGCAGGGTCGCGTTGGCTTGGACAAGGAGCAGCCATCTGACCGGGCTGCTGCTTTTCTTGTTAGGAAGGAAATCAGGCTTCGGAACGCCCCATCTCCTCCTTGCGGTGCTGCTTGGCTGAAGGAAGCGAGCGCGGTGCGGGTCCGAGGTCCCTTAGTTATTCTCCATAAAGTAGGGGTAACTGGAGGAAAACGCCTGGCTTCCTCCGTGCTGGGCTGCAGCACAGCTGATGGAGTGGGTGCTCTCCGCTGGGGCCGAGGCGCGGGCGGTGCCGGGTCCCGGAGCCGCAGGGCACGGAGCTGCCGGCACGCAGAGCTCGGAACGAGCAGCAAGGTGCTGGCGCGTCCTGGGCAGCAGGAGCAGCAGGAGGAGATGGTTCACAGTCTGCTGCTCTTGCCACAGCCCGAGCCCCGGCAGCGTTGCTCTGTGTTCCCTGCAGCACTGCCGCTGATGGCTGCGGGCGCGTTCAGCGTGCTCCCTCTCCTGACAGCCCAGATGGCCTCTGCTCGGCAATAACTTCTGCTGGAGAAGAGGAAAGTGTCGGCTGAAACAGCAGAGATCAGGGAGCAGAGCTCTCCTGCTCGCTGCTAGAGATGACCGTGGCTCTGTGCGTGAGGGCTGCGAAGGACCATAATTCGGCAGGAGATTGGTTCTGAGCGGTGCCGCACAAGCTCGGAGAGTCTCAGGACCTCAGTTTTGCTTCTGTAACTCTATATAACACAAAAGGGGAGTTGGGTTTTTATTCAGACTGTGCTCCAAGAAAACCTCCCGCGTGCTCCTCTCCTGCACGTAAAGGTTTCTCCCAGCACTAGTGCTGCGGCTGTTTAGTTCAGCTCCGTTTCCGTGCTGTCGGTGACTCCGTTACACAGCAGCTCCCTGCAGACATGGCTGCTTTGATGCTGGTTGATGCATGGCACATAAAAAATCCTCAACTTGGTTTCTAAAGTCTCACTAAGAAACCTACTGAGGCTTTGATGTTGAGCAGATTCCCCTCAAAGTGCCCGAGCTCTCTGAAGCTCGCCCGGCCTTATCTCGGAGGCAGACCAGCAAGCGGTTGCCTCAGGCAATGAAGTATCAGTGGCAGCAAAACTGTGCAGTGATTATTTATGGTCTGCGCATCTGCAGTCCTGAGAGGCTGCTGGAGATCACCGGAGCCTGGTGCTGCCGTGAAGGACCCAGCTCTGTCTGGGAGACGCCACTGACTGCTGCGCGCGTGGCTCCGCTGTGACGCGGCCAAGCACCGTGCGATTCGCGGACGGGTTCCCCTCGTGCACCTTGGTGCCCCAGGAGTTTAAGGAGGGTCTCTTTTGCTGAATGACTGCACGCTAAATGCAACTCGGGGGCCCTAATAAGGTTTTAATTAGCAGCGTTTTTTTAACCACATCGCTTTTTTTGCTGCTCTGCAGCTAAGTGATGCCCCAGGCTGGGTGCAGGGTGCTGCTGTGTGTGCCGGGGGCTGTCCCAGGGATGTGCTGTGCTGTGGTTGGCAGCTGTTGGGGCAGTCTGTGCTGTTCCAGTGTTACCCACTTCCTGCTTTCACCATGTGAGCGAGTGAAATTGGCTCTGAACCTTTTTTTTTTTTTTTAATTTCATTCAGTAGTGTGAAGCACTGAGGCCTGGTGTGTGACTCGCTCCCATGTGCTATATTTGTTTTCTGGGGCGATGCTCTGTTCTCTGCAGTGTGTCACATACTGCAGCAAATTACTTTTCACAGTTAAGAGGGAATTAAATGCTCTCCCTTTTTGCCTATATTGCATTTTTGTGCACAGGAATCAATCTGACCCTACCGCGAGTTGTTTTAAGGGCCCTATCCTGTGCGTGCCTTTGAAATAATTTTCTGCACAGCATTCCCAGCCCCTTCACATTCCGGTCTGGCTCTGACGGGGTAAGCACGAGCGCGTGCAGCCACCCACCAAAAGGCACCGGTCTGCAGCGAACCTCCGCTGCCGCTGCTCCGCGTTGGCCCCGCACACCCCCCCCGAGCTCTGCGCGTTCTCCCCGGGGCTCTCCGGAGCCGGCGCTGAGCGGCTCCTGCGGGGCCGCCCCCGCCCGGGGGTCC
>VXAV01006414.1:100957-144472 GCA_013399715.1 Alectura lathami | reverse complement strand
CGGGGCTCGCCCCCGCCGGCTCCGCCATGCCGGGCCCGGCTGCTCCGTCCATTGCGTGCACCCTGGGGTAGGGGAACGCGGCGGTTTCTCGCTAATACTCGCTTGTTTGTACCGTCGAGACGTGGGGTCCTCACCCATTTTTTGCACCAAAATTGCTTTTGGTAAGGGAAGGGGCACCGAGGGGGGAAGCGGCTGAGGTCTGGGGCATCTCCCCCAACGCAGGAGCCGCGCAGGGGATGGCTGCTGGCTCTTATCGCCGCCGGCTGTACTGCGGTGCTGAGCTGCAGCCTGGGCTGCCCGCCCGGCCCCGTTCTCACCCCTCCACCCCGCTGCAGGTGGGGCTCCTGCCCCAGGACAGGACCCACGAGCCAGCGGGCGCTGGCCTGACCGAGGCAGGGAGATAGCGTGTGGATCTCAGGCCTCAGTCCCCCCCGGGATAATTAGCTCATTAGCAAGGCTCAGCGCCAGGTCTGTTTAACATGAACTTGCTTTCTGGTTTCAGCAGCTTCTTCAGGCAGTTGGAGCCTCCCTAGGAATAGGCATTTATTTACATAACGCTGACTCCCAGCCCTTGCTTAGTGGCAGGCGCTGTAATTTATCCCCAGAGGAACGCCTGGACAAAGCACGGTGCTAATTCTGCCAGCAGGGCTGATGATGTGTCCAAAGACAGCATGTCAGGCCTTTATTAAAAGCTGAGAACAAGATGGAAAGCCTGAAATCTTTACTTACAGAAGATATATGTGTGTAATATAGGGCTGCTGCTAATTCTTTCCTAGGATTAATAGAGAACATCAAGGACAAATTCGCTCAATATTGCTTTTCTTTTTGTAAAGCGAAGCTTCCCCAAACCTGAGGCAAGATAGAAACATGACTTTGTGTCTGTGTTGCTCTCTTTCAGTCAAATGGAAACAGCTGTCTTTATTTAAGAAGCCTCTGCTGGCACCGCAGTGCCGATGCTTTCTGAGACAACGGAATGGACAGAAATCCATTTTCCAGGCTGGAAGGAAGGCAAGAAATAAATTGGAAGAATGAAGAGTGAGGAGGGATGGAGGTGCCCACAGAGCTCTCAGCGCGGGTGCTTGGAGGCGATGGGGGGAAGGCGGGTGAGTGCTCCTTTGTTTGACACAGGGCTGGGGCTGACTTCTCGGCGTGCTGCGTCGCTGCTGGGACCTGGGGCCGGGTCCCGTGGGCAGCCCCAGGCGCGGTGCGGGGTGCGATCCCAGCCAGGGCAGGGGTGGTCCTGGCTGCGGCATAGAGGCTGAGTTTCCCTGGTGTGTGCTGGGTGGGAAAAGATCCCCTGGGGAAATCTGCAGCGTGCAGCCCTGAGACAGCCGAGGTGAGAGATGCCTACCCGGGACGCTCAGGGAAGCGTGGGGCCTCTTCGTGGGTTTTGCTCCCCGGTGGGCCTCGATCTGCCCCATGGGTCCTTTCGAGGTGCTGCTGTCCACGAGGCACCACGGAGCTCTGGTGTCTTGCTGAGCCCTGAAGGCATCTGCAAAGGCTCTGTAGGGCTGTGCCCGCCATCGTGTGCCGCAGCTCAGCACGCACGGCCTGGTTCACGATGTTTGTCCCCTTTGGTTTTGGTAAAACTGCGCTCGTTTTACTTCAGTTCGCATCTCGGAAGGAGGAAGTTTCCTGTCCACAACATTCGTGGAGGTGCTGCTTTGCTGTTATTTCGTGGTAGCATCTCTGCTGCGTGCCCTGCGCTCAGCGCTGCGCCCAGAGCTCGGTGCCGCTGCTGCCCGCTGCGCTCGGCTCCTCCCGGCAGTGCCCTCTGCGCGTCCCTCCCCAGGTCGTTTCTGCCTCTCACGTCCCCTATGTAGGAAACTGCACAGGTGAGCGATCAGACACGGCTGGACCCAGAGGGGTGCCTCTGACGTCTGCCCACGCACGGCCGCAAGCCCCGGCAGCGGAGCGCTGCGTGCCCCGGGTCAGCGCGAGCCGCGGCCGCCCCAGTGGGGCTCCGGGCCGGGCTCGGTGCCACCGTGAGCAGCGCTGGCACCAACGGGGCTGCTCTGCCCTGGGAGCTGCTGAGCCAGGGGCGAACACGGTGCGGGGCTCCAGCAGCCCCAGGCTGGAGGTCTGGCTCTGACCAAGGGGTTCGGTGCCCTCGGCTCTTTCCTCATCTCCCCGGCTCTAGAGGCTTCTGGTTCCTGCTTGGGCAGGTCGCGTTGCTGGGCGTTAATTTCTGAGCCTGGCTTTAGGAAGGTTCATTCCGCTCAGTCTGAGCAAGGACATAGGTACGTTTTACAGGCCAGAAGTTGTCCTGCCTTCAGGCTCGCCCTGCTAGCACGGCCTTTCTGCTTGGCGTAACCCAGCACTCGGCCCACGACTGGGCAGCTCAGAGAGGTCCCCTCCCGCCGCTTCTCCGAGCAATCTCACAAGCAGGGCTGGGGAAAAAAGCCGCAGTGCAGGGCTGCTCGCAGCGAGGCAGTGAACAAAGACAGCGCTTCTGCACGCACTCGTTCGTGGTTTCTGGACGGAGTTGGCCCTGGCCCTGGCGCTGGCCCTGCTGTGCTGCCAGCACTGCCACATTCCCCAGCAAAAGCCAGAGGTGGGGAGCACAACGCCTACAGCAGCACCTCAGCTGCTCGGGAGCCAGGCTGGGAATTCACAGCCCAGGGGCTGCCAGTCTTTAAAAATTACTTCATTTTTTTTCCTCTTGCTCTCCCCGATTTTCTCCTGGCAGCCTAATTCAGTTTGTTTGCTGTGCCATTTTCCTACCTGAGTGCTTTCTCCCTTTGTGCAGCGCCGTTCTCTCCAGCTGGCTTCTTTATTCTGTTGACATCAGAGAAGTTACTTTCCATTGACATTTGCACCGAGCAATTTCATTAATGCTCACAGCATCCATTTGGAAGCAGCCGCTTACTTCCCCGCAAGAGAGCAGGCTGAATGTTTGTTCGAGGCAGCTCCATCAGAGGGTGTAATTCATGCCACCAGCCTCAGTTCTTTCCCCTCGAGAGACAGGGCTCGGTTTATGTGTGTTCTTAATAAGGAGTTTCTGTTTGCTTGTTAAAGGATTTTTATGGGCTGGGCTTGCTTTTTCTTTTTATTCACCACATAACAATAAAGGTTTGTGTTCCTGTAGCCTGCAGACCTTCAGAACGTGTCAAAACCACCGCTGTCCTAAAAAGTTGGGGGTGTTTTACAAACTGGGGCGGGAACATTCTGAATGTTTCCTTTAACGCTGCTCATGATTTTATTTTAGGGCTTGATTGCAGCCCTCCCTAAGCTCCTGTGGTCCTTAACGGTGGAAAAAACATGGCAGCAGTTTCAATCCTGTTTAATGACATGTCTTTGTTTACTGTAACCTGCTCTGCCGAAGCACCCGCGGCGGTTTGAGCCGCCGACCCCGAGCTGCGCGCCGGGGGCTGCTCTGGGGCGTTCTCCCCTGGTGTCTGTGCCAGCCTGCCCGCAAGCCCTGCTGCCTCCCGGCGTCTGTGCTGTGAAAATCTCTTCTTGCATTTCTCCCAAGGCTTCATTTTAATATACGTCTCCTTGTCACTGCAGAACCGGGCTCAGCCTTCCCGTAAGTGACACCTAAATCACTGCTGCGAGGAGAGAGCGAGACACAGGTGAGCGCGAGAAGCCAAGGGCTCCGCGGTGGGCGCTGGGCCCTGGGTGCGGCTCTCCAGAAGGGCACAAGCCCCCAGCCCTGGCAGGTTGGCCCAGGCAGTGGAAGCGCCTCGTGGCGAGCAGCAAAGCCAGCCCCGGAGCCACCAGCGTGTGTTCCCGTGCCAGCTGCCCCCTGCCCTGCGCGAGCGATGCTATCGGCTTGGCTTTGTTCCGCACCGGGCTTCGCCCCGCCGAGCAAAGCGCCCCGATAGGATCTGGCTGGCCCCGCACAATGGAAACTCACGCGGTGCCTGGCCCTGGCCCGTCCTCGCCCCTCCTCTGAGCCCTGCTGCCCTCTGAGGCGCGCTCCTGCTGCCCTCGGCTCTGCAGCCAGGGCAGGCGCTGCTGGCTCGAGCTGGTGTTCAGTGCTGGGTTTGTGCATTTCGACACAACTTTATTCCTTACAGTCAATTCATGTCGCTCTTTACAGAGACAATTGAAATCAATTTGAAGCTCGCTGTAAACAGAGCCGATGCTTATCAGGTTTCTCCAAGTTGCTTTTTGCGATGAAAGTCATCTTCCAGTGCTGCATTTGAAACAGGAATGAGCATTATAAATCCCAGAGCTCCTCGGGGACTGGGGAGAGCAGCTCCCTCCCACCTGGGCAGCCCCGATCAGCCGCCGGTTGGGCCCAGGCGCTGCAGTAATCCTCACGGCTTCCCCCAAAGCTGGCTTCCTTCGAGCATTGGGACCCCCCTGGGCTACCGTTGTGGGCATCCCTTTTAAGACAGACAGGGGAAAAAAGTGGTGCTCGAGTGAGTGACCTGAGCCAGGAAGGGAAGCAGCCGCCGGTGAAGGCAGCGGTGACGTGATCTGGTGTAAATCAACAGGGTGGCAGCTGGGTGTTGCTCGCGAAGAGCCAGATGCAGCGGGGTGCCCGCTCGTGGGATGCGACGGCTGCGAGGAAAAGGTGTGTCCGGGCGGCTGCAAATTTTATATAAGGGCACTGCCTGCAGCGCGGCTGCAGCACAGGAGCGGAGCCGCCAGGAGCCCGGCCCCACGCAGAGCCGGGCTGAGCGAGTGCCACTGCCAGCGCACAGGTGACAGCGGGGCCGCGGGGACACGCACCGCGGGCAGGTGACAGCGGGGCTGCGGGGACACGCACTGCGGGCAGGTGACAGCGGGGCCATGGGACACGCGCTGCGGGCAGGTGACAGCGGGGCCATGGGACACGCGCTGCGGGCAGGTGACAGCGGGGGACACGTCTTGTGGTGCCTTCCCTGCCCTCTGCTCTGCCCACGGCTCTGAGCTTTGGGCTGTGCTGGGTGCCGAGCTGCCAATCGCCTGCATCTGTCTGTCACTTCGTGATTAAATCTGTGTTTGTGATGACTGAGTTTTAATTCCATGGTAATTTTTGTCACTTTAGCTTTGGTTTGTTGCTTCGGGAAGTTAGAAAGGACAAGGCCAATCGCCCGGTGCTTTGCTTGGCCAAGGTCCTGCCGAAGTGTGTAACGGCCTCTGAAGAGCGCAGGGACGAGCACCGCTTGCACAGCTCAGGGCAGCTGCCGGGGAGAGCAGCCCGGCTCTGCTCTGCGAACGCACGGAGCGTTTGGGGTGCAGGCAGGGCACGGGCGAGGGGCTCCTGCAGACCCCACGCATGGGCCTGGTGGGCTCGCAGCCGTGCGCCGAGGAGGGAGCTGGGCCCCTGGGTGCTCCCCGGGGCTCCTTTGCCGCTGCTCACGCTGCTGCCTCCCCCGCCGCAGGACAGCCCCCGGAGATGAAGCTGCTGACGATTTTCGGAGTTGTCCTTTTCTGCGGCCTGCTCTTGCCGACGCAGGGACACGTGCCCGGCCTGTCCTGCGCCATCAGCCCGCAGGCGATGGAGAAAGGTACCGGAGCCGCGCCGGCCGGGGGCCGTTACGGGGCACGACCCTGACCGCCTTCGTCACCGTTGTGCAGTTCCTCAGGGCTGCAAGGGCCGTTGCCAGGGGCGCGGGGCGGGGAAATCTTCCATCTGCAGAACGGGGCCGTGTTTCTGCACCAAACAGCCGTGCAGAATTTTAGGATTCTGGATTCTCTCCTCTCCTTTTTGTAGTTTCCATTTCCATCCTGGAGCAGCTGGTCTGTGGCAAACAGCCGCGGTGCCGCTTAGCAGCCGTCTTAATATTTGCGGTGCTCCAGCAGTGCTCCGCTTTGCTTCGTGTTGCTTCGTGTTATGAAACCAGACCGAAGCGGAGCAGCACCCTTTGGGGGCGGGCAGCAGCGCTGGGCTGCAGCGCGGCTCCCCCGAGCCGAGCACGGTGGCTGTCGCTGCTCCGGTGCGCGGCCGGGCCGTGGGGTCGGATGGCTCCGCGCTGCTGCCGCTCCTGCTCCATCCGCTGAGGGCAGCTTTGTTTTAGTCCCCTTATGAAATGTCAGCCCCTGCTTTGCCTGCCTTGGCACCGACAAGGGCTCGCTGAGGAGTCCTGGGGAGGGGGTGCGCCGCGCGGTGCCTCTGCCGGGACGGAGCTGGCGGAGCGGCGGAGGCCGCGGGCCCTCACGCAGAGCTGTCTCCCAGTGCTCTCGGACGCCATGATTAAGAACGGGCTTCTCCAGCAGCACCTGCAGGGCCTCGTGCTCCCGAACGTCATGGGTGAAGGGGGTCTGCTGAGCTCTCCCATCATCATCACGAGGTGAGCGTTCCTCCCTGAAGCCGGCTGCCGTCCCGCTCGGCTCTTGGGGCGCGCTGTTTACCTTCGCGTCGGCCTCTGCTGTGTTTGGCAGCCTGCACCTCGAGGCGGTGTTGCAGACCAAGCTGTCGCTGGCCCTGCTGCCCGGGGTCGGGATCCAGCTGACCATCTTCCTGCGGCTGCACCTCGTCGGCAACTGGTGAGCGCAGCTCCGCGGTGCTGTGGGGCCCCCGCCCGCAGGCTTCCCCCCGCCGGCGCCCTGCGTCCTGCGGGGGTTCCGCGGGGTTTGTTTCCCGCAGCGGTCACGGAGCAGGGCGGGCAGCGAGGGGTGGCCTGTGGCCTGTGTCCCGAGTCACAGCAGGTGGAGGTGCAGCCCGCTGCTCCCGGCTCTGCTGGGTTTCTCTGGTGAGCTGAACAGATCTCGTCTCTCCGCGTCTCCTTTGTTTTTCAGCCTGATTGGCCTTCTCTCAGAAATAATTGACATCACAGTGGATGCGACCGTTACTGTGAACGTTAAAAACACGAATTTCGAAATAGGCCTAGTCCAGATCATTGTTGATGACTGCTTCTGCGTTCTTGGCACTGTAAAGATCAAGCTCCTTTCCGGGTAAGTGCCCGTGGGTTTATGTTTTCCGCTGCCTGTGCTGCCCTGCTCTTCATCCCACGGTCTGGACCGGCTGCCAGTGCTGGGCTGACAGAGCCAGGCCTCAGGGAAGTAATTTCTCTCCCACTGCCAAAGCTGATTGCTTCAACAGAAGAGGCAAAGAGAAGAGGTGGTTGGAAGGTGAGGGCTGACCTGCCCCGCTCGCCCATGGCAACATCAGGATCTGGATTAGCACCGGTTCCGAGGCGCTTTCTGTGGCCTGGCTGCTGAGCTGACGCCCAGGAGCAGGGCGGGGAGCGTGCTCCGGGAAAGCAGCTCCACTGGCTTGCCCCGCTTTTGTCTCTGCCTTTGGCTGCTGTCGCAGGGAGGTGCTGGGCGCGTGGGCCTGTGCTCTGACCTCCGCGGGTCTGTGTGACTCCGCCAAGTGTCCCCGCTCCTGCTCAGGCTCATTAAATTCTCGGCAGGAGGACGTTGCTGACTTCCTGTGTTGATGAGTGCAGCATTTAAATTGATCGCTGGGAAGTGCGTTCTTTACTTGGTTTTGGATTACTCACTTTTCAGATGCAATGAATTTCTTATAATTAATTTTTGCATCAGTATTTTTGCATCATTCATTATATTCCACTCAGGGCAGCAGGTGGTTCGACAGGCATTGGTGAGTGAGCAGGGGAGCGCAGACGGGTGGGGGGTTTTAGCAGGACTACGTGACGGCGTGCAGGAAGGGAGCGCCTGGGGCGTGGGGGTGAGCGCGTGCAGGTGCCTTCACTCAGCTCCTCCGACGTCTGCGGGCAGAACTCTGGCACAAGCAGCGCGGTGCGCTGCGAGATCCTGCCGTCCGCGGGCTGCGGAGCGTGCGGCGGTGCGTTCTAGCTGAGCAGCCCAGAAATGCGTTGATTGTCAGGCTAAATGTCTCTGCACTGGCCTAAACAGACCAGAGCGGTCTGTTTAGCAGCAGCGTGGAAATGTTTCGCAGCGGATCTCTCCTCCTGTTATTCCACGTGTAAATGGTTTGTTTCCCACAACTAACATGGAAACATTTCACGACAGCTCCACCTTCCCTCGACTGCAGCGCTGGTTTAAATACCAGCTGCTGGCAGCTCAGCTCGGGGCACGCTGCGAGAAGCTCGCTGCCTTCGCTCGGCGCTGCCTGCGCACCCCGGCAGCGGGAGCTGCTGCTGCTCGGACGTGAGCCCAGCCACAGCCCCGGCCCCGCACGGCCCCTTCTGCCGGCACCGCCGGTGGGGCTGGGGCCGCGGGGGGAACGAGGGCTGGGGTCCTTCGCCCTGCTGCCCTGGGGCTGTGTTTGTGGTGACCAGGGGTTGTTCGGTTTTGGCTCTCACACATCCTCTCTCTCTTTTTTCCCTTTCCAGCCTACTGCCCCTATCAGTAAGAGAGATCGTGGTCGGCAAGCTGACAGTAACTCTGCCCGGTTTGGTAAGCCTGGGGACTGCCCTCTCACTGCTGCGGTGCAGCAATATCGGGGAGCCTGCGTTACAGGGCCGTAGCGAGCTGCGTGTCTCCGCGCTGCGCTCCCACCTTGGTGGTGTGCTTCTGCCCACGGTGCAATGCCAGCAGCAGTCCTGAGCAGCCCAGGGGTCCTCCACCGCACCGGGTGCTCCCCGGTGCCACACGCTGCCCTGTGGCCTGCAGCACAGCTTCCCGGCTGCAGCTCGGACCGCTGGGGCCGCCTGCGCTGTGCAGAGGGCTCACGAGCTGCTGTGTCCCTGCCTTCTGTTGCAGCTGTGTCCAGTGCTCGATATTGTCATCAACCTGGTGAACATGCAGCTCTTGGCCACTCTCAACGGTACGTCCTCGTGGAAGCCCGGCTGGTCTGCATGCTCTGGCTGCGGGACATGCGTGTTCCCGTGCTGGCACCTGGTGCATCGGGGAAGGTCTGTGCCTCCGCTGCTTCCCGAGCACTGCTGGGCATGCAGCCAGGATCAGAAATGCCCTGGCAGAGCCTTGCATGGTGCATTCGTAAGGGGACCAAGGTGCTGCAGGAGGGGACGGGCAGGAGCTGGTGGTGAGGATCTGGGAGTCCCAGGGGAGAGCCGTGGAAGGAGCAGGGGAGGCCGTGGCTTGTCCCGGGGCCTGGCTGCAGAGCGCTTGCGGGGAGCAGTGGCTCTGGGCTGGGCTCTGTGCTGTGTCCACGAGCGCTGCCCGCTGTGGGCGTTCGGGTCCCTACGGACGCAGCCGGGGGCCTGAGATGCTCCCGCTCAGAGTCTGCCTCTGAGTGCTTGGGAACGTTGCTGGGTGTTGAACCCACCCCTGAGCAGCTGGAGCGAATTGCTCATGCCTTGGCTCTCCTTTAGGTTACCCCTGGGTTTCACTTAGGAACTTTAGTGCCCTGTTATGGCTGTGTCCTAAACTCAGATCCCACAAAGCTTAATTTGGGGATGCTCTACCTGTTTTGCGTGGCAGCATTTTTACAGAGCACCCCACAGAAGCAGGTGCTCGAGGTCTGTTGTGGGTGTGAGCTCTGGCTGGGATGGGGGGGCAGGGAGGAGCTGCGGTGCCACGTGCTTCCCGATGTTTAACCATCGTTTTCCCCACGCAGTGGTGATCCCGATCGATGTGCTGGGAACGATTCACTACCACCTGGCCAGCACCCCGTTTGTGACTGGCTTGTACCTGGGGATAGACTTAGATGTAAGAGAGCGCTGGGCTCTGTCTGCACTGCTCACCCTGGGCTTCCTTCAGCACAGGCAAACGGCAGGGCTGGGCTAACGGCTTGCTCTGGGAACACCGGCTAAGTGCCAGCCCCCACCCGAAGCCATCGCTAGGTGGCTGTGCGTGCTTTACTTCAAGCTCTCCTTTGCTCTCTGGGCAAACTTGGAGCA
Organism: Alectura lathami; assembly: GCA_013399715.1. Lineage (NCBI taxonomy): Eukaryota > Metazoa > Chordata > Aves > Galliformes > Megapodiidae > Alectura > Alectura lathami. The sequence goes on along the minus strand of VXAV01006414.1, from coordinate 134,804 downwards.
TCCTGCCCATGTGTCTGCCGTTTGCAACGGGCGTGGGGCGAGCAGTTGCCATCCTCCCCTTGCGCTGCCCGCGGGCTGTGTTGCTGCTTCTTGCCTTGGCTTTGCACTCTCTGTGATGGGTGAATGCTAAACCAAGCTGATGGATGTGTTTTTTACTGCTGTCTCACTGGAGAAGGACTTAAAAAGCAGACAGTAATTTCATCAGGAGAGCTTAGATAAACAAAAGCGGCTGGCTAGCAAGAAGCAACGGGCACATGAGGAGTAAAGAATAGCAAGGGCTGAGTGACGAGTGCTCCGTCGGCAGGACGGCTGCGTGCCGCTCTTCCTTTAGCTCAGATACGTCACTGGGGTCAGTCTGTGCTCCCACGGAGATGGCCAGAGTTGGGCTCCTTAGCAAACAGGTGGCATTGGTGTGGGCTCGTTGCGGCTGGAGCGGTGGCTCCGGAGGGAGCTGAAGGGTGGAATGGAGCAGTGCGTTGTGGTTTGGGCAAAGCATGCTCATGGCAGGGGCTTCAGTTGCACACGGAGCCTCGTCAGCTCCTTTCATGCACTGAATCTCGAGGGCATTGCTCCGCGTGCAGTGCTGCTGGCGGGGCTGTGCCAGCTGGCCCGAAGCCCTGGGCTCCTCCTAAAGGGGCTGGGCAGGCTGCGGGGCTCCGCAGGACCGGGCTGGCATTTATTGTGCGTCCCGCCTCGCTGCAGGGCACGGTGAAGCTCGCGGACGGCACCATCATCCCCCACGACTCGCAGGCCTCCACCTTGCCCCCGCTGACGGACAAGACGCTGGCCATAGGGCTGCGCCAGGGCTTCCTCAGCGTCATCTTGTCCGTGCTGCTCCGTATCCAGCCGTACACCTTCGACTGCACGCCAGACACCGTGAGTGCCGCAGTGCCTGCGTCTCGTGCCTTGGCATGCAGCGCATCCAGGGCCCCGCGCGTGCATTTGCCCGCTTGTGTGTGCAGAGCCCCAGAGCTGCGTCCCTCCTGCTCTGTTCAGAGCTGCCCATGCAGCCGTCAGCGGCCTGTTTCTGCATGGCACCCCAGGTACCTGGTGGGTCCAGCTGCGCGCTGGTTCTGCCGTGGCCTCCCGGGGCTCTGTAGACGGTTTGAAAGGGCCTGCAAACGTCACCAGGGTGAGCAGCTTCCTGTGGGCAATGCAGCTCCCTGGGCGTACGCATTTCCCGTACCTCCAATTTGTTCTTCCACTGGGAAATGAAATATGGAATGAAATAGGGGTCTGCACGCTGAAAAATGCCAAAAGCCTCCGAGCTGCATCTCCTCCCGTTGCTGGTTGCTCTCACCTGGAGGAGTGACCAGCACCATCCTGCAGATGGGGGCCAGGGGCTGAGGGCAGCAGGCACTGCTGCGGTGTCGGTGTGCAAGGGGCTGGTCTGCCCCGGGGACGGCGAGGGGCTGGGGGCTCGGGGCTAATCTGGGAACACAAACGGAGTGGGTGGGGGTGGGTGGGCGGTGCTGGGACCACAGAGCACCCACCCGGGCTGTGTGCTTCTCTCCCCGCAGTTCTCCGGTGCCAAGCTGCTGGCAGAAGCCATCGTAGGCCTCTTTCCCCCTGGGGTAAGTGGCTGTGGCTGGCACAAGGGCTCGCAGAAGCCTTTCTGGGTGTGAAGCCATTTGCACCCTGCACCTGGCCATGCATCTGGGCCGTCTCCAGTCCTCTGTGCCCTTCTGCTGCAGCCAACTTCCCCCGCCCTAGCAGGGGAAGGGTCTTCCCTCATAGCTCGCCGGGGCTGGTAAATGCCTGGTGTCCCCTGTTGTCTCCCCACCGCGGGCACCCTGCGATGCTGCAGCCCCCAGTGCCCACGTCTGCCCGTGTCTGCAGCCTTGGGGTTGCATTTCTCTCTCCTGTCTGGGTTTGTCCTGCATTTTCCCCCATGCTGCTAAAGTTACCTTCACTTCTGTAAAATTGGCTTGTCCGAGGGCTGCACGACCTTGGGGGAGGCCCCACGGAGCTGTGGGACCATGGGTGGGCCACAGGTGCTGCCTGGCGGGCAGCCGCCAACGTGTCCCCCATTCCCGCAGTGCTCCGTCTGCTCAGTGGACACTGGGCTGAGCGTCCGGGTGGAGTGCTTTGGGAACCCGCTGATCATCCTGGAAGACAACAAGGCCACCGTCCAGATTATACTCAAGATCCAGGTGTTCATTAAGCGTGCGGACGGGTCCATCCTCGTCCTGCTGGTCGTGAAGGCGGTAAGCGGGACGCGGGCTGCTCGGGCTGCCAGCGGGGATGGGGCCGTCCCGCGGGCCGACCCTCTCGCTGTCTGTTTGCAGGACCTCGCTCTGGACGTCCACCTGTCGATCGGCAAGAGAGGACTGCTGCTGGCCTTGTCCCTGGGCAGGTAGCCTGTCCCCGCCGCGGCCGTGTGGGAGCAGTGCAGCGCCCAGGGCTCGGGCTCTGCTGGAGCTCAGGGTGCAGAGCGGCCGGGAGGTGCAGGGTGGCAGGACGGGCTGCAGGCTCCAGGGCACGCTGAGCACCGGCAGCGCGTCCCGCCGGGCTGCACCGATCAAGGCAGAGGTGACGGGAGCGGTGTGCGAGGCGGGCGGTGCAGCCCTGCTGTGGGCTGCTGGAAGCCTCCATGGCAATACTGCCTCCAGAGCCGCTGACTCCGGGGGTTTTCCAATGTCTGCGGGCCCTGGATTTCCCAAATCTGAGGATTTTGCACCTGGACAATGGCATGAGGTGGAGAAGCGATGCTCGTTACAGTGGAGGGAGTGTTTTAGGAGGCTGGAAGAAAAGTCTGCGTCCGCTTTATGAGCAGGAGAAACGAGGTAGCCAGACGAACTGTGCGAGTGTCAGCTCGACTTTGATCCTGGGCAGCACTTTCAGGTGCCTGATGTTGGACTTGAGTGATAAAGGAGCGAAGGGAAGTGCTGCCATTAACGCCAGTCAAGGCAGGATTAAAGATCGGAAAGCATTTCTTCTGGCGTGAGGTTTGAAGAATTCGAGCCATTTCCGTTGTCACAGAGTTAGATTTAGAAGCAACATTGGCATCTCTTGCACGCGGTGATACAGAGAGCAGAAATGCATCAGAGGGCTTTTAATTCAATAGACAAAGGTATAATGAGATTCAAGGGGAGCAGAAAAGAGAAACTCAGAGTGGAAATAAAGCACGGGTTTTAGCTGTGAAGATGGCTGTGTGATTGAAACGACACATCAGGAGCTCTAGCAAATTCTCCAGAGCTCGTGATCTTTAAATTTGGGCTGGATGCATCTTCTAGAAGCTCTGCTCACAGCTAAGCAAAAGATTCCGTTTCTGAGGTGAATAACTGCCAGGGCGCAGGAGGGGGAAGGGGAAGCAGAGCTCGTGCATGCCTTGTCGCAGTGCTGTTTTTGTTCAAAACAATGCAAGTAGTTGAGATTTTAATGTTGATGTATTGCTTTTATTTTGTTATTTTCATCTGCTCTGAAGAGTGGCAGGGTCTGCTTTTTATGGCAGGACACTGTGGTCCCTCGGGGGTTGCCCCGATGATGCTCGCAGGGATCCCTGGCCCGTGGGCTGGGTAAAGCAGCACTGGGTGCTGGCGGGCCCTGAGGGTGACCGCTGCCTGACATGCCGTTCGCTTTCCCTTTCCGCAGCTCTTCCCTCTTCTTGGAGTCGTCCGAAGTTGGCATCAGTGACGTAAGTCCCTCTGCCTGCCCACGGGCGCGGTGCCCGCGTGTCGGGGTGCGTGGTGCAGCTGTGCCCTGGCTGCTGTGGGCGGTGGCGGGGGGTTCTGAGCTGGCAGCTGCTTTCATTTTTTCATTTTTTTATTTTTTCCCCTGCCTTTTCTAATAATGCAAGCATAGAGCCTGTAGTCTCTGCTCATTCACCCTCTTTGGGCAAAGCTCACACTGAGCTCCAGCAAAAGCTTCACCAGCAGAAGGCTTCCCAAAGGAAGCACCAGATACGGGCTGGGACAGAAAAGCAGACTGCCTTGCAGGACCGGCCGTGCGCTGAGCCGTGCTCGCCGCTGCCACGTGCGCTGCTCACGGTGCTCTGCCCTCTCTGCTTCAGATCTCGAAGCTGAACCCCCACCTCATCAAGCTGCTGGTGGAAGTATGCTTGCCTCGCCTCAACGGTAAGGGGCCTGGGCCCGCCGTGCGCTTTGGAGCGCTTTGGTCGCGGGAAGGGGGCTGGCTCAGGCGTCCCCACATTGGGGCTGCAGCGCAACGCCCCGGCTGGGCTCCCGGCGCTGGGTCAGGGTCTGTCTGTCCCGCAGCTGCTGTGGCCATCGGGGTGCCCCTGCCGGACTTGTTTGGCATTCCGCTGCTGAAGGCGGACATCCGGATCCTGTTGGTGAGTGCTGGGCACGGCTCTGCCCTCCCGCGGGCACCGGGGCGGGCACCTGGGTGGGTTCTGGCATGCACGTCCCCCCACGGGCACGCTGCAGGGCAGAAAGGTGCGCTGGGGCTGAGCGCGTCCTGCAGGCCCTCTGGAGCCGGGCTGCACAAAGCGCCTCGAGCCGCACCGAGCCCTGGCCCCGCACGCCCTGGGGCATCCCCAGCACTTCCCAAAGGATGCGGTGTCCCCCTCGCTGTCAGTGTCACGTCAGCAGTTTTGCAAGAGGGTTTCCAATCCGCCGTGATGTGACAAGTGAGCCAGCGTCCCCGAAGCTGGGCAGGGACGTAACCGTGTCGCTCTGCAGGGGCTGCTGCTGATCATCGTGCTGTGAGCCGGGCAGGGCGCGGGGAGCTCTGAGCGCAGCCCCAGGCAGGAGGAGGAGGCCCAGCTGGACGGAGCGTCGGGACCGGCGTTATCTTCTTTCCTTTCCTAAACGTGCTTCAAGATTCTTGGTAACATTTAAGGCACTTTAGGTTAAACTGGCTCACACGAGTGCTGAGATACTTGCATAAGCCAGGACCAGGTAGGCAGCTCGACGTACAGATATTTATTTGGAGAAATTAGGGTGCGTTAGAGGCCACAGCTGTAGCAATTGCAAGTGATGCTGCGGTTGGATTGTTAAATTCCTTGAAAATTTGTCCTGTGGGAAAATTGTTCTCAATATAATGAAAAAGTGAACTTTTTGCATGTGGCTGTCTACGCGAACATCGCGGTCCGTGCTGAGGAGAGTACGAGGTGCTGAGCGGAGCTGGGGATACGATTGTCGTGAATTCCTTTAGTAATAAACATTCCCTCTCTTTTAGTGCGGAAGGAGGTTCTTGTTTCTGGTGCTTCTCAGGGAGAGCACCTCTCCTGCCTCCTGCTGGGGGTTTGGCTCCTCTCTGACAAGTGGCACTTTGGGGTTTGGTTTGAAAACTTCCACCCAAAATTCCTGAGAGCAGCGCTCTCGGATTGTCAGAGGCTCCTCCTGCCTGTGTAACCCATTGATCCAGTGCTCCACACAAGCAGAAATCAGAATGAAACTGAATTTCCAGGGGCTATGAAGCATTTGCTAACAGAAACTGAAGGGGAAATGCCATCACCAGCTGGCTGAGAGGTGCAAGGGCACGGGCATACGTCCTGTGCACGCAATAGTCCACGGCTGCTGATGTCTCTGTCACGGGGAAAAGAACTCAGGCAATTTTGATTTCAGAAGAAGAAATGATTTTGTTTAAAATCAGGCAAGCAGACACCTGCTTGTCCCTGCACCAGGCGTTACTGCCGGCGTGTCCCCTACTGCTGGCTGCCCCGGGCTGCCGGCACCTCGTCGCTCTCCAAGCACGGGCGATGCGCGGCGCTGAGCACGTAAGGGACGGGGCAGCCCCGTCCTGCGCTTCTGCCTGCAGGTACGAGGGTTGAACACCCGCCTGGGCAAAGCCCCTGGCTGTTGTGCTGACTTCCAGCGGCATCGCAAGGGGATGTCACAGAGCAACCGCTGAGCACGCTTTGGGAGCCCTGCTCCGTGCTGCGGTGGGAACAGGGGCACCTTCCTGAAGGGCCGGGGCAGCAGCACTCGGCACAACGCAGTGCTCCTGCAGCTCGCCTGTCCGAGGCTCTGAATTGCTGCTGGCACCAGGAGTGAATCCGGGGCCAGAAACTGCAAGCCAAAAAGTGGAAGGAGAGTGATGACTGTCCACTGTTGACAGAACGCGGAGCACATGTTTCCAGCGCCCTGCGTGCTAGGTGACGCGTTTGGGCTGGCACTGGTGTGCCTGGTGCCAGGGGAGAACTGCTGCCAGCTGGCGGGCACCCGGCTCCCTTGTCACAGGCAGGTGTGACACCGGGCGCTGCATCCTGCTCGCTGCCTCGTGCCCGGCCCCGCTGCGCTGAGAGCACTGTGCCCCGACCCGGCGGCACGGTACCGGCCGGCAGGGGCCTGGCATCAGGGTGACCCCAGCCCCTGCTGCCCGTGGAGCGGTGAAGCCCTAGGCAGAATGTCTGCTGCCAAACAAATAAATGCTCTTACCAGTGTAGCTTGTTCCTCCTGGGAAGCTGAGTTAAGATGTATTTGTCAAAGAATAATGGTTGCAGCTCTACCAGCAAACTTTTATTAGGAACAGTACCTGCTTTTGCCAACTTCGGGCATTAAAACCATTAGTCAGGTTCCCAGGACGGGCATAGAAAACTTCAGGTTTTTTTACTCCCTGCAATAAATCACCCCGGCTTGCTTTGTTTCCTTTCCTATTCCTAAGTCTCTGAAATATGAGGTTTTCAAGTGCTTCTCAGCAGCTCCAAAGGCTAGAAATGATGCAGACAGAAGGTGCACGTGAAGGCAGATGTTCGTGTAACTAACACCGCTTCGTGGGCTGGGGTGCTGGGCGCAGCAGCACCCTCAGCGAGCAGCGCGGGTGCTCCTCCTGGGCAGCACCCACCGTGCCCCCAGGCACCCCCGGCTGGCCCTGGGTGCTGGGGGATCTGCGGGCTTCTGCCCCTTGGGACCTGAGCATGGGCACGCTCGGGCCCTGGGGAGCAGCAAGCACCGGTGCCGCCCCGATGGCTCCCAGTGCCCGCTCTGCCTGGCTGTGTCAGTCGCGTGTTCTCGAAAATACACCCGGCTTCCAGTCTAATATTAGAAACCATTGTACTGATGGCAATTTGTTTCTTCCTCCTGGCCCAGCTCACCAGCTGTTTTGTTCCCATAGTAACACTAGAGATGGAGGCTTTTCGCCTGGAAATGTCTCCTGTGGGTAGGGGAGATGCTCTGCAGTGGAGAGGCACGGGGCTGCCTTGTGTCCTTAGAAATTAGGGGAATTTTGATGTTTCCTCAGTTAAATCTGAGGTCTGGGCATTCGTCCCGGCCCTGGTGCTCAGTGAGATGAAATTCATCCATCTTTTGGTACAGGTCATTGAGTGGAAAAAGTCAATAGTCGTACAGGAAAATGCAATATTAAAGAGAAATGTTTAATTAAAGCGTGGAACGTTGTTACAATCCATCCTCCCAGAGCAACAAAAATGCCAAGAGCAGCTCTGGAAGAGAAAGCCACTAGTGCAATGCCATTATTATTCTAAACATGGGGAAGTGTTGCTTTAGTAAGGAAAGAAGATTTTTAATGTTTCACACAGTGGAAGACCACAAAGCGTGCCTTCAGGGTCAGTGGGGCGGCTTCTACTCCTTTCCTCCAGGCCAAGCCGACGGTGCAGTGGGTTCAGACCATGGCACTCTGCTCCCTGGGGCTCACTCGCAGCTTGAGGTTGCACAGGACCGAGACGTAGCCCTACAGGTGGGCAGGGGAGCGGGCAGGAGGCCTGGGCGCTCACAGCCTGCATGGCTGCAGGGCCCTGCTCCTCCTTGTGTGTGCTTTTTGCTTGGGTTAATATGGGACGCCTACGTAAGGCGATGAAGCTTGGTTCTGTGGGTTAGCAGGACGGGAGGAGCAGGCTCGGATTTATTGCAGAGCCAGGAGGTAAGCGTCAGTCCTCTTTAAGTCAATGTGTAGCAGGGAGCAGCTGAAACGCCTTGTTTCAGGGAGCAGCTTAAACGTGTTGCTCCTTACCTTGTGAATCATGACGCTGACGTCAGTGTAGTTGAAGCCAGACATATGTGGCAGGTGGACGCCTTCCCTCAGCACAGCTGGGAAGAGAAACGGGGAAAGGAGAACGGGGAAGTTCCCAGCTGAGGGCTGCCCCTTGCGCAGTGCGCGGTGGTGCCCGCAGGACGTCCCCGCTCCTCACCATCCAACCGCGCCGGCACCTCCTTGCGGATGGTGGCCAGGAACAGCTCCTCCAGCAGCGCACCCTGCAGAAGGGAAAACCACAGGGTTGGTTCCTTGATGGCCTGGCTCCAAGGGGCGATGGGAGAGGCTGGGACCAGCAGCAGCAGGGTCCTGGCACTCTGCCGTGAGCACTGCGAGCACGCGCTGCCCAGCTGGTGGTCTGGCCGTGGTGCTCATAGGGTGAGCTCAGGGTGGCGTGAGCTGGCTGAGGATGGCTGGGTTTAGGGGATGGTGCTTAAGCAGGGCTGCTGCGTTCAGCGCGGCGAAGGCAAGGGCCCCGCCATGCTCCATTGCCAGGGGTGTCGGGGGCACTTACCGGCACCAGGCCCACGTCGGAGGCAGCCAGGCTGAGCTCAGCATCCCTGCAAAACAAACGACAGCACGGGGGTTCCTCAGGTGCCCTTTGGCCAGGTCACCAAGTAGTTCTTAGCTGCGGCTGGTCACAGGTAGAGGCTTGCACATTGCTCTGAACACCAGGGCAGTGCCCGGGGCCGGGTGCATCGCAGCAGGGATCTGGGGGTCTCTGGCCCCAGGACCATGGTAAGGGCTTGCTGTGTGTTGTGGGATGCTCGGGGTGATGCCCAGCAGCTGAGCACAGTTTCTGTTTTCCTCTCCAGCCATGCTACTGCAGCCTTGCCATTTCCCTTGGGCTAGAGCTGCCTCCATGGCAGCCAAGCTATCAGAGTGAAGAAATTCCCTAGGCTACTTTGCTTCTCCCATCCCACGCTCTTATAACCGGGCCCTGTCCCAGGCAGGGCACAGCCAGGCTCGTTACTCTATCACTGCTGCAGAGATCATCATCCGTGTGTCGGCGACGTGGAGGTGCAGTCCTGCAGTCATGTCCTGCAAGGAGAGCGGGATCAGAGTGAGCAGACTGCCCCATTTCAGCTCTGAATGCTGGGTGCGATGAAGCTGTCTGCGCGCTGCCACTGCAGCATGTGCTCGCACCGTGCTCGCGCCGGAGACCGATGCCGCTGGGACCGTGCCCACCGTGCCAGCCCCGTCCCGCAGCACGCACTCACTCACCACGCTGAGGCTCAGGAAGCTCTGGAAGTTGGGTGAGCCCGCCCCGACGTGCACGGTGAGGAAGAGCTTCAGGGCTGCCTGGCCTTCCTCCAGCACCACCCGAGAAGAGCTTCTGAGCACGGCCCTCAGCGTCACGGGCAGGTCCTCGGGGTACAGGGAGCCCACCTGTGAGGGTCATGTTGCCAGCCCGGCTGCCCTGCGGCGTGTGGAGGGCAGCGGGGGCACCGCCGGGGCTGCCCCACGCCTGCCGGATGCAGCCACGCACCTGAGTGATCTTCTGTGCCAAGGTGGCGGTGGTCAGCTGGCTCTGGAAGACAATGCACAGCCCGTCAGCTACGGGCAGCAGCTGGCACAGCCACTGCCTGAGAGCTGCGCGGCTGCCGACGCACGGGTTCTTCCCGGGGCACCAGCACGTGCTGGGAGCCGTGTTTTGTCCAGCTGCGATGGCAGATTTCCCCCGCATCGCCTGACCCGCCGTGTTTTTGCCCGTGAGTGGAGGTAAGAGCCAGGGGTGACGTGGTGCTGCTCCAGGGGTGCTCAGAGACACCCTCATTTCTTTGCAGGGAGTGCATCTCCGTGGGGCAGGGGCAGAGCAATTGCTGTCTGTTGAGTCATTCCCTCCTCCCTTGCTTGCTACTCACCGGGATGGTCACGTTGAAGGCTCCAGCCCTCTCCAGGGCAAAGAGCAGGGTGGTGTAGAAGTGCTCAGACAAAGCCAGCACGAGGTGGGAAGGGCTGGAGCTCGCCAGCTCGGGCATGCTGAACGGCACGGGGTTGACCGGCAGGGGGATGGCCACCCCCTCCACCTGGTACATCGTCTGCAGGGGACACAGGGAGGTGGAAAGGGGTTGGGGTGCTCGGGGTGTCCACCACGCCCTGCACACACTCAGCAACTGCCTGCACAGGGCAGGCTAGAGAGCACGGGCAGGAGCTGGGCTGCCGAAGGCATGGGCTGGTGCTCACCTGCAGGGACAGGGTGATCCCATGCTCAGAGAACACGGGGACAGCCAGCGGCAGGTACTGGAGCTGGCAGCTGGGAGTGACGGGGAGCAGGGCTGCAAAGCGAGCAGAGGGACACTCAGGGGGGAGCAGAGATGGAGGTTGTGCCTGTGGCCATCCTGGGCTCCCCAGAGGAACAGGGCCAGGTGAGGAGGGGAAGAGCAGAAGGGTTCCTTTCTCGTGTTTTGTCTCCCTCCCCACTCCAGGGTTTCTGGTGCAGCTGATGGAGAAGGAGGGAGGCAGCGGGTCTGTGCCATCCCAGCACGGAGCCGACCCCAGGCGGACGCTGCTTCTCGCTGCATCCCGAGAGCCGCTTCAGCAGCAGCCCCTGCAGCCAGCGAGCCCAAGAGCCGAGCTGCTCACCTGTCAGGGACATCAGCTGCTCGTTTGGGAAAAGCAGCAACTTGGAGATGTCCAGGCACAGCTGTGGGACAGAAAACAAACTGTGAGAGGTGGGAGATGAATGCTGGGGCTGCAGGCACCATCCCTGGGTGCCTCTGCTGCAGCCTGCGAGTCCCCACCAGCAGATGTGGGCTGCAGGTGGGGGCTGCATGTGGGGGTGGCCACGCTCGCTGCCCGCGTGGCTTCTGCTCCTCGTCCTGTGCAGGGCTGCGGGGGGCAGCCAGCAGCATAAGCAGCGGGTTCAGGTCGTCACAGAACCGTGCAGCTTTGTCTTGTCCCGTCCCCTCTCCAAACCGATGTCATCTTACCTTATCGACATCAAGCTCCTTGTCCAGCTCGGAACTAGAGGACTTGCTGCATGAAAAGATCAGAACGGGGGAAGTCAGGCAGCACCAGCCCAGCCAAGGGTATGCTGGTGTCTTTTGATCTGACCCAAAAAGCATCCAGAGACATCCTTATCATTGCTTTCTGCCACCTATTAAGCGGTGAGTACAGTTCAGAATCCTAAAAAGCGGAAGGCCTGCCACTGGGCTTGCATTAATTCTGCTCCCTTACGAGAGAATGAAGCTCTCTGAACATGGGGAGGACACAAGCTGCAAGCAGAACAACGTTTCTGCCACAAAGCTAAGAGATTTGTGTTCACATTTGTAAGCTTTCAGGATCAGCTCTTGGTCCTGTCGCCTTTCTGCACACCAGTACTCGTCACCCAGCGTCTTTCCCCCATTCACCCAGACCCCATGGCAAAGGAAACCCGGGGCCAACCTTTCCTTCTCCTCGGTGCTCCGCGTCTCCTCCACGGTGGGTCTGCAGGCAGAGGGCACCAGCTGCAGGTTGCCATCGGAGCCCAGGTCCACGTGGAGGTCGGCCTGTATGGACAGCCTCGCCTGCCTCGCCTGCCCGGGCGCTGCGCTGCGTGGGGGGACACAGAGCGCTGGGGGCTGCCCCGTGCCACGGCCCCACGCCGCGGGTGGGTGCTACTCACGGGGAGGGTGCCATGCCCAGGTCCGCCTCGATGCCCAGCCGCAGCCCGGCCTCCGGGACGAGCGACAGCGACAGGTCGAGCATCGTGACGGAGGTAATTCGGTTCCTTCTGGGGGAAAGGTGGGGGTTAGGAGCTCTGGGTGTAGTGCAGAGATGCCAAGGGTCTGTGGGGTCGGCACCCGGCACCCGAGGGTGGCACCAGGGTGATGCCAGCAGGCCCCAGTGGAGGAGCCAGGAGCTGGCTTCTAAACGGATGTTTTAAACAGCCAGGTCAATTCCCAGAAGGATTTTTGCTTTTTTTTGGCAATATTCAGTGTGCTCCAGTGAAGCCCCAACACGAAGCAGTGGCGTGGTAGCAAAGCCCGGGCGAGACAGAGCCGGGGACTCACCTGCTGGGGTCTGGGAAGCCAAGGAGCAGGTCTGAGGCTCTCGGGGCCATCAGGTCCTTCCTGAGGACTATCTCTGCATGTGGCTTTGAGGCTTCAGCAACTGTGAAACAGGGTGGACACTTTATGAGACTCTCCTGAGCCTGTGATCTCGTGCAGAGAGATGGATGCACAGAAACCTGTCCCCCTCTTCCTAAATCCCACGGTTAGGGGATGGTGAAAACCAGCCGACTCACGGCGCGGGTTTATGGAGCGTGTTGCTCCAGCAGCTGGCAGGAAGGCACCCCTGCCCCGCTGTGGCTTTGGGGCATGGGCTGCGTACTTACGGTAGCTCAGCCCCGAGGGGGTGATGATGCCCCCACAGTCAGGGGCCCTGGTGGCCAGCGCAGGGCCCAGGAGGGCCAGGAGAGCACCCAGGGCGCAGAGCGGGGACCCGGCGCTGCCTGCGGGAGGAGAGTTCAGTCAGGTGAAAAGGTGAAGTGCCATCTGCCTCTGAAAAACATTTTGGAATTGTTTCTATATCATTGTTTCTGATGCTCTTACAGCATCAAGAAACCAGGTCCTCCACGCTGCCTAAGAACAAGCACATCTGCACCAGCCTCTGCAGGAGGAGGGCTTCTGGTCAGCACCGATGATCTCCGAGACCCCCCAGGTAAACGCAAGCAATGCCCACATCATTCTGCTCATTCTGGGAATGCATTTTACCTTTTCTGGTTGGCGCTCCCATTCTTCCAGCTCCGTCTGCGTCTTGCTGTGGCCGCACCAAGGGCTCGTGTTTGCTTTATATAGCTGCGTGCCCGGGGCTGGTGGGGGCAGGGATTGGCACTGAGGCTGGAGGGGGTGCGCCGGGCAGAGGGCTTTGTTTCCATGCCATTTTTATTGTTTCCCCATAGACCTGATTACATTGGCCATCGCCCTGGCAGGGTGACACGTCGAGCAGCAGGTGCGCGGGCAGCTTGCCTTCATTGTGGCCACTGAGGAGCACAAAGGTCCTGGCAGGAGGGTGCCCGGCGATCAGACGTTGGCAGGGGGCGAGCATCGGTTCCGGCTCCCCGCAGCCTCGACTTCTCCTGACACCCAGGCGGGAGCTGCTGCTCTGTCTCCCTCCGTGTCTGTGACCCCAGCCTTGAGGCACGGGCCCTGCCCTGACCCGCTCGGCTCGGCCCCTTGGCCGCAGGCTCGGCAGAGCGGTGCTGCTTGGCGCACCTGTGCCGTGCGATCAGCTCCCGTCCTCTCCAGTCGGCTGCACGAGTCGCTGGCTCCGGGTGCATCCCGGCGTGTTCAGGGAAGGCCTTGGCTCTCAGCAGCACTGTGTTGGCTTCTCAGCGTGGCAGTGGGTGCCGGGAACAGCGGCAGTTTCAGCCACGTTGTGTATTGCCACTGAGAGCATTCAAGTAGCAGTGTCAAGAGAAAATACAAAGACGTGTGTCTAAAAGCCTCCCAGGGGAGAGCAGAGTTTACACCTCCATGCTGATGCATGTGGACCATTTAGAGATGGGGAATGTGTTCAGAAAAGCAAATCCAGGAGATGGCGACCTGCAGCGAGCAGCTGGGGGCGATTCCCGACATCGGGAGAGCTGCAGGCAGGGCTTAGGGAAGTCTGCGAGAGAGAGCTGCCGCGCTCGGAGCAGGCTGGGACTGGCCCCCGTCGAGCCGTGCTCTAGCACAGGACATGCCAGCAGCTCCCTCTGAAGCAGCGCTGGAGGTTTGTCTGTGGCTGTCACCATCACTTACAGCAGCGTGGGGATGAGCTGACGGGGCGAGAGGGCACCGCGGTGCTTGGGCGTGGGGTTTCTGCTCCTGAAGGGCTGCTCTGGACCTGACGGTCCCCATGGAGGCTTAATTAGATGTCGGCTTACAGCAGAGGGACTGATCAGGGTACTGGCTCTGAGGTGTCCGCCTGGCGTGATGGGCTCCGAAATGGGAGTTATCTGTGTATCCCACGCTCCTGTCAGATAAGATGTAAATCTCCCTGTCTGCGCTTAGCAGAGCCACGGAGTCCATCACCGAGGGAGGCAACGACAGCTTAAGCCCCGTGACATGATTTCTACAGGAATGAAGAGAAGAAATAAATTCCATGGTGCTGCAGGATCCCAGCAGGGCAGGCTCTGGGTGAGCTGGGTGGGTGCCATGGGGACGGCCCCAGCCCTGGTGGGTGCCATGGGGACGGCTCATCCTGGGTGCTGAGCAAGGGAGCCGGCCTCGGGCACACTGGGAGTGCCACCTGACACCTGCGGATCGAGGGCTTACCCAGACTTTCAAATTTATTAAATTATTTGTGTTGGAAGATGGCAGAAACACGGAGGGATTAGTTTTACATCACAGTAATTACTCAGCTCCTTAATCCGTTGTTGTTTTCCTCTTTCTCAGCAGCACTTTGTATATATAGGCCTCTCCGTTTCCTGCCCCTCTGCAGAAGGTCGGCGCGAAGCTCGTGCAGCTCTGGGAGCGCTCCGTGCGGCAGATCCAGGTGAGGCCCAGCCCATTCCCTGCAGAGACCTGTCCCGGGCCGCGGCAGGATTTGGAGGCCACACACGGCTCTGGTGCTTGTGCAGGAGGAGGGCTGGGGCTCGGCTTCTGTGCCAGCCGTGGGGCAGGAGGAGCAGGAGGCAGCGTGCCGATGGCACTGCTCTGCGGCGTTCAGACGGCTGCGTTCAGGGCCCTGTATTCACCCTGTGCTCTGCCCAGTGCCGCTCACGTGGAGCCCCTGCCGTGCTGTCTCCAGACCATTGTCTCTTTCTGTCCCTTCAGCCACCTCCGGAGCCTGGTGAGCAGTGGTGCTGGCTGTGAAGATGCCCAGGCTCTGGTGCATTTTGCTGCTTGGGGGCTGGCTGGGAGTGTCACAAGGCGCTGGCGGCCCAGGGGCCGTGCTCAGGGTGGATGTCGGGACAATCGACCACGGTAAGTGCCTGGCCTGGGGACAGCTGTAGGCAGAAGCAGGTCCGTGTGTCCGTCCATGGGCACAAAGCCAGCTGTGCGCCCCGGGGCTTTCTGCATTGCCCAGCGCCCGCTGCTCCTGGCCGTGCCCCTCGGACCCAGCACTGCGAGGGCACAGCTGGCTCCCGGTGCTGCCACACGGCCCCTGGCCACAGCAGGAGAGCGGTGCCAGAATCCACCCCATCCTTCTCGGGCTCGTGCTGAGCCCGGTGCCAAGCGTTGGTGCCTGACTCTTGTCCTGCTGCCACCCTTAGACTGCACCAGGAGCCGCTTCCTTGTGGTCATCGCTTTGCACACGCGAAAAGCATGGACGGGCGGGGGTGGGCTGGCGTGGGCACAGGGCTGCCTCGTGGGTGTTTTGCTTTCATGTCTAAAAGCGAAATGCATGCACAGCGCCTGACTGTGCGTGACTGTGAGCTTCAGCAGGGTCTGCAGGGACTGCCAGCACCCAGATTTACAGCATGTGGGGCACCCTGGCTGTGCCCATGCCTGTTGCAGCAGGGATGTGTTGCCAGCCCTGCCCCATGTGGGGATGGGTGCAGAGTTCCCCCATCTCCGGCACTGGCTCCCCGCTGGGGTTTGTGCTAAGCTCCTTGTCTTGTGCGAATATTCCAGCCGTCTCCACTGCGCTGAGCGATGTTCTTCAGGAGCTGGAAGCAACTAAAAAAAAGCCCAACACCAAGCCCATCAAAGGCATCTCCGGGTGAGTGATGATCAGCAGCTTTTCACCGGGAGCCTGAATCTGGAATCACAAAATAAAAGCAGAAGGTTTGGAAGTGTCAGCCCGGAGGCAGAAACAAATCACTCCCCACTAACAAGCGCGGTATTAAAGCTGGTGATTTTCTGCATGGTTGTGTCTGCAAAGACACGGACCAACTATAACTTAAAGGCAACAAAGAGTGTCAGCTCCTGCTTCAGAGCCAGCCGGGGACGGCTGCCGTGGCCCCGTGGCACCAGGGGGAGTTGACTGTCAAATCCTCGGGTGCCGGCTTTTGGGAGTGAATCCTGAGGGAACCCAGGGCTGCTGGGGGGTCAGAGCTGGCCTCAGCCTGGCAGGGCAGCTTGGGGTGGGAAACATGGAGAGGTTTTGGATGCCCAAATGTTCTGTTCACCTTTTTCAAAATTAAACTTTGGAATCATTTCTGAACTTAAGAGCGGACTTAAGTGGAAAGAAAACTGTTTGAACAAGAAGCTGAGGATTAAAGATGGTGAGGGCAGTATCAGCAGGGGGCAGCTCCAGCGGCATCCCTGTCCCTGCACTTTTCCTCTGTTTTCCCCCAGGCTGAAGGTGAAGGAGCTCCAGCCCCCAGTGATGCTGCTGAGGCTCTCGCCAGGCGTGGGTCTCTCCACGGCCGTGCTGGTCCAGATGACATTCACAGGGATGAGGTGGGGGAATGGCATCTGTGGGGCAGCTGCTGCGGGGCTGTGGCCGTTCCGGAGGCTTTACCTCATGCTACTGAGCTCTGTTCTCTGCAGATTCGTAGGAGGAAAAACAGAAATCCAGGTGGCAGCCAATCTGACCGCCAGCAGCTGGCTGGTGCGGGATGTGCAGGGCAGCCCCCGGCTCAGCACCGCGCGCTGCCGCGTGGCCCTGCTCAGCGCCAGGACCCACCTGCCCCCGCGGTGAGCGCTGGTGTTAGTGGTGCCAGGGTCAGGCAGCAGCAGTGGGGGCAGTGAGCCTGTGGGAGCAGGATCCTGTAGAACTCAGGTGCTTCTGTCTCCCAATGTGCATTCATTGAGGGCTCTGTTTTTTCCCAATAAAAAACAGCCCAATGGAGCACTCATTTCTGGCTGAAGTCCTCACTTTGGTACTGTGCTCCTTGGATAACTGAGCTGCTTTTAGACGTGGAAGTTTTTAGCTTGTTCAAAGCCAAAAAATGGCATTCTTGAGAAAAGATGTGTACAGAGAGAAAATGTCTTCTATTGGACACCAGGCTGGCCTAACCCACGCCAGACAGGCTTCCTCAGTGCCTGGCTTCCTTGCGTTTCGGTCTGCGGTGAGCACGCGTTGCTCCGTGCCTTGCGCTCTGTTGGCTGACGTGTTCTCTGTGCCCAGGGCGCTGCCCCAGTTCAGGAGCAAGTCGCTCAGCAGCACCCTCCAGAAGGTGCTGCCCAGCCTGGTAAGTGCTGCCCCGTGCTCCTGAGCACCTCCTGGCCTGCCCCTGCCCCTGCCCCTGCTCCTGCTCCTGCTCCTCACCTCCCAGTTCTGCGTTCCCCAGCCCTGCCCCACAAGGGAGCTCTGGGCTGCTGGCAGCGAGCGGCTCAGCCCGGTGCTGCTGTGCTGCAGCACCGCAGGGAGGGCTCTGCCTGCCGGGAGCCTGCTCCCAGCTGGTGATGGGGGGATGCTGGGCTTGGGCAGCGCCCGTGGTGCTGGGCATTTCTTCCTGAGGGCTCCTCCAGGGTTAGCTTTGTTGCTGCAGAGTTGGTCTGGTTTACTCAGCTATCTGCAGGGGGTGCGTGGCCCTGGCTGCCACGGAGCCGTGCTCCCACCAGGAGCTGCCGTGCAAGGTGCTCTCACAGTCCTCTTCTCACCCTACAGCTGTGCCCCGCCGTGGACATGGTGCTCGGCCTTGTGAACGCGAAGTTCACCACCATGACTGGTAAGCTGGCACCTATCCACCCGTCCAGGCAGCCACCCACTGCGCCCACCACCCACTTAACCCTGGTCCACTCCATCCCCTTGCAAGTGGCGGCACAGAGCTGCCACTGGGAGCAGGCATCCTGCTGCACCCCGCTGGGATGGGGGGGACAGCCCCTGGAGGGGCCACGTGTGTGCTTGCAGGGAGGGAGCAGCCCAGCGCTGCCGTGGTTGGCCCTGGTGACACAGCTGCCACCAGCGCGGCTCCTGCTGAGCCTCCCCTGCCTCCCTGCAGCCACGATCCCCCTCGGGACTGCCGGGACGCTCCGATACGCTCTGCTGAACCCACCCACAACGAGCGAAACTTTCATCCAGCTGGATCTGAAGGTGAGTGCTGCCAGCGCTGGGTCCCAGGGGGTGCTCTGTCTGACGCCCCTTTGCTCAGAGCCCCGATCCCTCTCACCCGTTGGCAGGGTCTGGCAGGGCTGCGGGTGCGTGCCGGTTGCGATACACCACCCAGCCTTGCCCTCAGCCCATGTTTTCTGTGGGTTTTATTGCTCTGTTTCGTTGCTGGGGCTGCAGAGGTGCATCCGGTACCCTGGGCATGCTCCAAGTGCAGGTCCTGGAAATGGCGTGTGCTGACAGGCTCTTTATGCGGGTCATTTTAGACCGTTCTCTGCAGCAAGGAGGGAGAGGAGGTTGCGCCCCCCACAGAGCAGCCACCTCTCACTTCTTTGCCACCGAAGAGGGATGCTGCCTCCCAGCTCATCCTGTCTGCCAGCTTCCTGAGCGCTGAGCTCTCTGTTATGCAGGCGTCCTTTGATCTGAACATCAGCAATAACATGGTGGGTGATTTGGCCTTGAGATTTTCCTCCAGGTTCCTAAAGAATGCAGGGGATGTCGTCTGGGGACTCGGCGGGTGCTGGGCACTGCGTGGCCACAGCAGCCCCTCCCTAACCCTTCTCCCCTCCCCATGTCGAACCCCCTCAGCTGCTTAACGTCCCTCTGACACTTCTTCAACAGGTTCTGGGACTTCCCCCACTGGTGACCACGACACTTAGAGCCCTCATCCCCGAGGTGGGTGGACTTGGCGTGGTGCTGCTGCTCTTCGGGTCCCCTCAGCCACTGACGGCAGCAGATAGCACTGCTCTCCGTCCACCCACTGCAGCCGTTCCCAAGGCTGTGCTGGGAACCTGCTCCCCAAGGTCACACCGGTGCTTTCTGTGTTTTATTAGCAGAGCTCTTCTTTATGAGATTATTTACAGGACACACTGATGAGCAGCGTGGACCAGGCTGTCTGGTCACCACTGCCCTTGGTGGAAGTCAGTGATGCTCAGCAGTCATAAGTTCGATCCCCAGGGCAGTGAACTGGAAAGGGCCAGGAACGCCACCCTTTGCTTCGGCTTTCCCCAGATTTCCACGGTGCTGCCTCCATCACAGCCAGTGGTGATCGAAATGCGAGAAGCGAAACCGCCGCTGGTGACAATAGCCCCGGACAAAAGCACTGTGCACCTCTTCAGCACCGCCGCGTTTTGGGCTGCCAGTCGCAGCTCTGCTCCTGGATCCCTCTTCGTCCTGGACGTGGTGAGCCGAAGCCCTTGGCAGCGCTGGCTGGATGTGGCCGCCCCTGCCTGAGGCAGCGAACCCGGGGGGTGTGGGGCAGTGGGCAGGGCTGCGGGGCTGCAGCGGCCACCGGGTGCCGCTCAGCCGCGGACGTGTCCCGCTGGGGACCCGCTCCCCTCTCCTCCCTGCAGCACACGGAGCTGGGAGCGCAGTTTGCTGTTGCAGAAGAGAGGCTGCAGTTCTCCCTCACGCTGGACAGGTAATGGCTGCTGGCCTTTGTGCCCGGTGCCACCGCCAGCAGAGGGACAGTCGCATGCTGCTGGAGAGCCCACACCCGCTGCACCTCGCCGGTGCATTCCCACCCCTCTGCAGGAGCTTTGTGCACTTTGTGCTAGCAGCTGTTTAAAAGAAGAAAGAGGGCTCTGTGTGACATAGTGCAGCTGAACTGCAAAGACCTGTGGGGGTCTTTGCTCTGAGGGGTCTAAACTCGGGCTGGAGGGGTGCTCCAGGGCAGGCAGTGGGCACGGCAGCGTGAGAGGTGACCCCGGTGCTTGGTGTCCCCACAGACTGACCCAGGTGGCCGTGGCGAACTCCTCCGTTGGCACCTTTGACGTGAGTCCTGCGGGGGGTGGGCGCGGCGGGGGCAGCGCTGAGCTCTGCTCTGCAGGCCTCAGCACAGCAGCGCTGGGCAGGGTTTCAGTCTCCGGAGCCTGGCCCTGTTTCCTCAATTAATAAGGACAGATTTATTAAAACGCTAAAGAAGGCCAAACTGAAAGCTGAAGATCAAAATTTCAAGGAAGATGTCGTAAATGGCAAATTAACTGCCAACCCCCCTGGCCCCTGCTCGCCATGCACCGTGTGAATTCCCGGGAGGGTCTGGGCCATAAATAACAGCCCGCTGCCGGGCTGCGAGCGTGCTCTGCCCCGCACCACGTGCCATGAATGCTCAGGTTCCCAAATCTCGCTCTGATCCCAGTGCAGCAGCAGGGCCACGTGGGGTGGGCGCTGGGGGCTGGTGGGCGAGGTCCATCCGTCCGTGCACGGGGCTGGGTGGCGCGGAGGAGCCTGCAGCAAGGGCACTGCCTGCCTGGGTGCCGTGCTGCTGCAGGTGCGAGAAGGCTCTAATTTCTGGCAGCTTTCACTGAAATTTAGAGTTTTTCAAATGTTCCCATTTGTCTTGGGGACCTGTGCAATTTTGCCGTGATTTGAGGCCGCGCTGGATGAATTAATGGGAGGGAGGCTGACAGGTGTGGCTGCTGGCGTTCGGAAAGATGGGCTGCGTCCATCACCCCTCTGTGTTTCAGGAGCTGCCGCTGAGAGGAGTTCTGGCAGATATTATTCACGTGGCTTACGTGCCATCCATCAACAGTAAGCACGGCCACGGCTTCATCCGAGGGCTCGCTTTCTGCACAGGGGAAATGGTTCTCATTTCTTTTCCTGTAGCCTGTTGTTATCATTTTGTTGGAAGCAGCGCTGACTGGCTGACCTTGCATACTCTTCCTGCCCCCAGTGGCAGTGAGTGATGGCCCCAGAACTGCTGGTCCCTGAGCTGGTGCAGGGCGCTGGGGAGGGGCACGGCCCCGCAGGGCAGGGGCTGGGGGCCTCTTCTCTGCCACCTCCCTGAGCATTGCTGCAGTCCCCAAAATCAAACCTGCTTGCCAGGCAAAACTGGGAACAGATCTCATAACTGTTCTGCAGCCTCCAAAAATCCTCTCGCCCCACTTCACCATGCCAAAGCACCGCTAAAGAAGCCCACCCTAGAGCATCAGTTTATCTGCTTAACTCCGGTGGGAAGCGTGCCAAAGGACGAGATTTCATTCGCGCTGCCGTACGCAAGCTGGGGTGCCAGGGGCTGCCTGCTGTCCCCGTGCACTCCCCACCTGACACCTCCCCGCTGCTTGCAGGGGCGCTGCGAGGAGGGGTCCCGCTGCCCCCGCTGCTGGGCTCCCCGTACCAGCGCGTGGAGCTTGGCTGGCTGCAGGTAGGCACGGCGCCGGGGAGCGGGGCACGCCGGTGGCTGAACGCCGCCCCTAGGCACCCCTGGGCAGCAGCGGGGAGGCTGAACCCTGCCCACTGCTTTTCTCTTTGACCTGCAGGACGGGCTGGTGCTGGATGTGCCCATCACGGAGCCCTGACGCACAGGGAGGGATGGCTGTGTGGCCGGTGGGAGCGGTGGGAGGGGAGCAGCAGGGGTGCTGGCTCTGCTGGGGTCTTCTTCCCCTCCCCATGACTTTTCAATATTTTGACTCTCCCAGCTAAAATAAAGAGAGGTTGTGCATCTGTAAGGGGCTGGCTCTGAATTAATCGTGTTTGCCACAGAAATGGTGCATGCATGGGGTTGTGGGGAGCAGCATGGGCTGACCTCGAGCCCACATCTCCCATAGCAGAGGCGAGAAGTGACTGGGGGCACCCGAGGCTCTCGGTCTGCAGCGCGTGCAGGGGGCTTGTGCCCCTCGGGCCCAGCTGGGGAGCACGGTCAGACACCTCCCGGTGTGCCCGAACACTGCCGCAGTGCCTCCTACCGCGGCCCATCGGCTGCGTTGCAGGCACCGACCCCAGGCGCAGGGGTCACTTATTGTGGGTAATTACGTGTCATTAGGGCGTCAATGAACAGCTTCGATCCTCCTCCCACCGAACCAACAGGAACTGAGCATTTCTTCCCGGTGACAGGGAGCTGGTGTAGAACGAAGGTTACCTTTGAAAAAATCATTGTGTTTTTAAGAAATCGTCCTCGAGAAACTCTCGCTGTGAGGCAGGCTATGAAAGCCCCATTTGTTTCCCCGTGTGCGCTGCCAGCCGCAGCGGGCGTCTCTGCTGCGCTGCCGGTGAGGAATTGTCTCCGTGAGAGGTTCTGAGCAAGGAGGAAGGCAGCCACACCGCCAGCTCCCTCTGAGGACTGCTGCCTGTGCCTTCCCTCCGCACTGCCGTGCAAACGCTCCCAATGGCCCAGCACATTCTTTTAAAAAAGATTTTCCTTGTTGGTCTTGAAATCCATTTGGGCTTGAGTTCCTCTGGGAAGAAATACGGATCACAATGTCCGAGTGCAGCCCTGGAAGGAGAAACCAGAGCTGGAAATCTCAGGCGGCACCTGTTTAACTGGTCACGCAGCACCTCGCACGCTGCCAGGCCGTGTATCGCCTCACTGCTGCTTCGCAGCCCGCGGGGTGCGGGGCAGAACCCGGCAGGCCCCTTCCTGAGCCGGGGCCGGTGTGTTTCCTCCTGCTGCTGTGGCAGAAGGGGAAGGGGCCGGGGGGGGGCTCGCCCCAGCTCTGAGGGGAGCCCTGTGAGCCAGGCCCTGCACCCACCGCTCCGCTTGTCGCCCCAAAGCCGCCCAGTCCCAGCAGCCAGCTCCCCGTTCTCTGTCATTATTTCGCCCACATCCAAGCTCTGCCCGCTCCCCTCCTGTTAACGTTAGGACCTCTGAGGCTTCTCGGGGCAATGCCCCTGCTGCTGCCTGCCCTCACGTCTCAGCTCCCGGCTGACACAAGCGTCAACGCAATATTTGTTCGCGCTCTTCTCCCTCTGAACAAGTCTGTTCCGATTCAGTCCGTGTGTCCGTCCTCACTCGCTGATTTGGCTTCGGGTTCTTTGGGCTTTGCAGGTTGCTTTTTGCTGGACCTTGAGATGTCGTTGTCTTTATGGGAATCTGCTTTGGTTTATCTAAAATATTTGGTTGTCAGAGACCTCTGCGCTCAGGGGCAGCCGGTGCGAGGCCAAGTGGCAGTCACGCCTGGAAGGTTGCTGCGCGGGAGCTGTTCCCTGCAGCGCCCCGTGCCCCGGCGCCGTGTTGGCCATCATCGGGTCTTCACGGTCAGTCAGGTTTCGTGCCGTGATTGATTGCCCAAAGTATGAAGTGGTTCAGGAGGGATGATAACATAATACCGTGCTGTTAACACCCTCTTCCATCTTATCAAATGCCACGATCTAGCAGTGACAGCCAGGCTTTGTGCTCCAGGGGTGCCTGACCGATCAGGTTGCAGGAGAGTGACAGCTCCGTAAGTACTTTGGCACCTTTGTCATCCCTGCCTGGCCTCTAGCTAAGGTATTTTTTAAAGCTGGAATTAACGTGTGACAGAAGCTGGCTAATCTCCTGGAAATACTGATTTCCAAGTTTGCAGAAAGTATTAACTCTGAGCAAGCATTTTTCTGGACTGTTACTCCTCCAAGCTGGGGATCAGCCCATCTAGCCAGGTCCTTAATCATCGTGACAGCAGAGTGAGCAGTTCACGGCTGTCCCCTGGGCCGGCCAGCGTGGCCTCTCCTCCTGGGACAGACTGCACACTGCAGGTCTGCGGTGGGGGCTGTGTGGGTCTCAGCCCCAGAGGAGGACTTTCCTCTTCTGCCCCAAAGCTGCTGGCCAGGTGCAGCTGGAGGCGGCTGCTCCATGCACCCATGCGGTGCTGGGGCCAGGGGGCTGGAGCCAGGGCCAGGGCCAGCAGACTCTGGGTGCACACGGCGTGTTGGCTCTGCAGAATGTTTTTGCCTTTGCTCCTGCTTGTAGCAGCAAATCAATTGGCAGTAAATGAGATGTGATGCACCAGGTGCAACACAGTTTTTCAGCATGATTCCAAAAACCTGGCCAGAAATCTGAGGGGACACAGGCCTGGATGGAGGGGGAAGACCCCAGGCAGCTGCACAGCTGCCCCTCTCCTGCAGCACTTGTGTTGCCTGGGGCGGAGTGGCCAGGGAGGCCCCCCTGCTGGCGTGGCCACCCTGGGACCAACAGTCCCTGCAGGACGGAAATGATTCTGGTCCCAGCAGCTGCAGCCTGGGAGCGCCCTGGCTTTGTGGTCGAAGGCATCGCCCTCTCAGCAGCTCACCCCGCATCCCACCTGCGGTCCTCCTGCAGCGACGGGCTCAGGAGTGAGGCACGCAGGCAGAGCAGCGCTGCGTTCCCAGTCCGGCGGGGGCTCTCACAACCTGTACACGTGGGTACGTGGGGTGCCCATGTGCCTCACGGCGGTGTCGCCGTTCCTCTCCAATTCAGTGCCTCCTTCCCCTCGGTTACCAAACAGGTTCTGAGCCATTCAGGTCACTGAGGCCCAGCTGGCTTTGGTAAGTGCTGGGCAAGGTCACAGGCTGTAGGCATGTTGGGGTGGAGGGCTGGCCTTGCCTCGCTGGCACGGTGACTACCCGGCTCCGATGCCAGCTCCACGGTCTGCCTTGGCGCTGGGATGGGCGCTGCCTGGCCCTGCCTGCATCGTCCCTAATGCGTGGCACGTCCCTGCTGCGTGGGCCTGCTGTGAGGGGCAGGCAGCAGGAGCACGGCACCGAGAGCTGCACGAGTACTTGGAGGCGGGGGGTGCCCGGTATTTGGACACAGATTTTAGCCAAGGCCTTAACTTCAGATGGAGCAAAAAAACAAGTGTTTTATCAGGACAAGGCTTTTTAGCCATGCCCATATCTTGATCCAGCGAGCAAGCCCGAAAACCCAGCGCACTAACCCAGGCAGCAGTGTGTGCGTCCCTCGAGCACTGGCACCCAGGGCCGGGCTGACGTCTGCTGCTACACCTATCGGTCATTGCTCAATAATTTACCCAGCTCCTAATATCTATAAGGAAATATTTGCAGTGGAAGTCACCAGGAACCATATATTGTTTGTTTTGCTCCCCACTAATTATTTTGGATGTCCTCAGTGACATCGTTTGCCTCACTCCTATTGAAAAGTTCTGTATATAAGGATGCGTGCTGCGGGTCATCCTCAGAGGGCAGGGACACCGGCCGGAGGGATCCTCGCACTGCAGAGGTCGGCCAGGTAAGGGCAAAATCATTCCTCGGACAGCCTGCTCTCAGCTTCTGCTTCTGCAAACCCGAGCGCCTCCCTAAGGAGAAGCCTCGATGCTGGCTTGTGGCTACTGACTGTTTAACAAAAGCTGCTCTTCTTGCCTGCTGCCGGCCTGCATTACGCTCCAGCCAGCAAAAGGTGAGGCAGCTTTCAGGAGTTTCTCAGGAACAGACGTGCATGCTTCTGTGTTGGCAGTCCTTGAAGATGAAAGGGTATTTCATGATTTCTTAAATAATTATCAGTTGAATTACTTTTGGTACAACTCTAGTATCTGAGATGGGTCTTCACCTCAGGTGAACTGGAGCTTTCGCACCTGTTTTGAGCCTTCTTGATGTGCTGTTTACATTTAAATGGATTTGAGGAATGAAGTTCGTTATGGTTCTTTAAAAAGTGCCACTTCAAGATGTACGTCCCAGTGAAGCATCTCAAAGACACCGAAACTTTAAAAACTATTTTCTCCCTCTTACATTTCTAGGAAAAGGTGCTTTTATCAGAGCCAGGCCCCTGAGACGTGGTGTCTGTGCAGAGATCCCATCACTCGACCCAGGAGATGCTTTCCTTCCCAGCTGTGTTGGTGCACTCATCCTCTGTGCGTGCTGCTGCTTTTCTTTCAGTGACCAGAGATTGCGGTGTTGTCAGGGCTGGCCTGTTGTCCCACTGTGCAGGATCTTGTTTCTTGGAGCAACTCCCACCCAGAGCAGACATTCCTCAGATCCTCCCCATCAGTGACCAGCGTTGCTGACCGGTGCTGGGGTCTTCAGCCAAGAACACCTGAGCAACAGCTTTATTTTCACTTAGCTGCCATGAGGTCTTTGGAGCGGCTGCCGCTGGAGTTCTGGTTGCTCCTGCAGGTCCTGCTGCTGTGCCACCGGTGTGGTGGAGAGGTGCCAGCAGCTTCCTCTCTGAGACCATCTTCTCTGAGAGGCATTTCTCCTTTTCTTCCCTCCTTCCTTCTCCCCTGTCCTCCAGCCATCAGCCTGTGCTCACTGCTCCAGCATTACACTGATGGCAATTGCTTTCCCCAGCTGTCAGGACCGAAGATGGCTGTGTTCTGGGTGATATTCCTCCTCAGCGGCCTGCTCACCCCTTCGCAAGGGCTTGCTGGAAGTGCCCCAGTGTCTGCCAGGATGGATAAAGATGTGCTGGAAAGCGGTGAGTTCCTGGAAGAGACAGGGTTTGTCTTTATTTTGAGACCAATTCTGCACTTTCTGTCTTGTGTCCATATTTCGAAAGCCAGAAACAGGTCCAGCTCTGTCCAGCAGTAACAGTAGTGGCAATAATTGTAATCTGCATTATGAAGTGCTTTGGAGATGGCACTTCGATGCCTGCCAGCGGCTGGTGCACCACCCCGCTGTGTACAGGAGGGAGAAAGAGCCCGAGAGGAGGGGAAGGAGCAGCCAGGCTGACACAGCATGCTCGTGCTGAGTGACATGGCTCCAGCGACCTCCCGTCCTTTTCTTCAGCCCTCACAGGGTCCTTAGCCAATGGCAACCTCCTGCAGGGGCTCCTGGATGGTCTGCTCGGCCCCAATGGACTTCTTGGTGGTCTGCTCGGCCCCAATGGACTGCTTGGTGGTCTCCTTGGTGGCGATGGACTTGTTGGTGGTCTCCTTGGTGGTGATGGACTTGTTGGTGGTCTCCTTAGTGGCGATGGACTTGTTGGTGGTCTCCTTGGTGGTGATGGTCTTGTGGGTGGTCTCCTTGGTGGCGGTGGACCTCTTGGTGGTCTCCTTGGTGATGACGGCCTTGCGGGTGGTCTCATTGGTGGCGATGGACCTGTTGGTGGTCTCCTTGGTGGCGGTGGACCTGCTGGCGGTCTCCTTGGTGGTGATGGACCCGTTGGTGGTCTCCTTGGTGGCAGTGGACCTGCTGGCAGTCTCCTTGGTGGCGGTGGACCTGCTGGCGGTCTCCTTGGTGGCAGTGGACCTGCTGGCGGTCTCCTTGGTGGCGGTGGACCTGCTGGCGGTCTCCTTGGTGATGATGGTCTTGCGGGTGGTCTCCTTGGTGGCGGTGGACCTGTTGGTGGTCTCCTTGGTGGTGACGGTCTTCTGGGTGGTCTTCTTGGCGGTGGTGGTCAGCAGGGGAAAGGCACACTTCTCGGAGGAGGGCTGCTGGGCAAGGATGGTCTGCTGGGCACCATCAATGGACTCACAGGGTAAGTGAGAGTGGGAGATGTGTCTTCGAGCAGCTCTCTGTCCTTGGCCGTGCCACTTACTGCCTTTCCTTGTTTCAATCCAGGCTGAGCATTGCGAACATCACTCTCCCCAAAATAAGCCTGCGCTTCCTGCCAGGCATTGGGCTCGAGCTGAATATCTACACCCAGGTGCTCTTGGATGGCAAAGGGTAAGGAGCACCCACTGGGGGCACGGCTTGGGGCAGGGGCTGTGCCGTCTCTTTGGAAAGTAGATGGCTAGAAAATGTTCTGAGACGTGTGTCCCTGGGGCTGTGCAGCGCGGTGGGCGGACTGATCCAGCTCCAGGTGGAAGCCAACATCACGGCAAGAGTCCGGCTGGTGCAGAACAAGTCGGGGGCCCTCAGGCTGGTCATTGAAGACTGCAAGACCCTGCTTGGAGGCATCAACATCCGTGCGGGGTAGGTCCGCATGGGAGCACAGTGCATGTCACTGCGGCGGCCACGAAAAACATTTGCACCGTTGAGCATGAAAGTGTGCAAGATGCATCGGAGGCTGAAATTCCTGGTTCTCTGCCTCTGAGAGGAATTGATTAAGTTTCTCTCAAAGTTTTGACTCAAGAAAGCGTATTTCAAGGCTGTGCTGCAGTTCTAGCAGTGGGTCTGATTTGGGGGGGGGGGATGTTTTTGGTGACATTTCGGCACTGATGTTCAGCCCTGGATGGTGCAAGTAGGCCTCCTACGTCTCTTGTGCAAAGTACATTTGTTTTCAAGCTGCTAACCTATGACACATTTTGTTTCCTATTTCGCTGCTGTCTAGACCCAAAGTGCCACTTGTGGAAAAAACCTTGAAGAGCGTCCTCGGTAACGTGCTGCCTGGCGTGGTGAGTCTGCGCGAGGAGCCTCCCCCCTGCGGGTGGCTGGGCTGTTTGCACAGCTGCAGGCTCACCTGGGACACCCGGCCCTGCTGCCACCGCGGCCCCAGTGACATGAGAAATGTGCTCCTGTAGCGGCTCCTGTAACCCCACCTGTGCATGCAGGGCAGGAGGGTGACGAGCCCCTAGTCCTGCTGGCACCACGCGGCCATGCTGCTGGGTGCCCCGGGGCCCTGACTCCTCTCTGCTCCCCCAGCTGTGCCCCGTCGCTGACGTTGTGCTGGGCGTTGTGAACCAGCTGCTTGGCTCCGTCACCTGTAAGTGCTGGCGGCCCCTTGCTCCTGTCGGTGTGCTCCCACGGGGGTCTGCCCTGCCTTTAGTGTTTGTTTTATTTAGGTTGGTACACACAAATATTGTAACCACCTCCTATAAACACAACCTCCATCTAAGAGCAACATTCAACTTCCCTACCCCCAGAGCAGCAGCAGCAGCAATGTTCCCTGCAGAAAGCCACCTTGGGATCTGTTGCTTTTGGGAACAGCAGCTTTGCTGCAGACCAGTGCTCGCCAGCCCCTTGTCCGGCTGGGAACGCTGTGAGCGGGGGCTGCCCGCGGTGCAGAGGCCTTTGGGGACCGCGGCCCTCGGGAGCAGTTCCTCTCCTTGCAGCTTAGAGGCTCTCCTCCCTGTGTCCCGCAGCTGTGCTCCCGCTCGGGGCTCTGGGAAATCTCCAGTACACCCTGTCCTCCCTTCCCATCGTTGGGGACAAGTCCATCCAGCTGGATCTGAACGTAAGTGCTGCCAGACGCCTTTGGATCGGAGGGTTTGGGTAGCTCCCCCGGGGGGGTGGCTGCTCCTTCCCAGCTCTGTAGGAGAGCATTCACCGAGGGGCGCAGCTCAGCCGGGTCCCTGCGCCTGCCCCTGCGGGGTCCCTCCCCTGTTCTGTGCATGCTAATCCTTGAGGGCAGCACGAGTCAGGCTGGCCAGACACTGGCTAATTGAGCACGATTGCAACACTCACACAGCTGTTTGTCAGAAAAGTCCAACGTTAGCATTTCAAGCCAGAACACTGGGTCACCCTTTACAAAAAGGTTCAATTTGTAACTGTTGGGTATGTAATTAACGGGGATTATAACCATGCCAATAATATTGTCAATGTGTCTCACTGATCAGCAGATGTCTCAGTGCTTTAAACGGAGAGCTGTGCCGAATGCAGCCGCTGCCTGTGCTGGAGCAGTCGAAAGCAGCTGTGCAGTTATTAAAGCGCTGACCAGGCACACAGGCAGCCCCCGTCGTGCCAACCTCCTGTCCCTGCTCTGTCCCCACAGCTGCTCCTCAGGGACGCGGAGGGCAACGTGGTGCAGCCGGCGGGAGGACAGCCGGTGCCCGTCACCCTGCCGCCGGCCGCCGGCCGCGGGGCGCAGCTGGGGCTGTCGCAGGGCGTGCTCAGCGCGGTGCTGGGGCTGGCGCAGCGGCAGGGAGCCTTCAACATGGACATCTCCAGCTCGGCGGTGGGTCGGGGCCAGGGCCGGGGCTGAGCCCGGCACAGGGGGTCACTGGGCGCTGACCCCCAGGCGCTGCTCCCACAGGTGCCCAATAGCATCCCGCTGACCACCTCGGCTCTGCTCTCGGCCTTCCCTCAGGTCAGCCCTCTGGCTCTGTGTAATACGGGTGATAAAATCAGTGCTTTGTGTTTCTGACCCCATAACCCTGGCCGTGCCAAACCCCTGGCCCTGACAGCCCTGCTCCCACCAGCTCGCCTCTGTGCTGCCCGGGTCGCTGCCACTGGCGCTGCGTGTGCGGCTGGCCAACGCGCCCCTGGTGACCCTGCGGGACGGGAAAGCCACTGCCACGCTGCGAGCTGCCATCGACGTCCTTGCGCGCCGCCTGGGCTTCCCCCCGCAGCCCCTCTTCAGCCTGGACTCGGTGAGTGTGGGCAGTGCAGGGCCTCTGAGCCCCTGTGCCTTACAAACGCTGCCCAGTGCTGCTAAATGCTCATAGCACTGCGGGTGACACCTCTGATGAATAACTCAAACTAAAGATGGGAATTCCCCATCCTGGGGAGGAGATCTGTGATGCCATCTGTCAAAAAAATGCAATTTCCATGCACAGACAGGTGTTTCTTCAGGGCCTGGGTTATTTACAAATATTCCAAGTTTTCTTTTCAGTCATGGGAGCTGTGTGGGGCAATAACTTCCTTTATTCTGTCACTGCAACCCCAGGATGTCGTTCTGAGCATCGCCCCATCCGTCTCCAGCGGCAGGCTGCACGTCTCCCTGGCTGCGGACAGGTAGAGCCCGGCTCGTGGGGGCACGCGGGGCCGGGTCGACAGTGGGTAACGGAGGGGCACAACGGGAGAAATGTGAAGGGCTCCAGAGCTTCGGTGCCTCCCCCAGCACCAGCCTCAGATAAGGGCACTCCTGCAAGAACAAGAGAGTTTTAAAAAGATTGCCTCGCTTTCAAAACCACTATACCTATGTGTGGGTAGGACAAATTCCGGACCCAGCAGGGCCTGAGCACTGTTTGGGAAGCTCGCTGACAGCCACTCTGGTTGCACTGTTCCTTGTTGTTATCTTTTGTAGAGTCAACCTCAGACTGGCATCCTCGCAAGTCGGCCCTATTGACGTAAGTGCACGGTGCTGGTGGTTGGCACACTGCAGGCGTGATTTGGTGGCCGGGCATTGTGTGTAGGGAAGGGGCACCAGCACCCCAATTCCTCTTTGGTCGCCACATTTCCCCTCTTGGCAGTGGGCAGCTGCCTGCCCTGCCCATCTGACCCCGTGTGCCCCCCAGCGATGCCGCTTGGCTGGGTGCGCTCGTCCCTGTGCTGGCAGAGCTCTGTGTGCGCAGGGCAGGGGAAGGAAGGGCCAAGAAGAAATTGCCCAAAGAGCAGGGCACTGTGGGCACCCCCTCTTGTGGCTGCAGGGGTCTCCCCAAAGGGACCCTGCTGGCATCCCCGTGCCACAGTCCCTACCCCGCAGAGCCCAGTCCATGGCTGCCAGCACTCAGCTCACCCCAGTGCCGTCACTGGGGTTCTGACTCATGCCTCCTCCCACTGCAGGTCTCCCAGCTGGAAGGATGGGTGAAGGACGTCCTCGCAGCTGCATACGTACCTGCCATTAACAGTACGGCGGGAGCCGAATCCCTCCCCTTCCAAGCCCACCCTGTACCTCCGCCCCCCTTCCTGGATGGCACTTCTGTGATTTTGCCCCTCGCGAGCTGCTTTCTCTTGGTCTTGCAGATGCCGTGAGCATGGGGATCCCCCTGCCCAACATCTTCAACACCAGCTTCGAGAACGGCCAGGTGGACGTCACTGATGTAAGGCTCGCGCCTCTCCCCGCACCGCATTCCCGGGGCAGCGCAGGATGAGCCCGGGTGGGCAGCGCAGCGTGTGCGGCCCTTCCCGAGCAGCTGCTGCTCCCCCCGAGGGGCTCCCACGGGCAAAGCTTGGCCAGCAGGTGTGGGGAGGAGCTGGGGAAACCCAAGGCAGGAAACTGAGTCCTATTTGTGCTTCTTCCTGGCAGAATGCTTTCGTGATCAACCAGAACAAGGTGCTCTGAAAGCAGCTCATCTTGGAGAAACCTCAGCTTTGTTCCTGGGATGAGGAACACAATTCCCCATGAGCCAAGAGATCTCTGGTCATCCCTAATTGCTTTGTCTTTGTTTTCTCCTGAGCACCATCCCGGGTTGGCGCCGTGGCCCGAGGTGGGGGTGTTTCTGGTCTGTCTGTCCCGCTGTAGCCCGAACAGGGATATGGAGAAGCTGCTTGGCCGATGGATGTCAGGGGCCAATTCCAACACCCAAAGCCTGGAACCGGAGCTCTTGTTTAGGCATAAATGTTGCTGTCAAATTGCTCTTTCAATAAAACCTTTCACCACGTCAATATTTCTCTCTGAACATTCACTGGGTGCAGGTTTCCGGCTGCCAGGATCCATCTGCCCCTGCAGGGCCCCTACGCTGTGCAGCCTTTCGAGCCAGGCACAGGCTGAGCTTTGCCTTCCTGCTGCTTTGTTTATGGATATATTTTGTCCTCGTTACGTAAGATGCACTGGGTGGTTTTAGCTGGGGTCTTAGCAGTGTGTGTTACCTCACGAAGGCTTTGGCAGTTCAAGACACCAGGACAAAAGCACCCTTGTGACCGCGGGCTGACACCTGATCTGTGTACGGGGGCTGTCTTGCGGCTGCAGAAATGCAGGTGGCTGGGGCAGGTAGGGAAATCCTCAGGAGCTGCTTCTCAGGTTGAACGTTACAGGAGCTTGCCTGGATCCTGCCCACGTGCTCGCTGGATAGCAGGGTAGGACCTGAAAAACCACCTGCAGGGGTATGCATGGAGCCAGTTTGTGCGAACGCCTGGGTGCAGGTGTTGTTGGCTGGGACTTCCCTGGCAGCTGGAGAATAAGCTGGTTTTCTCCTTTGGGGTCAGAGGACCATTGAGGGCTCCAGCCCATGGAGGCTCGGGGATTTTCTCCTTTCCTCTGAGCTCTTGGGTAACAGCACAGCTGATAAGGGGCTATCCAGTGACCTATTGCCCAATCCTCGGCCCTGATACACAAACTACTATTTACATTGGAAAATATCAAAACCACAAGTGCAGCCTTATGGCTCAATCCACTAGCCCAATTCAGGCATCTTCCCACTTTTTCTGCTTTGGTTTCACTATATAAGAGCCCACTGCTCCTACGCCTCACAGCGGAGAAGAGGTGGCAGCCAGGAGGCCATGGTCTCCCCCTGATCAGGAGCTGAGCGCAGGAAGCCAGGCTCCGCACGTCAGGACAGGGCCAGGTAAAGGTGCCCAGAGCAGAGGAGCGGGGCTGGGAGCTGGAAGGCTTTACTCCAGGCGTGGGTTGTTTTTGTGATGGCAGGGTGAATCTGCACCCCTGCAGGGTGGGTTTTAGAAGGGAAGCGCAGAGCAGTCACTGGGCCATGAGTAACGATTTCACGCTGCAAGCTTAAAACCGTGTCACGGCGACCAGAGGCGGAAAGGAGCGTGTTGCCCGGGGTGCGTGTGAATGGGAGCAAGCAAACAGGTGGTGTGGCTGTGCAGAGCCTGGCTTGAAAAATTGCCTGCAGACGTGCGCAAGGAAGCCCTCCCTCTTCTCCCTTTTTGTGCGGGTCCAAATCTGTTTGGATCCCCTAAAGCTCAGATTCGCTACTCACTGAAAACAGTGTACCCAGCCCAAAGCACCTCAGGCTCTCCTCTGCCTCCCATTTTCCTTCCCCAGGTTGCTGCTGGCTGTGTCGGTGCCAGCTGTCCCCTGCATCCCTGTCCTGCCACCCCCCACGCACAGCATTGGACGCCATGCCGAGGGCTCTGAGCATCACTGTCCTCTGCGCCCTGCTGACCCCGTCACTGAGCCAGCTGCCAACAGATGCTGTCCTCAGGCTCAATAAAGGCGTTCTGAGTGATGGTGAGTCGGCCTGCTGCCCATCAGGGGGACCCCAGGGAGGGGGAGGCAGCAGTGGTCCCTGGGGGCAAGGTGCTGTGCAGCCCAGTAAGCCTGCAGAGGGATGGGAATAGCTCATGGACCGAAGGAGCCTGAGACCTGCATGCAAACGTCCCCTCCAGATTGAACTCTGAGTTTTCTTTTTGAAATTAAAATTTCCCAGAAGGAACAGCTCCTTGAAGGACTCCACATTTGACAGGGACAAAGCAGAGACGCTGCTCCTCTGGGGGCTGCTGCTCCGGGGGCACGCACCGCTCTGTGGCTGTGAGCACCCCGGCCCCTCTCCTTGCAGCTTGTCACCGTGCCGGGCCCCGTCACCACGCCAGGCCACTTGTTCCCACCTCCACAAGCTGCAAACTCCCCTGAGCACAGGCCTGAGCCCTGTGCCTCCTGACCTAGAGCCCAAAAGACACCAAAGCCCCTTTCCTGCCGTACCACAGACGGGTAGAAATGCCAGCAGGCAGCGGGGATTGTGACAGGCGGCAACCGGGATGGGGAGCACGGACCCCGCTGCGACGCCCTCGCAGGGCTCCTCGCGCCGGTCCCGGTGCATGGCCCCGGGGCTGACGCGGGGTGTCCAGCTCTTGCAGGCTCCCTGCGGCAAGGCCTCGGAGAGCAGCCTGGCGGCGACGCGGACGGAAGCAGCGGCCTGGG
>VXAV01006414.1:87545-100921 GCA_013399715.1 Alectura lathami | reverse complement strand
TGGCCTGCTTGGTGGCCTCCTGGGTGGCGGTGGCCTGCTTGGTGGCCTCCTGGGCGGCGGGGGGCTGCTGGGGGGGCTGACGGGTGGCCTGCTGGGTGGCGGTGGTGGTGCTGGCGGTGGCCTGCTGGGCGCAGGGGGTGGTGCTGGACGTGGTCCCCTTGGTGGAGGGGGTGGCGAGGGGGAGGCTTACTGGGTGCCCCCCCTGAACCGCCCCCCTCCCAGAGGCTGGCCTGCAGCTGCTGGCGATGTCCCCAGGGAGGGCCTCCCCGCGGGGGGAGCGCAGGGGGCAGGCGGTCTGCTGGGCGATGGAGGCCTCCAGGGCACGGCCAGGCACGGCGGTGGCAGTGGAGGGCTGCTCGGTGTCCTCGGGGACGGAGGGCTGCTCGGCACGGTGCAGGGGCTCACGGGGTAAGGAAGGTTCCGCATGGACGGAGCTCTGGGTGCTGTTGGGGAGCAGGGTGGTGCTGCAGGGTTTGGTCAGGAGCTGGTGGTTCGGCACCAACGCTGTCTGCGAGGTTTCCACCGCTGGCTGCAGGGGAACCTCCCGGCTGCACAGGGAGGGGTGGAAGGGAGTGGGAGCGGGGAGGAGCTGGCCCGTACGGGGAGTGCAGATCCGTGCATCAGCCACAGGCAGCCAGTGCAGGCATTTCCACCCCAGTGCTTGGATGTTTGCAAATTCCGCTCTGTTTGAAGCCCGGCACTGAGCAGACGCACAAGGACAGGCAATAAAAAGGCAGCCAGAGCACAGCTGCTGATAAAACAGGAAAGCAACTGGGAAAACTCAGCGTCTTTTGCCATTGCTTGCCCCAGTGGCCTGACTCAGCTGCCCCTCAGCAGGGCCCTGGGGGCAGGAGGCAGTGCCAGGGCCCTGCCTGTGGCTGCCCCTGTCCCCCCGCTGTCCCCGCAGGCTGAGGATCGTGGAGCTGACGCTGCCCAGGGTGTCCCTGCGGCTGCTGCCTGGCATCGGCGTCCACCTGAACCTCTACACACGGGTGGCCCTCAACGGCAGGAGGTCGGTCTGGGAGGTGCCCGGAGCCCCGCCAGCCCGGCCACGAGGGCTCTGCAGGGCAGAGCCTGCGCCCGCTCCTCTGCAGCTGGCTCCTGTCCCCCGCACAGCCTGCTGGGCGTGCTGGACATCGCCGTGGAAGTGAACATCACCGCGAGGGCCAGGCTGACCATGGGTGGCACTGGGTACCCCAAGCTGGTGGTGGAAAAATGCGACACGCTCCTCGGTGGCATTAAAGTCAGGCTCCTGAAAGGGTGAGTGACACCCCGAGGAACATTTCTGTCCCCTGTGCTGTGTTCAAGGTCACTCCGCCTGACATTGCAAGGGGTCTTCTAAGACGTAAGCACTTGGCATGTGAAGAACAAAAAGCTCATGGGCTGAGGTTGTTGCTGCTTATTTAAGGAGCCTATACACCAGTAGATAAAAGGCAGCAGTAAATTTCCCACTGGCTATTTTGGGATGCAAATTAGACTTATCTCATGCAAAATCCAAGCATATGCAATGCACTTTGCCGCTGCAATTGCCTTGCTCCAGGAGGTCTGCTCTACGGCATTTCACAGGGAATTGTTTAAAACTCATTTGCTTTGCAGCAGGGTTTTTTCATGGGATCCTTTGTTTTTCCCCAGCCTGCTCCCAGTTGTGGATAATTTATTGGCCAGTGTCCTGAACAGGCTTCTTCCTAGTCTGGTAAGTTGGAAGGAAAAACCCTTGTGGTGCCTTCCCCTGAAAGGCCGGGGCAGAGCGTGGCACAGACCTGCCCGAGTGCCTGGGATCTCCCAGCAGTGCCTGCGTGCTGAGTTTGGATCTCTGCTCCCTCCCAGGAGCCCCAGTGTCCCTCTGTCCATCCCACACAGGCTCCTGCACCCAGTCCTAGAGCCAGTCCCCACCATGCTGGAGGGAGGGCAGGGTGCCTGGGCTGGATCCAGCCTCGGCAGCACCTGGGGTTACCGCGGGGACACCCGGCCCCAGCGCCCGGTGCTGCGGCACCTGGGGACACAGGGACAGGGATGCACCGGGCTGCACCCAGCTCTGAGCGCGGTCGCTCCCTGTCCCCCCACAGCTCTGCCCAGTCCTGGAAGTTGCCCTGTGCCTCGTCAATGACCAGCTGGGGCTCGTCAACTGTGAGTAGCTGGGCCCCCACCCTGCATCCCCCTTTGGTCCTCTCTGCCACTGTGCTGGCCACGTGGGGGCTGTGACACTCCCAGAGACCACCTCTGCCCCACGCCGGTGCCAGGACCCTAGAAGCCCCCAGCCAGGACCCCCTCACCCCCAGCAGCAGCCAGGGACACGCTCCCTCTCCCCACCCCCTCTTTAACCACCAGCAGACACCCCGGGGTGGCAGCACTGGGGGCAAGGGGGCCCCTCTGTCTCCAGCAGCAGCGCACGCTGCTGTTAGGGAAATGACTTTGCTGGCAGCACGGAGCCCTCAGAGCCGGACAGAGCCCGCCGGGAGCAGGGTCCGCGCCCCAGGCCCGCAGCAGGTGCTGAGCCGCGTCCCCTCCGCCAGCACTGGTGCCGCTGGGTTTGCTGGGCAGCATCCAGTACACCGTGTCCAGCCTGCCGCTGGTGACCGGCCAGTTCCTCCAAGTAGACCTGAATGTAAGTCCTGCCCTTCTCCACCTTTCACTGTGAGTGCTGTGATGCCTCAGGGGGGTTGGGAATGTCCCCTCGGCTGTGCTGGCTTATGCACATCGGATCCGCGGTGCCCAGGTCGCTGTGAGAGGGTCACGGAGGTCCTGGCTCCGTTCCTTGCTCCCGCGCTGCTGCCATCACGGGGTTCACATTTCATGAGCTTCTGGAGAAGGAAATGCAATGGGATCTGACTTGGCTTGGCCGTGCGTGCAATCGCTTCACTTAAATGGAACATGAAGTTAACCATAAAGGCAAATATTGCAAACTTTTGCAATGCTTTGGCTCATGCTTCCTTCCCTGTAACTGCAGACTGTGGTCGGACCAGTAGCAGGAGGCCTGGCTGACTACCCTCTGGGAAGGCCTGAAGCTGTCCCCGCGCCTCCACGGGTCCCCATGCCGCCTCTGCCCCCCATGCCGGACACCAGCTCCTCCCAGCTGAGCCTGTCTGTGAACTTCCTCAGCTCCGTGCTGTCTGCCCTGCAGAAGGAGGGAGACCTGAGCCTGGACATCTCCAACGGCATGGTGAGCGTGGAAACCGCCTGGCTCCAGGGTTCGGAGAGCTGGGGGTTGTCAGGAATGCAGCGTGCAAACCGGTCTTGGTCTGCAGTGCTCAGCACCTCCTCACCACTGCTCAGGGTCTCTGCTATCTCAGGCAAAACATGAGAGTGACAGGCCAGGCAGCCTCAGTGTATTTCTGGGGCAAAGTTGGCTGAAAACAATCACGTGTCCATGTAACGTTTCCCCCTTGTCTGTGACAGTTTCCTGAGCTTCCACCGCTGACGACGTCCACTCTTGGAGCCCTGGTTCCTGCGGTGAGTCCTGGTTCCACCCCACACCGCAGGTATCCCAGCAAGGGAAGAACCCAGGGACAGGGCAGATCTCCTCCTCTCAGAGGCATCATCTGAGACATCCCATGGACCTTGGTCCAAAACCTGAAACCACGGCAGGCCAGAGCCTGGTTTTTCCCCCCATCCTCTGCACCTCCCAGTCACAGAAGACTCTTGCAGCAGCCCCACAGCCAGCACCAGGCATTCCCAGTGGGGTCAGGGCACCCGCCGTGGCTGAGCTCACACCTAGCTGGAGTTCAGCTCCACCGGTGGTGAGCAGCCTGGAACGGGAGCAGTGCAGGAGCAAGTCCGT
The DNA here is from genome assembly GCA_013399715.1 of Alectura lathami. Classification (NCBI taxonomy): domain Eukaryota; kingdom Metazoa; phylum Chordata; class Aves; order Galliformes; family Megapodiidae; genus Alectura; species Alectura lathami. The sequence continues at coordinate 97,143 of VXAV01006414.1, read as the reverse complement.
CACCGAGAGCAGCAGACACTGTCCCCGTTGCTCCTCGGGTGCCTGCTCTGCCCGCTCACAGACCGTCTGCCTCCGGACGCTGCAGGTTTCCAAGGCATACCCCGAGCCGCGGGAGCTGCTGCTGAAAATCGCGGTCCCTGAAGCACCTGGGGTGACCTTAAAGAAACACAAAGGTGCCATCCGGCTCAAGGCTGCGGCGGAGGTGGTGGTCATCCACCCGGACGACGTGCAGAAGTTTCTCTGCCTTCTGAATATCGTACGTATGGAGGAGCAGCCATCCAGAAATGCCTCCCTGGTGCAGGAGCTGCCGGCTCTGGCTCTCTGCAGTGGGGCCGGTGGCCGCAGACCTCCTGCACAGCAAACCCTCGCTTGTCCTCGGGCTGCAGGACGCCTCCTTGCTGGCCCAGTTTGCTGTTGAGGGCAACAAACTGAAGATCAGCGCCAGCCTTGAGAAGTAGGACGCTGTCTTCTGCCACACTCCTGCCGGTGTGGGGGGGGACGGGGTGGCTGTGCTGTGGGACCTGCTGGTGGGACGGGGTGGGACAGGGTGGCTGTGCCAGGGGGGATGCTGGTGGGATGGGGTGGCTGTGCTGTGGGACGTGTTGGTGGGACAGCGGCACCCGAGGAGCCGCCTGCACCTCGCTTGCTTCTGCTTCCTTCTGCAGGACTGAGCTCTTCTTGGTGTCTTCATCCGTTGGTGATTTTGATGTAAGAACGCGAGCAGCCTCAGCAATACGTGAAATCTATTGCAGAAAGCGAAGTGCTGATAGAGATTGGCTTGGGAGAATTAAGGGCCGATTACTGAGTATCATTGGTGTTGCATTTTTAATAGGACCTTTCTTTCACCTCTGCAGATGGGTTTGCTTTATGGATGATCCATGAGCCATCTTCAGAAAAAACCCTGTAGATCTGTGTGGGAAAGACAGCGGTGGGAAATGGGAGCAGTCCCGATTGTGGGCAGCAGTTTATATTGGGGCACACGCGAACAAAGCAGGGGGTCCCCGCGTTTGGCACCACACCCTCCTGCACTGCAGGCGTGCAGTCACCGGGCAGAGCCGGGCAGGACCAGGCCTGGGGAGCGCCATTATTTTGGGACTGAAATGTGACCACTGAGTGCTTAAAGAATGGTCTGATTTCTGTGAAGTTTGCATGAAGCGGGTGCAGAGCTGGAGCAGCCGGGGTCCAGCTGTGTGAGAGGAGCACACCCACGTCCCCGAGGACGGGGAGAGGCTGGGCTGACCGCGGTGCGAGGGACCCCTCTCCTTGTTGCAGGTCTCGCTGCTGGAGACGCTCGTGGACAAGATTTTAGACGTTGCCTTCCTGCCTGTCCTGAACAGTAAGGACGCAGTTGTGCCTCGCCCATGCCCTGGGTGCCAGGGCACAAAGTGCTGGCTGGGGGCGTGCGGGAGGAGGGGGCTGTGAAGCGCAGCCCCTGGGGCGGGCAGGGCTGTGCTGACCGTGCCGCCCACCCCGCAGACGTGCTGGGCCGGGGGGTGCCGCTCCCGCGGCTGCTGAACATCGACTTCACCAACGCCGACATCGACGTCATCGAGGTGAGCGCCGGCCCCGCGCCCCCTGCTCCCCGGGCACCGCTCGTGGGACGTCCCGGTGACGCCGGGCCCTCTGCCGTGGCAGGACCTCCTCGTGCTGTCGGCGTGAGGCTACGGCTGCCCCCCTGGGGTGGGAAGCACGGCCCACGTGGAGCCGCCCTGCAGCCCTTCTCCTCGTGTGGGATGGAGCCAAACAGCAGCGCGGTCTCCACACAGACAGTGCCTCTGCCCTATGTTGCTTTGAGCACCGATGGAAACACAGGTGTCTTTTGCCTCTGAATGTTGTGTTCTGGACTCTTCCTTTTGTTGATGCTTGGGAGGACACTGCTGCGCTCTGCACGCTCGCGCTGGCTCGCTGAAGCAGGCTGCAGCCGCTGCGTGCAGCCCTGGGGTCCCACGGCTCTGAGCTGCAGCAGCTCAGGGCTCGGGGCTAGGCAAGGGCCCCGTAACCACTCCCGTGTCTGTACAGAAGCGCGGCGGTGCATGACCCCACCAACCGTTCCGTGTAGAACCTCCTCACCTGCGTGCAAGCACTTCCTCAGTTCTGGGGAAGATGAGCTGGCTGCTGCCCCGGGGGTTCGTCTGAGCTCCGTGCTGGAGCCCTCACCCGTCCCTCCCCCACCCTCCTGGCACTGCGGGGCACGGAGCAGGGCTCAGAGCCTGGCGCAGGGCAGGGTGCCACGCGGGGCCGCGTGGCAGTGACACCGGGTGCTGGCCCGCCAGCGCCTCTGAGCACCGCCGGCCCCGCGCGCTTCGTTTGCGCAGCACCTTCCCACGGCTCAGCTGCCTGTGGGAGCAGTGCAGCTCCTGACCGAAGGGCGCTGAGCCCCTGAGCACTCGTGGGGTGCAGGGAAAGCCCTGGTCTGCTTTAACATCGCTGCCTTCCAGCCCATGTGCTCTGTCCAGCCCCACTACACCATGAAAATCACCTGGAGCTGAGACTGGCTTCTGCCATCATTCCTGTTCTTTTTCCCTTCCCATCTGCATGTATTTCCCCTTTTTCTTATAATTGTTCTCTCTCAAGCCTCCTTCAAACTGCCCAGATCGTCCTTCGGGGCACAAGCCACCTCCTGCTTACCCCGGGGTAGCGTGGGTCTCACAGAGCCGCGGGTGCAGTGTGAACCCCCACACCCTTTACCCTGTGATAACTCATTTTTAACCAGCCTCACGCTGTTGCCATGCGTAACTCGCTCACTGCGCGCAGACCCGGGTGCCCGCGTGTTGTGACAGCCCCGGGGCAGCACTGGGGCTTGCAGGGGCCCTCGGGCACCCCAGGGTCAGGGCTGCGGGGAGGGCTTGCGGCCAGGGGCTGTTGGGCACCAGGACCCCCCTGCTCTGCTCTTTGGGAGGAAAAGCCAGAGGGACTCCGGGTCAGCAGCAGCAGCTGCCAGTGCCACCACCTGCACCCCACTGGGGACATCCTGGGGCCAGCAGGGGACGAGCCAGGACCGCCGGGGCGGTGGCAGGGGGCACGAGGATGGGGCTGCCCCTGGCTGTTCCTCCTGCGCCCATCCGTCTCCAGCCGGGCTGGCACGGGGCCCCCGCTCCCAGCCCAGAGGGGGAATTTGTTCCTGTTCCATCCTTCCCCGTGCGCTCCCTGTTCCTGCGCCCTGCGGTATTTAAGAGCTGCTCCCCATCAGCAGCAGATAAGAGGCTGTCGGCAGCTGCACGGCAACTTCAAAGGGCTCCAGGTAAGAGGCAGAGAGGTACCGTAGCCACAGAACCCCTGTTCCCATTAGATGACCTACAGCAACGCGTAACTCGGCTCGGAAAAGCAAGAATTTTAATGGTGTTTGCCTTTGATTTCTCTAGCAGCTTTTAATCATTTATGAAAATTAATTTTTAAAGCCAGTAGAGCTCTCACTTGTCAAATTCCATTTTTTTTTTTTTTTTTTCTGTTAGGTTTATTGTAACAACTGAGCTGGAAGGAATGAGCAGGGCTCTTTAATTGTTCTTGTTGACCAGAATTTAGAATAATTTTCAGCTTATTAGATCTAATCTCAGCTGGTATAAAATAAGCATTTATTTGCAAAGCCATACAAACATTTTGTGCACGGAATCTCACTTACACGTGAGTGACCAAGGGGGTGCACAGGCTGGGCGAATGTGGCTACTGCCTGCGCAGATATTGGTCTGCTGCAGCACGTATTCTCCCTAAGAGCTCTTTCTAAAGACCTGGAAAGCATTTTGGCTTCCTCTTACCATGCTGTGCACGTCTGGCAGAGACCCTCCAACAAATCCCACTGATTTTATTTGACACAATTCTCAATCGAAGCTGCTCAAGCCTTTATCCTTCTCTTCTGCTCAATAATCACAGCTACAGGAGCTGTGCATCATTACATGCTGATCAAAGGGAAAATGCAAAAGACAGTCTAGTGAATTAAAGTCTAATTTAATTGTGCCAAGAACTGTCATAGCGGGATTTTTCAGAAGTATCTGGAACAGATAAAGAAGTTGCTCAGAGTGACCTAAATAATGTTATTTCTCAGTGCTGACGTGCAGCAGAATGCAGATCGCACCTTGTCTTTTGCGGAGGAGACAGCGCCGGGCCCACGCCGTGGCCCTGGGGTGTGTGGCTGGCACTGAGACCGGTGGCACTGCTGCAGTGACTGCCTTTTTCCCTTCCTTGTGATGCATTTATGTGCATCAGCCACGCGGAGCTGCGTGCCACAGAGCTGGTCGCAGCCCCCAGGAGACCAAGTGGCGGGGACATGGGGTCCCCGAGGCGGCCTCCGGTGACCGGAGGCAGCGCAAACACAGAGAGACGGGCTCTTCTCAGCCTGAATGCAGCAAAATGAGAAAAACAAACAGCCTGGCCACGGGGAAGTGAATCTGATTTTGGCTGCGCTTTGAGCTGTAATAATGCAAGGTGCTCTTCACGGGGCGGAGAAGGACGCGGCTTTGACACGCACCATTTTTTATCCGGCTGTGCCCCTTTAACTGTTCTGATTTCAGGGCCGTCCCTGAGCAGGCTGAAGCCATCCATCTCCTCGCTACAAGGTCCTCCTGCCTCTCCTCCGGCTCTCTCCAAAACGCCATTTTCCTCCCGGCAGCCTCCCTGTGTGCCAGGGGCATGGGGACGTGCCCTGCCCCGGAGCAAGGCGTCCCCTGTGGCAGGCACAGCCTGGCAGCGAGGGCGGTGGGGTGGGGAGCGGGGAGCGGGGTGGCCCCCAGTGCTGGGGCTGACGGGGGTCTCTCGGCAGGAGCTGGGATGGAGATGCTGCCCCTCTGGTGCCTCACCCTCCTCGGGACCCTCCTGCCCCCCTGCCAGGGGCTCCTTAACTTGGGCGGCATCCTCGGGTCGAGCCCCGCGCAGCCCTCGCAAGGTGAGCTCGGGGTGCAGGCCACCAGCTGAGCGTGGGGCAGCCCCTCCTGCCCGAGGACACGCCTGGTCCCAGCGGCCCTGAAATGCGTTTCCTCGCCAACGAAATCCTTTCCAGCAACGTGAGTCTGATCAGTAACTGGGACTTGCCTGTTGCAGGAGGCCTGCTGGGCACCGGCCTTCTCGGGGAAGGCGGGCTGCTCGGCACCGGCCTTCTTGGCAGCAAGAGCCCGAGCAGGGAAGGAAGCGAAACTCTCCCCGGCGCTGGCAGCGAACCCAAGAGCACGGGGCTCCTCGGCACCGGCCTCCTCGGTGAGCGAGCTCCGCCTGGCGCGGCACACCCCGGGCAGGAGGGCTGCTGGCAGCGGAGCCAGCGTGGTGACGGAGGGGCCACTGTTGCAGGAGGGCAGCCTGGCAGCAGCGGCCTGCTCGGCACCGGCCTCCTCGGCGGGGAAGGGCTCCTTGGCAGCGGCCTCCTGGGCGATAAGGGCCTCCTGGGAGAGCAAGGGCTGCTCGGCACGGGGCTGCTCGGCAAAGGAGGCCTTGTGGGCAACGGAAGTCTGCTTGGTCTTGACGGCGTCCTGGGGCGAGAAGGGCTGCTGGGGCAAGGAGGGCTCGGCGGGCTGCTGGGTGGTGCCGGCCCTCAGGCGCCCGCCGAGCGCTTTGCCTGGTAAGTCGCAGCAGACGCAGCGGCGGTGCTCGCTGCAGGCCCTGGGCCCGTCCGCCAGCTTCCCTGCCCTGGTGACAGCTCGTGTGAGCTGGATGCCTGGCCTGGTGGTGAAAACCTAAAAGTTTTAGTAGTAAATAATAACAGCGGTAAATAACAACAGCGGTAGATAATAATAACCCCCCGTGGCAGGGCGGTTGGAACGAGGTGACCTTTAAGGCCCCTTCCAGCCCAAACCACTCTGTGACTCTGTGATGATAACAGGTCTGCAGCTGGCGTTGTCTAACAGACTGGCGCTGAACCCTGCTTCCAGCAGATGTTTGAAGGGTGACGAATAACGCCCAGAGCAGGGGTTTTCCCAGAGAGATGCTCCAGGGCAGTTCCAGCTCCTTCCTGCTGTGCAGGCTCCCACGCCTGCAGCTCTCGATGGGGAATCACAGCCAGACACAGGAAGGGCTGTGAGGGTGATGCGGCACTGCGGTGCACACCCCAGGAGGGGAATCTCCATCCCTGGAGGTGCTCAAGGCTCAGCTGGCACGGCCCTGAGCAACCTGGTCCTGCCATGCAGCTGCCTCTTCTGGGGGCAGGAGCTGGCCCACCTGCAATTTTTGGCTGGGAATACCCTCACTGGTAAGAGGTCAAGGGACCAAGAGACGGGACGGGGCTGCGGGGCTTGCTCCTGCCCCGCGCTGTGCCGCCAGCCTGGCTCCCAGCAGCACGGCTCTCCCATCCCAGGGGCTTTGCTTCGGTTCCCCCCAGGCTGAAGATGCTGAACCTGGAGAAAGCCCGAGCGTCGTGGAAGGTGCTTCCCGGGGGCGAGCTGGTGCTGAACCTGTACTCGAAGCTGACGCTCAACTTGCCGGGGTGAGCGCGGCTGGTGGGTGAGCAGCGAGCAGTGATGTGACGGAGCCCGGGGTGCTGGGGCAGGATGGGGCGGTCCGGGGGCTGCGGAATCATCCTAGGGGTGCTTGGTGCCTAGGGGAGCTTGTGCACTGCACGCAGCCCTGGAGCTGCCAGGGCTTCGCGTTTGCAGTGCTTCCTTGGAAATCCTGTTCGCCTTCAGAGGACAGCGAAGCTCTTGGCCTCACCAGACTTCAACCCCAGCGTGCCGGCAGAGGCAGCGACCCTGTTGGGAGCAAGGCGCGGGAAGCAACGTGCCGGGATGTTTCCTGCTCTTCCATGTAGATGAATCCTCCCCTCCCTGAAGTCAGAGCTGTCCTGGCTGCCCCCAGTGCCCGCTGGCGCTCTGACCTCCTGACCCCAACCTGACAGAAGGCCTGAGATGGAAACAGCCACAGCCGAGCCCAGGCTGGCCCCAGCTTCTCCGAGCTTCTCTGGGCTTTGGTCTTCTCCACCACCCTCCAGGCCACAACCGTTATTTTCTTGCTTCTCAGAATATTTCTCTTTCTGAGTGGATTGTCGGTGGAAACAAACATCACATCCCACATTGCACTGACGCAAGACGCCCCTGGTGACCTCAAGTTAGTGATTAAGGATTGCAGGAACCTGCTCGGTGGCTTTAAAGTCGTCCTGCGGAAGGGGTGAGTGCGGGCGACGTTCGCAGCCCTGCGCTAGCGTACGGTGCTGTGCAGCAGCTCATCCCGAAGGCCCAGGGTGGTCTGCAAGGACAGGCCCACGGCACGCAGGAGCCGAGTCCGACCTGGTCTGTGTGGGGCCTGACTCTGCCCTTGCACCGGGGCAGGTTTCCTCCCTCCCCACCTCGGGGCTCAGCCAGAGCTGCCCCGCTGGGTTCTGCCCCAGCACCCCGAGGGCAGCGGAGCTCGGCAGACAGCTCAGGGGCAGCGCTGCGTGCCTGGAAGCTCCCTTGTCCAGCCTTCAGGGAGCCCTGGGTTCTTCTCGCGGAAAAGCCGCTTTGCTGTGTAAGGGAGTGGGATGCTGCTGTCTGCACGTGGATACAGTTAAAGCGGCGTGCAGGTGGCTCAGCTCCTTGCTGTGGGTCAGCTCCTTGGGTGTCTGCGGTGGGTGGAGCCTCAGTCCCAAATCTGGGCACAAATTAACGGTCAGGTTTTGATCAGCAGATACCAAAGGTCCTGAGCACCTGTAATTCCTGCTGAAGCCTGGGGGAGCTGTGGGCTTGCAGCATCCGTGGACATCAGAGCTAAGAGAAGACACAGCGTGCTCACGCTCGGTGTTCGCAGCACCGCCACCCCGCAGAGCACGGCAGGCTTGTCTTGGTTCTGGCCCCTGGCTTGGACAGCCCTGGGTCACCCCTGCCTTTCTTTCTCCGTCTCCAGCCTCTTCACCAACTTGGTGAGCCGTGTGCTGAACTCTTCTCTGCAGTCAGTCCTGCCCACGCTGGTGAGTGCATGAAATTGCGTCGCTGTAAGGAGGTGCAGCTTAAATGAAATTGCTGCTCTGCCCGGCACCGCGCAGCAGATTTACATAGCCATATCCCATGTACATGTGCGTGCACAGACACATGCCCACGTCCTTTAACTGAATTCTGCAAACTTCCTTGATCTTTCTTACGGCCAGGATTTATTTGCTAGAAGTAATTCAAATTCCATCATGCAATGTTACGGGATAATTTGCAGCCAATTGCTTTGTGAAATGCCTTTTTGCACGGAGGAGGCACAGTAAACAGAAGTGACAGCCTCACTTAAAAACAAGGTGCTTGTTAGAAACTCTTTTATTCTGTTACACTGAATCCGTGCTGTTTTGAGAATTGGGCTGAACGATTTATATTGCTCTTTTTCCATGGAGGAAACTAGCCCTGGAGCTGACTGCTCCACCCTGACGGCCTGTGACACTCACCCGGTGCCGGCGAGGCGTGCTGCCGCGGCTGCAGCCTCCTCACCAGGGCTGTCCCCTTGTTGCCGTTGCAGTTTTGCCCACTGGTGAATGCTTGGTTCAGCGTCATCAACATTAAGCTGCAGTTCCTCAACCGTAAGTCGTTACCTTCCCCACGGCAAGTTTTAGAGCGGCACGGGGGGGTTCCACACACAGCACCCGGGCAGGCAGCAGGCGGCAGCACGGCGGCCAGGAGCTCGCTCCGTCCCGAGGACAAACAGCTGCAGAGGGGGCACGGCGCGGGTGAACCACGGACCCTGCCGCCCTCCCCTTGGGATTCCTGACGAGGGCCAGCCTTGGGCTGCTGCGGAATGGCCCCCGAGCCATCCGTCTGTCCCGTCCGTCTGTCCTGTCTGTCTGTCCATCCTGCCCAGCTCCTCTTGCACCAGGCAGAGGCGCGGCTGCTGCTGCGCTCCACGGAGAGTTTTCACAGTTTCACCAAAACACTTCCCACGGGATGAGCCATCCGGCATATAACTGCAGAACAGCTTCCGCCACCTGTGGGCCCCAGGGTGTCTGAGACCCGCAGGGAAGACGAGAGCTTCTCCCTCCCGGTGCTGGGAGCAGCCCCGGCAGGGACAGCATTTCCCAGGCCCCGCTCGGGCTTTTGGGGCTGCGGGTAGGGCAGAGGCCGGCAGCCACTCCGCCTGCCCCAGGCGCTGCCTCTCCTCCTTGTCCCCCTCCCTCTGTGCAGGCGTTGTCTCATTTGGACTCTTGGGGAAAATCCNAGGGTGTCTGAGACCCGCAGGGAAGACGAGAGCTTCTCCCTCACGGTGCTGGGAGCAGCTCCGGCAGGGACAGCATTTCCCAGGCCCCGCTCGGGCTTTTTGGGGCTGCGGGCAGGGCAGAGGCCGGCAGCCACTCCGCCTGCCCCAGGCGCTGCCTCTCCTCCTTGTCCCCCTCCCTCTGTGCAGGCGTTGTCTCATTTGGACTCTTGGGGAAAATCCACTCTGCCCTCTGCAGCTTGCCGTTGACCTCAGAGCACTCCGTGGAGCTGGACCTGCAGGTATGGCCCTGCCGCGCGCTGCAGGCTCCGTGGCTCTGGCCCCGTCCCATCCCTCTCCACTCCCCACGTTCCTGCAGCTTCTGCACCCGCACCCGTTAACGCCTCCTGCCTCGTGTTTTGCAGGATTCCCCGTTCCCAGCTGCCTTCATCGACTGGCTGCTGCGGAGTGAGTGCGGGGTGCTGCCGTGGGCCCTGCGCCGTGCGGGGAGCGGGGCAGCGGGGGCAGCGCAGGGACGGGGCGC
>VXAV01006414.1:75380-87281 GCA_013399715.1 Alectura lathami | reverse complement strand
CAGCAGGGCCCGGGGGGGCTGCGGGGCCGGGGGCTCTGACCGGGGTCCCCTCTCCCAGCCGCAGGCATCCACGCCGGCAGCGGGCAGTAGGCGCGGGGCCGGCAGCCGCAGGTAAGGACGAATCGCCCCGAGCCGCGCCAGGGCGTGTGGTGCTGGCGCTGGTGCCGACCGGGGTGACCTTGGTACTGATGGTGGCAGGTGACAGGGGGTGGGGGGCTGCCACACCGAGCGGAGCCACCCCCACGCTGCCCCACACCGCCCGAAGCCTCAGCTCCAGCGTCCCCCAGGTGCCCCCAGCCCGCTCCCACTGCTGCGCCTGGAGGAGAAGGAGGGAAGGGAGGAAAATTACACAATGCCCAGGGAACGGACGTGAGAACGGAGGCACCGCAGCCAAGACAGCACGCCTTCCAGGTCCTTCCAGCTTTCACGCAGCCTCGCCAGGGCTTGGTGGCTCTGCCAGGCCCAGCCGTGCCAGAGGCAGGAGGCTGCCGTGCTCCCGCGCTGCGCAGGAGCTTGCACCGACTGCACCCAGTCCACACAAAGGGAAGGCAGAAGAGGGACGAACCCTGACGAAACGTGAACTCTCTGTCTTTGCTCTCCTCCTGATTTTTGATTTCAGCCACTCCAAAAGCAAATTATTCCTGCAATAAAAAGGACTTTTCTTCATCAGCATTCAGCACGTGATTTGGTTTCTTTCCAAACTGCCAAAGGAGTTTTGCATTTGCAGGGGTTGTGTTGTTTCCCTCTCCTGTCAGCTACAGAAGTAACTGGCGAAGAATATCCAACAGGCAGCGCTGCTGGAAGGGGGGGAGTTGCAGCCCCAGCGCCGCAGGACCCCCGCCTCCCCCGCACCTGAAAGTAGCTGCAGAAATGTGGTCAGTGAGAGGGACAGACATCGCCCTCTTCTTTAGTTATGCAGATTTATTCTGCCCGTGTCCCCGAGCTGCTGGTTCTTTTATTCCCTTCTCCTGCCACCCGCTTGTTCCCAGCCAACCTGCAGCTGCTTGGACATGGACAAACATCCTCGTGTGCCGCCGGCGCTGGGAACCCCGGCACCCCCGCACCTCCCCGCTGCTGGCCGAGGTGTTTGCTGGCTGCAAAGAGGGGCTGCGGGGGGCAGCCGTGCACCCTGCCCAGCGCCCAGCACGGCCACCCGCTGTTCCAGTCCGACCCGGTGCTGCCAAACGGCCCCTGCTGGAGCGCTCCTGGTCCCAAAGCCCCTTCTGCTGCGGGTCCAAGATGTCCCATCTGAACCAGTTTGACAGAAAATGTTTCTTTCTGTAGAAGGAAAATGCCCAAAGCAAACCCTTCCAGGTGGCCTGGCACCGCCTGGGCTGTTTTCCTCCCCGCTGCTGTTGGCCTCCGCGAGCTGCACGGGGCCGGGAGCGCAGCTCGGGTCTGCAGGGGGGGCTGAATGCGGGACCCCGCAGCCGGCCCAGAGCAGGGGCACAGAGCTGAGTCCTGGGTGGCGGGGCCACGCTGCAGGTGACACACTGCGGGTGACATGCAGGTGACACACTGCCATGTGCAGCTGCTGCTGGTAGGAGGTGACACACAGAACCCAGGCAGTGCCCGCTGCTGGAGCAGTGCTGGTGCCACGTCCCTGTCATCAGCTGGCAGCCTGGAGCTGGGCTTCTCCTGCAGGCAGGAAAGGGGCTTCACAAAGCTGGGTTTGGGCCAGGAAGGCATGGGAAGGGATTTTAACGGTGTCAGAAAATCTCCCTTTCTTATAGAGACACTATGTTTGGAAACACCTGACATTCTGTTCTGACAGCTTCAAAGCGAATCTTTTACTATTCTTTTAACACATTCTGTTATTAAATNGCTGGCAGCCTGGAGCTGGGCTTCTCCTGCAGGCAGGAAAGGGGCTTCACAAAGCTGGGTTTGGGCCAGGAAGGCATGGGAAGGGATTTTAACGGTGTCAGAAAAATCTCCCTTTCTTATAGAGACACTATGTTTGGAAACACCTGACATTCTGTTCCAACAGCTTCAAAGCGAATCTTTTACTATTCTTTTAAAACATTATGTTATTAAATAACAGAAGGATGATGTTTAAAAAAAAAACAAAACAACAACAACAACAAAAAACATCAGGTTAAAAGATGAGGCTAAATAGCCTGAAGAGAGAGGAGTGCCTTGTTTAGGCTCAAACAACCCGCACCAGCCCGACCCAAAGTGAATCTTGCATCGTTTGTTTCCTCGCTCCAGCCATTACCCTTGGCATCTTCATGGATGCAGAACGGGGAGGAGGACAATTCTGTCTGGCTTTTCATTTTCACGGCAGTGCTCTGAATATTAATCAGCCTAAAAACAGTGCTGTAGGCATTGCTGCAAATCACAGAGCCTGCAGTCGGTACCAGTTTGCTGCGTAATTTCTGCACGCAAGTCAACAGCAGGGGCTGGGCAAGCTCATTCTCCCTGTGACCTGACTTTGCAGATGGCAGACAGAACGCCGAACACGAGTGTCCTCGGAGCACCCTGATGTCTTCATCAGCAGTGCCACAGTGCAGCAGCTGGGTTCCACACTGGGGGTTCCTGCTGCGGAACCGGGTGCCCTTTGCCTCCCCGTTAACGTGAGGACCACGAGCAGGGAGCGAGGCTTCCCCGCAGGGCCCGGCCCAGCCCTGCCTCCTCCAGGTGCAGGGCGACCTGGGGGCGAAACCCACGGAACCGGTGCTGCTGTTCCCCAGGAGGCTCAGGAGCAGCACGGCCCCTGCAGCTCTGCTGAGCCCCGGGCTGTGGCCGTGCTCAAGCCAAAGCTCCAGGTCCTGATCCCTCAGCTGCACAACAGGACCTCAGAGCACGTGTGGAAGAGACAGAGCCGCTAATGAAGAGCATCAGAAAACAGATACCAAGTAATGACACCACGACAGGCGCTTATTAATAGGAAAGTCTAAAGATAAAACTAATTTGGACCCGATGAGGCAGGACACCTCATCTTGAGGAGAATGAGAAGTCAATACTGAGCTGTCAGCAGAGGAAATAAATTGCTCACAAGGGAGAAGCCACCGGATTCCAGGCGCCAGAGGAGGGCACGTGCTCTGACAGGCTCCTCGGACTCATGCTGAGCCCTGGAAAACGCTGCCCCCAGCAACAGCCCCCTGCCACTGCCATGCAGCCCCAGCCGGGGGGGGCACCTGGGCTGGTGGCAGCGCTGCGGCACTAGCACCCAAGGGAAGCCCACGGGCCTCCAGCACGCAGCAGCGACCTGCAGGGTCCTGGGGAAACAGCTTGGGAGAGCCACCATGCGTGGGGCTGCTTTAGCAGCACGGGGGAACCTGTGAGAAGAGGGAAGCGAAGCCCCAGCCCAGCCCGGGGCTGCTCAGCTCCTTGCCCCCAGGACGATGCCTGCCCCAAAGCAGGCTGCTGCCGGCCTCTCCCTCGCTGCGCTGACGTCCAGGCAACGGCAGCCCGCAGCCCACCGGGCTCCCAGGGCAGGACACAGCAGCACAGCTCTGTGGCGGGAGAAACCCAGCTGCTCCGTGGCAGCTGCTGAGTTCTTGGGGAACGCAGCAAGGCTGTTAGGAATGGGCAGGTAACGACAGGAATTTGTGATGAGGCTGGCTGCAGGCTAACGGAGCGCTGCAACGAGACGAGCCGGCTGTGCACGCACGAGAAAGAGCACTAGGCTGTGAGTCCTGAGCTCAGCTCTCCCTCCCTCGGGGACCTCGGGACGCGTGGGGTCCTGTGCACCCTGCAGCCCCCGCAGGGCTCCCGGGCAGCGTCAGATGACTCCCTGCCTCCAAGGTCACTGTAAGCGCTTCCTAATGCATGCTTTGCTGTCCTGAAGCGACAGCCTTCATCCCTGAGGCCCATAAAAACTAAGGAGGCGAGGTAAATGGCAAGCACAACGGCTCCCTGGGGAGTCTGTGCAGTGAGCATTATCACCTTCTCATCAAAATGTAAAACCCAGCTCTCCTCCTCATTAGTCTCTCACTCTTAAAATAATGATTGTAAAACGACCACAGCTGGCCTCAAAGCTGGCTGGCTGTGGGGGAGAGCACGCTGGGGGCTGCCTGGGAGTAGGTGAGGAACAGGTCAAAATGAGCAGTGAGCATGGGGAGCCAGGAGCTGAACGGGGGGCTCGGCAGGGAACACCGGGCCACGGGCCTGGTGGCTGCGAGCAGCAAGCACAGGCTGGCCGCAGCACCTGGCGCTGCTGAGGGACGATGCCCACGCGTCCTGCCCCTGCCTCTGGCATTTCCAACCCTACAGCTCCCTGCTGCTGCTTCCTCAGAAACCTGTTGGCCAAAGGCTTGTGCTCTCCAGCCAGCAGGCACCTAGGACGTGGTTTGTGAATCTGGGCCTAAGAGTCTTTCCCCTTTGGGGGCAAGGTGGCAGAACAACAGGGAGTAGCTGCCAGCACCTCAGACCCACGCTGACCAGTGCTGACCATGCCGAGACAATCAGCAAAATGTCTTTTTTCCTTAAACTAAGGTCTAACGAAGATTAAAACCATGCTGTTTTCAAAGAGACACAATGATGCCACAGACAGAAAGTCTTCTCCCCTGCTAAGCTCTAGCAAAACGGTTTCATGCTTATTTAAAAATTCTGCAAAAGCATGTAGCGACTGTTCTGCTGAGAGCTGGTCAGCAGTCCCCTCAGCATCTCTCCAGACAGAGCCTTTTACAGCGATTTCTTCTAGTAACATGATGATCAATATTAAAAGGTGTGCTGCTTTCCTCAAACCTCAGAAGAGTTTGCTGCCAAGTGCAGGTGACAGACTCTGGTTTTAATTTAGCAGACCAGGCTGGAATACGACACAACGCAGCCACAGCTAGCGGCAGGCCCTGACAAAAGCAGGCAGCTGTAAGATGTGCTGGCAGAGCTACTGGCCTTTTGAACTGGCAGAACAATTTCTTCCCTCTTGTACTCTTTCCCTTTGCTCCACAAAGCTGTAGCTAAACAGCCATCAGGCTAGAGAGACAACCCCCAGCTGGAAGCCAGTTCTTACCTGAGGCCTGGAGACAGGGAAATCCTCCCCACCCCAGAACCAAGCAATCCCAGAGCAAGGGCAAAGCCGCATTCCCTCCGGCTCATCCACCGGATTAAGCACCGCTCATGCTCATTAAAAAACTTTTTATATTCCACGCTCTAGTGGTGCATTCCATCATACAGGCACAGTGCAGACTGCTACTTCCCCTTTCCAAGTATTTTGCAATTGAGGAAGTTCTCATTATTTGGAAAGAATTCACCACAACCTTCTCCTGTTCTTCAGGCTGCTCACCCCGTTGCCGGTTCTCCCAGGATTCTCCGGACGTCGCTGCAGCTGTGTTGCCTGGGTGCTACTGGCCATCATCGCAGCTCCCGAGTTCAGCTGGGCTAGCAGGACTGCTCTGCTCTGCAGATGAAGCTCTCAGGCTGGGCTGCATTAGAGGACAGGCCCGCGGCACTGAGGCCTGACAGCAAGGGGAAACACTCGATCACACAGCACTGGGGGCTGGCACGTCCGTGACACAGCTGCCGCCCCCTTTACCCATGAACTCGCACAGACCTGTAAGGGCCATGCTGCTGCCAAAAGGGCCGCATACCCGAAACAGTGATATTTATTATATACGTTATGTAAAAACAACAAAACCCTCCTGTTTCCGCCCCATCCCCACCTTGTTTCTCCTTCTGTGCACTGGCAGCAGGGACACCTCAATGACAAGCTGCGGAGCGGGACAGGGTGGTGCGACAGAGCAGCACTCCCCTCAGGGTCTGAGAGCTGGCAGAGGTGACCTGAAAGAAACAGCACAATGTTCCTCCTCAGAACATAAAGGCTGAGGAGTTCAGCCTCATTTTGGACCTCCTGCCAGCAGCTGCTGTAGGACACAGCACCGTGCAGAAAAAAGAGCCCAGGGAAACAGGAATGCCAGGCAGGTCACCTTCACCAGAACGTAGTCCCCCGGCCGGGCTCTGCCCAGAGCCCCGCGGCCCGCAGCGTCCTCCGTCTCGGCGTCAGGGAAGATCACCTTGATGTTGCCATCGTTCCTCCCACACAGCTCCGAGGCAGAGCGCTTGCTGGGCTGGAAGGAGAACAGGAAACCTTACTGGCATGGCAGCAGCTTTGATTCACTGCCAGGTCTCACCGCAGCAGGAATTAACTGAGCACTGCTGTCAGTGTAAAACCCACATTCCGCACTACCACGCGCGGCACGGAGCGAAGTCATACGGACAGAGCTGCTGATGGGAGCCACACACCAAAGGCAGCTTTGACAGCCTACGCTCTCCCCTGTGCGGGCAGACGGCTCTAACCCATCCCAGCCCTTTCCAGGACCGCTAGTCCTTCACAACAGAGCCTCGCCTTCACAAGTGCACAAAAGACCCTGCGTGCTGTTTGTGCCCTGCTACCAAGCACTTCGGCCTCATCCAGTCACCTCTTTGCAGGCTACGCTGCACAACATCCCAGCTCTGGTGAGCGCCACAATATTCACACCAAGGTTTTTAGAAGCCAAGCGGCTAAAGCCCTAAAGCAGAGGGACTGTACTTCACTTGGCACCGCTTTGTGCTCAGCTCAGTGCTCTGGAAAATCAGGCTGGATGCTCGGTCCTGGAGTCTCAGGACTGTGCAGGGAAAGGCAGGAAGTGAAGGCAGAGGTGATGGTTGCAGTGCGCAGCCTACGAGCCTCCTGGACAACAAGAGGGGAGGAACAACTGTCCCGAGCACTCACCCCCTCCACCAGCACCAGCTGGGACTGGCCCACCATCGCCTCATTTGCCCTTGCAGCCTCCTCTCGAAAGACAGCGATGAGCTCCTCCAGCCGCCTCCGCTTCACCTCCTTGGGCACGTCATCCTGCAGGCGGCGATGCGCCCGCGTTTTCTGTGAACAGCACAAGCAGGCGTGGCCTGTCACCAACCTGGCAGCTCAGCTTCAGACCTCAGCCAGCCAGGCTACTCCTCAAGCAAGATTTCCTGGCACTACGGTTCAGATCTGCAATCTCAAGGAGCGTTTCCAGGTGCTGGATGCGCTGCTCAGACAGGATGCTAAGAACCAGCAAGACCCTTGATTCCAACACGTTCTTTCTGTGTCATCATTTCGGTAGAAGTTTTGGCATAGGGCATGAAGTATTTGCAGCTGTGTGAGGCAGAGGCACTGCATCTCCTGTGTCAGATATGTCAGATGCAAAACCAGGTCACCCCATCAGTGACCAACCCTGATGCTCACACAGGGGAGATGGAAGCTCTTGCAGCACCACATATATGTGATGTGCTGCATGCAAGCAAAAAAAAAAATCTGCCAAGATACAAAATCTTCAGGTCTTATTGTGAGAAACAGCACTAAGGAGTTAGAGGAGATGCCCAGAGAAGACCCCTTGCCGTTAGATCCTGCACTCACCTGCCTCATGCTGTAAGCAAAGAGGAAGCCCACATTGTAGCGCACCTCCCGCAGCAGGGACACGGTCTGCTGGTGATCTTCTTCTGTCTCCCCACAGAAACCAGCAATGAAATCACTGCTTAAACTCACTCCTGTCACAGAGACAGATTTACACTTTACTTGAGGAAGAGAGAAAGGCTTCATTCAAGAAAGCCACAGCGGCACTGAGCTCAGAACAAGCCAAAAGGAGTCCCTACCCGGAATGGAGTTGCGCACGTGCTGTATGAGCTCCAAATACGCTTCTCTTGTGTACCTGCAACAAACAGCACAAGGATTTGTTGATCAAAAACCCTGACACTGGGGAGGAGAAACCAGCACCCTAGATCAGGGAGCAGGGCACAGGGCTCCCCACAGCCACCACTCACCCCCGCTGCATGGCCTCCAGGACTCGGGTGCTTCCGCTCTGGGCGGGGAGGTGAAGCTGTTTGCAGATGTTGTGTCGCTCCTGGATAAGCTGCAGCACCTGTGATGGGCAGTCAGGAGACACCACAGACAGCTCAGCTCTGCCAGAATGCCTTGGGGAAGAGTCTTCCCCAAATAAAAGCCAGCCAACTGCAGAACTGCCAGCTGCAGCATACACCTTCCCCTGCCCAGGCTCCTGTTCTGATTCCACATCCCCTTTGGGAAGGGAGCACGGCCCACACCTAACCGCTCACAGCTGCCCACCCGCAAGCAGAGGCCCAGGTGTTCAGTCCACACTTGCCTCATCAGGAAAATCCTTGGGGTGGGGAGAAGTGAAACGGATCCTCATTTCTGGATCGATTCTGGAGACCTGGTCTAGAAGATGTGCAAAGCGCAAGCCTCCTGGTTTAGCTTTGTACACAGTGCTAAAGCCACGGCTGAGGACTGGGGCAGCAGCTGACTGGAACTGCACCTCAGACAGATCTCGAAAGCTGTTGACGTTCTGACCCAAAAGGGTCACTTCTTTCACGCCCTACAAAGACAGAGAGGGAAAAATATTATGCCCCAGACAGGATGGCTAGGCTGCAGAGGCAGCCATGGCTCTCCCCTTACATCAGGGAGCAGTCTCCAAGGGGAGCCCCCCTCCCATCTGTCTCAGAGTGACACAGGGGCAATGAAACTGCGACTGGCAGCACCTGCGGCGACCCCGTCTCCAGAGGCGAAGGCGGTGTTGCTGGGCGGATGTCCCACTGAACGCGGGGGCCCTGAGAACCCGCAGGTGACTGGGGACAGGCGGGAAGCAGGCTCTGCCTCACCTGATCCGAGAGCATCTTCACCTCCTGCAGGATGGAGGCGATAGGGCGGCTCCTCTCCCGGCCGCGGGTGAAGGGCACGATGCAGTAGCTGCACATGTTGTCGCAGCCCCGCATGATGGACCTGCCGGGAGGGGAGGAGTCACTGCTGCCGCCCGGCGCCAGCAGGCAGGTGGCAGCCAGGTGGCATCCTGCCCCGCCACGAACCAGTCCGGCACTGCTGCCGCCAGCCAGCACGCGGCACTGGCTCTGCACGCAGCCGTGCAGCCTCCCCTTGCACATCATTCCGAAGACAGCTGGCATCTGCTTGCCCCTAGCTAACACCTCCGAGTTTTCCGTGCACACTTCCAGAAAGCAGCTGCTAAGACTCAGAATTGCACTGCTGGCCGGCAGTGATGAGGGATCCTTCCGCACTCTGCTCCTGCTGAGGGTGAGGGCAGTCCCCCCACACTATGGCCACACTGAGCAGAGTTTGACTTCACTGTTTGGGAATCTTCTGACCAAAGCTGGATCTTATGATCAAATTTGAACAGAGCGCTAGAGGAGTTAAACAGCAGAACCTCTGACAGGACACAGCAGAAGGCAGGGGATGACAAATGGCATAGCCTTGGGAAGGCACAAACGCCAGTGAGACAGAAATCACTTAGTGCAGCATCACACTTAGACAACAACGTCCTCAGAGGACAGCAAGAGAAGCCTGCAGCCAGCCAGAGCCCAGCACAGCCTCTCCAGGGCTCAGTCAGACAGCAAAAAGACAGCAAACGCAGGCTGATGCCTCTGGGCTGCTGGGAGTGAGCGCAGCCAGGCACTGCCTCTCTCGGGTGGCTGCTGTCATGGACACGTCTGTTCCGCACAGCGGCGATTCCAAACCGGAACCGCAGGAACATGCACAGAAGAAAGGCACTTACACAAAGGCCGTCGTGCCGCCCGCGCTGGTCTGGACCGGCAGAATGTCCGCGTAAGTCTCATCCAGTGACAGCAGGACGTTAGCAGCTTGCTGGCCAGACTCAGCCACGGCCAGCAGCCGGGGCAGGTCCCGGTACGCGTCAGGGCCCGCCACAAGATCGACCAGCTTCTCCCTGTGCAGGATCTCCTCCTTCAGCCTCTCAGCCATGCACCCTGCCACCAAAGGAGACGGGTCCTTGTGAGGAAGCGCCCAGCCGCAGCGAGCCCGCTGCAGCCCTTCCCTTGCTGCTTTCACCCCTCTGGAAAGGCTCGATGCCGCCAGAGGGGAGGAGGGAAGGCAGCGTGACAGGACGCGGCACAGAAGCACACGCCCCGCTGTGGCCGGGTACCTAGAACCCCGATGCGGAGAGGGGAGCGCGCCTGGTGCCGCCGGGCCTTCAGAGCCTTGAGGTGCTGCAGGCGGTTCCAGATGGCCTGCTCAGCCTTCTCCCTGGGAAGACAGGAAAACGGGGGTGATTCCCACCGCTGCGCGTCAACAGCCCTCCAACCCGAGCAGCCCAAGTGCTTTCAGAGCAGAGCCGGACTGACGACAGGGCAGCATCCCCCGACCGACCTGGCAGCACACGGACGCGCTGGCTGCGGTGCCTGCTTTAGGTCTCGGCTCTGCCTGCCGCCACCTCGCTTGGGAACAACTACACTGCAGAAACGCCTCAGGGACTAACAACTCAGCTCTCGCACAGAAAGAGCCTGACTCAGCCAGCAGATGTGAGCTACCTTGCCAGCGACAATGCACTGGGAGGAAACGAGCAGAGTTCCCTACACGTTGACACCCCAAATTGACTCTAAATGTACATCCCAAATTTTCACTGAACAGACCCTGTACTCCTGTACTACAGAGACACTCGCTTCATGAGAGCATGAGACAAAAAAAAAAAAAAAAAATCTAATAGTCACACAACCACAGCTGTGCGTGGCTCTCTAACTGCTCACGAAGCACAGGCTCAGCATACACTGCCAAAGGCCTTCTTCTCGCCATACAGCAATTTATTGCACAACTAATGTCATGTACCGTAACATCAGCTGGCTCTACCCTAAACTAAAAGGGCTGCTTCACATCTGCGAGCTGCTTTCATCACGCAACTCATCCCTCACCTTGGCTTTCAAACTGTAATTCCCTAAAAACAATCAGAAAAACAGCAGCAACAGAAATTTCCTTACCTAACAGAACAGGTCACAAGCAGAATCACATCCGCCTAGATTGGAGATCACATGAAAGGAAGAATTTGTAAAAGCCAAAAGACAAGTACTGATGCCCTGCACACGTACCCTGACTATAAAAATCACTTAATGAAAAAGATCTGCCAAAACACTCAGTGGATTTCAAAGAACAAAGTCACAAGAAAACTTAGCAAAGCCCTCCTCCGAGCAGCAGAAGTAAACTCAAGGACGCGTCAGGAGCATCCCCCTGTGCCCAATCCCCTCTCCAACTGAGGGAGCCCAGCAGTTTAAAGCAGAAAAAGGAACCCACTGCTTTCTAGCATGCTTGTTAAGTAGTTTCCTTCACCGCACAGAATTTAGACTGCAAAAACCCCACTGCCCTGTATGGCTGCAGTCAAGATAAAACCTGGGACCTGGCAGTGCGAAGCCCCAGCAGGCCTGCGCTGCAGAGGGGCCGCCGAGGTGCCTCACCTCCTCTGCCTCCCTCGTCCTCGTGTAGCCGTTCTTCTGCAGGATAGCCCAAGCGATCTCTGTGTCGTTGACGTTCATCTGGCAGCCATAGGTCTCCAGGTACACTGCAACAAAGGCGGAGACCGGCGTGACGTAAGCCCGCCTGGAGCCTCGCTCACCTACAGGCTGTTGCTGTGACTTCCATAGGAAGGAAGCGTCAGTCCCACAGCAGAAGAGATTCAGGAAAGCTGCACAAAAGGCACTTTCCCTTCCTGCCTATACTGAAATGGCAAGCCAGAAATAAAGACCGACTGCTACAGGGGCACTGGGAAACCAGAGCGCCTCAGAGCATGTCACTGCAGCACTGCAGGCCTAAGCCACCGTACCGCTGCGACACAGCGCTCAGGGCAAGGGAAGCCCCCTCTCCTCCGGGCATCGCAGCCCCAGAGCTCTGCCACAGCTGCTGCTGGCACCGCCGGGCTGCAGAGCGGGGCAGAGCAGCCTGCTGCCCGCGGGGCCCCACGGGGCTGGATTTTTTGTAATGCCACAACCACCCTCGGAGCCTGAAGCACCACAACTCCCCCCATCTCGGCTGCCGGGCACCGCCAACCCCACCAGACCCTGTGGCTGCCCTGGGCCACGGCTGCGGGGCTCACGGCCGGCCTAGGCTCGGCCCAGCCCTGCCGCGGGGCTGAGCGGGGCAGGAGGGGGGCAGCAGCACACCGACCTTTCCCGGCACCGGGGCCAGAGCCCTGC
>VXAV01006414.1:62766-74329 GCA_013399715.1 Alectura lathami | reverse complement strand
TTGTTTTCTGTCTGGGCGGCGGGGACGGGGCTGGGAGCCGGGGCTGGGACAAGAGCCGAGTCCCCCGGGAGGGGCCGCGCGGGGCGGGCTGGGGGGGTCGCGGTCCTTGCCGAAGGCCCCGTTCGTCATATGCGTTCCCTCGGCGTGTAGTGAACATCTGCTCCAAGCAGCAGGAAGTTCTGGGAAAAGGACAGAGGGAGGCTGTGATGCATCCCTGCAGCTGCTTTCAGCCTTGCTCCTCACCGCCCGCCCGCTTTGTGCTTCTGCCGTCTTTGGTGGCTAATTTTAGCTCCGGAAGGGCTCTGGAGACGTTTCACAACCACAGCCTGCCGTAAGCATCCAGCACCCAACCAGCAACACCCCTCAGGCTCCCCAGCGCGCCCGATTCCTTCTGCTGCCAGGACGGGCTCTGGCCGGGGCCCCCTGCGCTCACCTGGTGAAACCGCACGAGGATATTGGAGAGCTGGATTCGGTCCGGCAGCGGCAGGGGGAAGCCCTCACCTAACCTCTCTGGAAAAGACAACACACGTGGCTGCGCTGGGACCAGGGCAGGGAGCACGGGGCTGTGCAAAGCAGGCGGCCGCCTCCTGCCCCCGGCCTGTCCCTCGCCCCCCCTGTGCCCTGGGTAGGCAGAGGGAGTTCCTCCAGGCGACACGAAGGGCTGGGGGATGCATGTTGTGATGTGCCCCCCCCAAGGCCCCCGGCGGCCTCCAGTCCCTCTCTGGCTCCATTTGCTCAGACGTAACAAGAAGCAGGAGTGGGGGAGAGGGTCTGGAAAGCATTAGGGTGTGTGGCAGGCTCGTTTTTTTCCGTTGTGTTCACTTCTGAATGCATGTCACAGCGTGGAGAGAGGCTCCTGCACTCAGCTACCCACAGCCCACCTCTGCCAGCCCCAAACACGACGGGCGCTTCTGCTGCCCCCTCCTCTCTCTGCAGGTTCTACCCACCGAGCAGGCCTGGCAACAGGGATTTAGTTAATGATCCAGGCCTGCTCGGACGCAGCGACCTGGCTGGCGACTGTTCCAGCAGCCCCATTCCCCTCAGCAGGTTGTTACCGTTGAGACGTGGGAGCAGGATACTGGAGGCGTATGTATTCATTATGGACTGCAGCATTCGTACCTGGCGTTTCTGAGAGAGAGGAAAGGAAAGGAAAAGAGCTTTAGCCTGTGGGAGAGCAGGTGCCCAGACCCTGGAGGACAGTTAGGAAGAGGAAAATAAAAGGAGGTGCTGGGATGGGCTTCACTGGAGACCCGCGGCTTTGCCTGTGCCATGCTGGCGGGTGGGAGGTGTAGGGGTGAAAGAGGCAGTGCTGACTCCGCTCCTGCTCCCAGGCTCCCAGGCCGAGGCAGGAGGCCCACGGGGCCAGCGTGCACCCCCAGCTCCCGTGTTGGTGTGCGTGGGGGGCGAGCCTCAGCCCCTGCAAGCTCTCACCTCTTTGCTGAGGGCTCTGGTCACAGTCAGGGACGGCTTACCGTGAAAGTGCCGACATCTGAATGCTTCAGAGAGAGCTTCATCCTGCGCAGAGAGGAGAAGCGGTGCTGTGCAGGCCATCCCAAGGAGGGGGGTGTCCCCTCGGTGCCGCTGATGGTTCCTGCGCTGCTCCTGCTCCCTGCAGCCCCTCCACCCCGGGTCCCATCCCTGGCAGCCCCCAGCTCACTGCCCCAAGCGCCCAAGGAGCTGCCCCGTTCCCAGCTCACCTGCCCACGTTCAGGCTCCCAACTATGTGGCCGGATCTCACATCAATGGTGGCAGACACGTTGCTTGTCTGGGGAGGGAGGCAGAGCTCAGTGCCCACCAACTTCTCCCCAAAACAGGCACAGGAGGAGCGGCTCAGACCAGCCAATACGCAGGCAGACCACCCTCCAAACAGGGCCCCGTTTGCACCCAGTTTGAAAAGTGGCATTTGTGAGCCTCGGTATTTCTCTGCTGGGTTTCAGGAGGCACTCAGCACCTCTCCTGGCAGGAGCATGGCACAGATGGCACAGGATGGCCAAACACAGCAGCAGGCCACTGTGCACCTCGGGAGCTCCCACCTTTGCTTTCTGCATCGTGGGCAGAGGTCACAGGGCACCACGACAGCCGGAGCTGCGGCTGCACGAGGGGCTCCCCAGTGGGGACCAGCATCCACATGCAGCCCGGACCCCAACTCACCAGGCTGAGGAGGAAGAGGGGGGCCATGCTGGTGTTAGGAAGGATGGCATAAGCCTGGATGTCCACGACAGGCTGGAGCAAGAGCCCGTCCGGCCCGATGCTTAGAAACGGGGCAGAGGGAGCGAACAGCCTGAGCTTCATCAGCATGTTGGGGTACATCTCGTCGAGCTGCAAGGGAGCAGGGAGAGGGGAGAGGGGAGGACCCGCAGCACATCCACAGGGACACAAAACCCATGGCTCCTTCCCGTGCCACCCACCCCCAGAGTGTGGGGACACTGCACCCAGCGGGGATGAGCAGCCCCGTTGCGGATCCCGCTGCAGAGGGGAGGCTGCTCCCACCCGCTGGGAACCCGCGGCTGTGCTCCTGGGGGGCACCTTGTGCAGGCCTGGTGCTGGGCAGGAGCTGGGGGCAGCGCTGGGGCTCACCTGGGGAAAGAAGGCCGCGAAGGTGGAGGTGTTCAAGTGGAAGCCAGTGCCCTTCGGGATCTGCGGGAGGAGGACGGTCACTGCCGGGCTGGGGCAGGATCAGCCCCTCGTGTGTGCACCAAGCGCGTCTCAGCCCCCGCTCTGCGCACACGAGCAGCTCCGCAGGGACACACAGAGGAGGCCGTGGTGCAGAGGAGCTCTCTGAGCCCACCGGCGCCATGCCGGCTCCCCTCCTCACCATGGAGTCTGTGATTTCGAAGACCAGGAACCCGGCTGCGTGGTAGGTGAAGCCGGCGGTGTTGAAGAAGTAGCTGGAGGCCCCAAAGTAAACCATGCGGTCGTGGTCGGGAGGGAGGGCCAGCGCCGGCGGAGGGAAGGGGACGGCGGTGCGGTGTGCCAGGGAGAAGAACTCACCCTGGAAGGAGGGCACGGGTGAGGCGGGGGTGGTGGGGCTCAGCCGCCAGCCCCAGGGCCTGGGGGCTGCATTTGTCATTGCCGGCCTCCCACGATGGCATCAGGCACATCCAGCCTTCCTGGGACGGGCTCTCACCTTCAGGCTCCCGTCCAGGGACTGCGTGGTGGCAACTGGCGCTGCCACCAAGGAGTAGTCGATCCCAGCCATGGCATCTATCTTGGCTGTGACTGCAAGACACGGGGCAGAGGGATGAGCAAAAGGGAGGCGGCACAGCAGAGCCGGGAGCAGCTTGCCTACGCCGGCATCCGGGCACTGCCGTGCCCTGGCGTCCTGGTGCAACAGCACCAGGGGTTTCACATGCATTTGCTTCTGTTTAGAAACAAAGATCACATTTTCCTCCTCATCCTCTTTCTCAGCCATGCAAACTAATTCCTGCAGAGACACCGCCTCAGTCCCCCCTCCGAGGCAGCCCGGGGCTGGGAAATGCTAAGGAGGAAGAGCTCCCCAAGCCCTGCGCGGTGCCGCGCGGTACCTGGCAGGGTCTGGAAGTAACGCTGCAGGTCGTTGCTGACAGAGCTGACCACGCTTTCACAGACCTGGGGAGACAAAGGCAGCGGGGCTCAGCAGCCCGGCTCTGCTGGGCACACAGCGCCGGCGTGGGAGCCTCAGGCACGCGCTCTGCGCTGCTGCCCAGCGCTGTGTGTTCTTGGCAAAACCTGCTCAAATGAAAGAGCACACGGTGACGTTTCTCGCCATTCCGGACAGCACACCGTGTAAGTGTTTGAGATACAGACAGGGTCTTCCAGTGCCGTAAAGGCCTAGGAACCCCGTGCAGGATCAGGCCATCATCCGCCCCACTGGGCGTCCTGCTGGCAGTGACGTGCAGGGCTCCAGAGGAGCAGGGGCCACGCTGGCAGCACCCAGCAGCTGGCCGTGCTGTGCCGGGGGGGATGGAGCCTTCGGCAGGGCCTTGTCCGCAGAGGGTTGTTGCTCACCCCCGTGCCCAGCAGACAGGATAGAGCAGAGTAGAACAGAACAGCTCTGGAGCGAGGCGGGGACAGGGCTGTGCAGGGCTGTGCAGTGCTCCCAGCCCTGTGCTCTCCTTCCTCCCTGCCTCACGCAAGGAGAAAGCCCTGGAGAAACATGCACTTGGTCAGGGGCTCGGCCGTGCTTCCTGAGCTGCTCCCTCCAGGAGGCACCGTAGCAGAAAAGCCTTTCTGCCCGGCCCCGCAGCTCCTGCTGCCAGCCCATCTGCTGCCAGGGCTCGGGGTGCCCCCAGAGAGCACCACAGGGCATCAGCTGGAGCCAAGCACGCCTGGGCCAGGGCCTGACCTGCAGCGGGGCGAGATTCACCGGCCCTCCAGCTGCCTCCGCCCTGAGCAAGGTTCACGGCCAGGGAGGCTGCAGCTCGTGCCAGCGAGCCGTGTACTAATTATTGCTAACAGCTTGTTTCCGTGTCTTGTTGCAAGTCTCCTGCATGCAGGCTTTTGTACGGGGCTGAAGGTACCAGGGCTTCCCTGGTGCACCCCGTTTAAACAAGATGGCAAGCGGCTGACGTGCAGAGATGAGTGTTCCTGCCCCATTGCTCCCAAACACATGTATGAGCGCAGGCCAGTGAAAGGGCAGCTCTGAGCAGGTTTCCTCTGTTACAATGAGTCTGGCTGGGGCATAACATCTAATTAACTGACCACATGGCAAGAAAAGTCTTTGCTAATTAGCAACCAATTATACTGGGCTTTGGCAAATGCTGCAGGTTTAGAGTCCAGCCCGAGCCACATGATGCTGCAGGGACTGCAGTCAGCACATGCCGTTCCTCACGGCTTCCACCAAACCTGCAGTGTGCCTGCGTGCTCTGGCTCTGGTTGGATCCATGCGTGTGACTTGAGCCCTTGTAACATCTGCTACAAGCGAGGGCTAAAGAGGAGCAGAAAGCCTGGAGCTCTGCCCGGCGTCCTTCATACCTTGCTTTCCAAGATTGTCCTGAATCTGGACTCGATGGCACTGTGGAAGAGGTTGTAAAGCCACCTGCAGAGAGAAGCAGGGCGGGAGTCATTCTCTGCAGCGCAGAGGATGCTGCGGCACTGTCTGCACGGGAAGGGGAGACACTGGAGCTGCGGCCACTGGGGAATGTCATTCCCACAGCAGTCCGGAGCCAAGCTTTGCCTCAGGGTTTGCACTCGCTAACAGACCTGCTCGTAAACAACATGGACGTGAGTCTTGTGGCTGCGCAGAAACTTCACCCTTAACCGTGCACCCACAGCAGGACAAACTCAGACCAGCCTCAAGCACACGCCGTGGCAATGTGCAGGGTAGGGGGGAAGCACGCTGCGAGCGGTGCTGTGCAGGGGACCGCAGGTGTCCGCCTCCTGTTCCCTCAGCAGGGCCTGGCGGGCACCTTCCCGCTCCTGCTGGGCTAACACGCAGCGTTTCCAGCCCTTCACAGTGACGTTACATACGCAAGCTTGCCCCGGAAGTGGACACGGACGCTGGAGATGCTGGTGCTGCAGGCAGAGGTGCCAACGGTGGGCTTCCCCGAAGCGTTGCTGCCCAGCTTCAGGCTGATCTTGATGTAGATGTTCTCCACCTCGAGCCTGAAGGACCCGTGGTCCCGTCTGCTGGGGGAACGAGGACAAGACAGCGGACAGTTGTCACCTGTGAGTCTTGCTGCAGGGACCTCACCAGAGCTTCCCAAGGGGTCTGTCTGCCTCGGGCTCTGCCCTGCAGTGAGCACCCAGAGACCAAGAAGGCTTTTAAACTCAGGGGAACAAAACTTCATTGGAATATAAGCTAGGCAAGGTAGCCTTTAAACAGAAAGGACTGAAAACAAGCAGGGGAGATGGCAGAGAAGCAGCAGATGTAATGCACAGCTCCTCACCACCCACCGGGCTCCTGCCTCCGCCCCGTTTCCCACGCTGCAGCAGCTTTGCCGGCGGCAGCTGGGGGAAGACAGCAGATCCAGAGGTAACAGAGCCAGAGCTGCCCAAACCACGAGGGCAAGGGAGGAAGGAAAAAACCTGCTCAGATCCGGAGGGGAGAGCGTAGCGTGAGGGGTCTGAGCCAGCAGAAGGACTGAGCACGGGGGGAGCTGGGCACCCACATGAAGTAAAACTTCACCCGCCAGTTCCCATCCAACTCGGCAAAGGCGTTGGAGATGGAGACTTGCAGGCCCACGTTGGGGACCGGGGAAATCTTTGAGTATGGCAGGTTAAAACTGCGGAGATTCAGGCTGAAATGAAATATAAAACAATGAGAGGAAAGGCACGTGGGTGGGGTTCCCCCTGCTTTGGGCAGGAGGCAAAGCAGGAGCATCTCTGCCTGCACCGAGGGCAGGGCTCACCTGGAGATCTCGTACTGCACCTTCCCCACGGGCCGGAGTCGAAAGTCGCCCGAGATGTCCGGCAGCCTCAGCCGGGCCAGCTCCTTCTCCAGGAACGCAACCCCATGCTGATGGGCTGCGAGGCACAGGGACAGCGTCACAGCCGTGTGCTGCCTGAGGGAGCCGGGAGCATGCCCCAGGAGCACGGCAAAAGGGTTAAAGGAAACCCCCAGGGAACGGCCTGGCTGCGGTGAACCGCGCAGCTGTCCCTGGAGCTAACTCGGTGCGCACGGAGCCCTGCAAGGCACTGGCCAGGCAGCACGGAGAGGGGGAAGGGGCTGCTCCTCACGCAGCGTATTTCAATCTATATCAGCGCTCCGCTGGAGCTGGGGCCCTGCCTGCCTCAATAAGCCCAACACGGGGCCCATCCGTCTCCGTCACCGCCCTCCTGGCACCTCCCCACCTCCTCTCTCATGTGTCCCGCTCCTCTGGGGCTCAGGGCTGCCTGGATGCATGCCCCCAGAGCGGGACCCTCAGCCCCGCCAGCCCTGCGCCTCCTCGAGTCAGGTTGTCCCCAGTGCAGCCCCCCAGGAGCCAGCTGCCCCTGCCCCTCCTGCGGGGACTCGGTGGGGTGGCAGCAGGGGCAGACGGGTGCACTGGGGCGATGTGAGCACCCGGCTCTGCACCGCGGCCACCAGCACCTGCAAGAGAGGAGGGAGACTGGGAGCCGAACCCACCGTAGTCCAAGCCTGCCTGGGTGATCCTAGCCACGAAGCCGGGGTTGGTGGCTCCGGCGAGCACCAGGCACAAAGCCAGCACTGTGCCAGCTGCCGCCAGGCTCCGCGCTGCCATCCCGGCTGCCTGTGTTTGCCACGCTGCTGCCCGGCTCTCCCTGCCCGTGCTGCCTTTATATCCGTGCCAGAAGGGGAACCGCGGGCGAGGCAGGATGCAGAGCCAGCCCGCGGGGCGTCCCCGCACCCCGCGCTTCCTCCTGGCTGCTGCCTGCTCCCATGCAGGCAGGGAAGGGTCAGCGAGGAGCAGGGGGCCCCCCAGCACAAGCTGGCCATGGCTCCGAGCTGCCGGCAGGGCTTGTGGGGCGCTTCTGCTGATTTCTGCTCTCCCTGCTGCTTTGCCCTCCACCCACCGAAGGCTGCCCCCGAGGCTCCTGCTCTGCTCTGAATGCTGCTGCTGGCACGACTCAGAGGCACAGGCTGTAACATCACCAGTGGAGCAGCCTTGGGGAATAGCAAGGGTGGAAGTCATTGCTTCTTGCCTCCTACAAGCAAACCCTGAGCCACCTCGCAGCCAGGGGCTGGCCAAGGGGCTCCCACCTCAGGCTGGGCTCCCTCGGGCTTTCTGCAGAGCCCTGCAGCCACCACCAACGGGGGTGATGAAGAAGAAGTTTGAGGTTGCTTTCATTTCCCTTTCTGGAAGCAGCAGGACACGGCACAGGAAATCCACAGTAGCTGATGCAGGCAGATCTGGTGCTGGATCCAGGGAAGTCCTGGTTGCCAGAAGCAACATCCCTGAATTCAGTGCTTGTGAAAAGCGGCTGTTGCTCAAGCACAGCAGCCTGGTGTGACCCCGCTGTGGAGCCTGGGCAGCAGCTGCCTGCCCCAGAGGAGCTCAGGCAGGGCCGCAGAGCCCGAGATGGCTTTGCTGGGGCCTCTGGCACATGGAGGTTGGGCACCAGAGACACCAGAGCTCTCGGGTCCTGCTGTCTTTCCTCCCCCTGGTTTGGGACAGGGGGACTTGCAGGCTAGGGCTGTGCTGTGAGCCCCAAGGCAGCAGCAGCTGTGGGACCCAGGCAGGCACCCTAAGACAAGCACCCTGCCAGTTGGGTGCTGACGGGGCCATCGGAGCGGGGGAAGCAGCCTGGGAAGAGCTGTGTCCCGCAGGATGCTCCGTGGGCTGCCTGGCTGCCAGCCCCAATCCACCCCCGAGCCCATTGCGCACCCGGAGCAGAGGAGAAGGCTCGAAGCCAAAGCCCCATTTCAGCTTTTTGCTGGCTCTTGCTCCCCAAAGCTGCAGGATGAGCATTAAGGAACCAGAACCGCTTCCATGAGGAGAAATGAAATGTTGTGGGGAGCAGCATATTGAGGAAGCATGAACACGATGTTTTCCTTCTGGGTCTGAGCACATTTTAAAGTTGAACTGAAAAAAAACCCTTCCCAGAGCACAAAGCCTGGCCAAACAGTCCGTGTTTGTCAAGGAACAGCTGAAACCACTTCTAACGCCCGACACCGAGGGCTGGACCCGGCGGTGCTTCGCGCTGTGATGACAGCGGTGACCCGGCCACGAAGCTGGGCCCCGCCGCTCGGAGGGGACAGGCTGTCCCCGCCACCCCCTGCCCCCAGCAGGGTTTCCTCTGGCCCCACATGCTCCCTGACACATGCGGGCAGTTCCTGATCCTGCTCACAGATCTTTCCACATTTCCTGCGTGACGCAAGGGCCAAAGCCATCCTGCAGCCGCGTGCTCGGGCTCCCGGGGGGCACTGAGGGTCGGGCTACAGCTCCGCTCCCTCCTCAGCACACCGGGTGCCCGCAGCCCAGGGCGAGCTCCTGCCACGGGATGGCTGCTCCCTGATGCTGCGGGCACGGACAGGGCCGTGCAGCAGGGTCACGGCTCCTCGGCGCCAGCAGGGAAGCCCGGGCACACCGGGCGCATCCGTTCCGTGCGGTGCCACGACTGCAGCGGGAATTCCCCGGGGCCGGGCAGCGCGTGCTGGGGCCGGGGCACCGCTGCCAGCGGTTCTCTGGCTGTGGTTTGTGGCTGCCAAGCCAAGCTGCGGTCTGGCAAATGCTCTGAGGGGGAAACGTGAGGGGAAAACCTGGGGGCACTCGGCGAGAAAAGTGAAAGCAGCGCAGCTGGTTTCAGAGGGAACTTGGAGCAAGGCCCAGCCAAGAACAGAACTCTCCCTCTATCCGCTTCCAGACCAGGCAGCAAGCCCACTGCCACCAGCAGCGAGGGCTCTGCCCAGGACCTGGGGCCACCGTGGCTGTCCCTGAGTGGATCTCACCCAGACCTCTGCAAAATGCCACCAGCGTCGGGGTGCCAGGAGCTGCGGCTCCTGCCCACGTGTGGGGTCACTGCCAGCCCAGCGCTGCCCACCCTCACCTGCTGCTGCCAGCCCCTGGCCCCCCTCAGTCCAGCATCACCTGAACGCAGGGCCGGCGCAGTGCGGCCCTGCAGCATTGTTTTCCCAGCTGCGGGATCGGCGTGACCCGGCCGGCTCTTCCTGGGAGCAGGGAGGGCTCCTGGCCAGCGCGGGGTCACCGGCTGACGCCAGCCCTGACAGCTGCTTCAGGAACAAGCGGCCGGAAATGCTCGGTGACATGAGAGCCAAAACAGCAGGGGACCCGCTGGGCGCAGCGGGAAGCGACAATTTGCAGAGAGCCCCGGGTGCGGGGACACGGCTGCAAGCAGCGGGGCTCCCAGTGGGAGCCTGGCCCAGAGACCCGTCTCAATGCTGGGCAAAACCATCCCCGCCCTCCCCGCACCCCAGCATCCCGGTGACATCCTGGGGCCCCCCCAGAGCAGTCCTGCAGAGCATCCCCCCTGCACAGGGAGCTGTCCCCTCCCTGGGGCATCCCCCAATACATCTGGGAGTCTCAGGGGGACAAAAGGGGACGCAGAGAGTGGAGGGGGGCGATTTTGCAGAAAAGCAAAAATAAAAATGCAGGAATGGTGACCTCAGGCAGAGCCTGGGGGACTGAATGGTGGCTCTGTGCCGGCAGAGGGGCAGGGCGAGAGGGCACATGCAGCCTGCCCTGCAGCTGCTCAGGCAAACAGGGCATGCAGAAAGGGAGTGAAGGAGGAGAGTGAGCTCATGGGGTCAGGGGCCACAGGGTGCTGCGGGGCCCTGAGCCCTGCTTGGCCTCCAGCACCCTACTCTGCCTCCAGGCCCAGCTGTCAGGGTGCAGCAAGAGGGCACAGGGAAGGGGGGTGCAGGGCTGGATCCTGCCCTGCTGGTGCAGCTGTAGATTAGAGGCACCCACTGGGCCTGGCATCACCCCGTCCCCTCCTGCTTGCCTACCCCTGTGCCGTGGGGGCACCCAGCCACTCCCCCCTCCTGCAGCCATTGCAGCCTGCAGAAGGCTCTGGAGCCAAAGTGAGTTCTTGGGCTCGCTTCAGGGGTAACCAGGCAGTTAGAGAAGGCCAGAGCATGATCTCATCCTCCCTCCTGCCTGCGCACGCAGTCGAACTATTAAAAGGCTGAAGCAGAGCATGTGAACCAGCGCAATTAAAGGAGCAGTTGGCGGTTGCTGGGGAAGGGAGGAGCTGGCCCAGCGGGCCCCAGTTGCAGGAGGGTTCCTGGGCAGGCAGCTGGGAGGACCTGGGGTCCGGAGCCGTGTGGGGGCTGCAGCAGGCACCCCAGCCCTGCTCCTCGTGGCCAAGCCTCTGCCTGCCCGGAGCAGCCACCGAGCCCCCGCAGCGCTCGGGGTCTGTGCTGGTGACAAGCGGGGTCTCTCTGGCTCGGAGGAAATGGAAAGCAAAGGCACAAAGCCCTCCCTCGGCCGTTCCTCCCTCCAAAGCACCCAGCTGCACCTCCTCCCGTCCCGGCTTGTTTTCACAGCGCGTCCTTCGGCTGCTTGCTCCTCCCTGGACAAACGGTCCAGCTGCAGCCGCCCCACCCGTCCCCGGTCCTGTCCCTGTCCCATCCCTGGCTCTGGGCCTTTGCCCACGAGCACAGCGGGATGCCTTCAGCCTGTGGGGGAAGCAGAGGGTGCGTGGGACCCGGCGCCGTGCCCGGGGGTGGAGCAGCGGTGCGAAACAGCAGCTCCTTGCGTTAGGATACACCGAATGTGCGGCTTTGGCTCTTGCATTGATTGTTTTTGTACAACTTTTGGTTGCTAAATCACACGTTCTGCCTTCGAATAGGTACTTTCCACAGCTGAATCATCCCGAAGAGCTGTGAAAGACGCTTTTCTTCTGCTCTACTTTTGGGCCAATCCAGAAATGAAAACTCCACGTTCTGCTAAGTGCTCTCTTTTGAATACAAAACACTGAGGAGTGTTTTGTATCAACACAGCCTGTGTTTATTCAGAGGGGTGAAATCCACCACAGCTAATGTGTGCCTGCATGTACGAGCACAGGCACACGCGAGCCGTAGGCACGCACACGCACAGCCACGCACGCACGGCTTTGCGTTTCTTCCCGCGTGGTGGAAGGCGACGACTCGCAGCCCGGACCGTGCTTTGGCCCGGGGCTGCGAGGCCCGGCGGCGGCGGGACGGAGCGGGAGGAGCGTGGCC
>VXAV01006414.1:13283-32165 GCA_013399715.1 Alectura lathami | reverse complement strand
GGCCTCCCAGCAGACATTTCACGTGGTTCCTGCAAGGGGAAAAAGAGAGGAAGGGAGGAAGGGAGGAGGGGAAGGCTGCAGCAGATGTGGGGGCGCTCGGCTGCCCCTCGCAGCCCTCTGCCTTCGCTGCCGTCCCCAGCCCTGATCGCAGCGGAACCCCCCCAGGCAGCTGCCCCAGCTCCTCGCGCCTCCGGAGCCGCCCCGAGCTGTGCCCGGCGCTGCTCAGTGCCCCCCGCGCCCCCAGCAGAGGGCACGGAGCCACGGGGGCTGCGGCAGGTGCCGCTCGGAGCCGGCTGCCCCCAACCCCCCCCGTCCTCCTGCGCTGTGAAACCGGCGCTGGCTTGGAATCTGGGTCTCTGTACTTGCCATATTTTACGGGGAACGTTTTTCTCCTTCTCCCCTGTAGCACTGATTACATTTCACTTGGCCGCTCAGACGGGAATTTACTTTCCCAGCTGGTGCCAGGGTGCTGCACGTGGTGCTCCCGCAAACGCCTCTGCCTTGGCTCTGCAGCACGCTGCTCCTCCAAGCCTGCCGCCTTCCCCGTTCTTCTGGGCACAGCTCACTGTCCTTGCCTGCTTATCCAAAAACCTCCCAAAGAGGACCGGCCGCAGGAAACCTGGCAGATTCCAAACCGGCCGATGACAGCAAAGCTCAGACAGGAAAAATGCAGCTGAGGGCCCCAGCCTGGCCCTGAAGGCAGGCGAGGCTGGGACGAGCACTGTCCAGCCCTCCCACGGCCCTCAGCGACCACCACGGCACCCACGTGATGTTTCACCCCAACGTTTTACGAGGTTTGGGTGTAAGTTGGGGTTCTTTTCTTTTCTCTTTGTTTCTGCAGAGCCCTGGCACAGGACGCCAGCTCTGAGCAGGTTTCCTGCGAAGCTGCAGCTCTGGACGGGCTCTGGCCTACAGCCAGCTGCCCGAGGTACCAGGCCTGCTGACGCACCCCAGCCTCCAGAAGTATTTAGGGCATTGCTCGGCCCTGCCTCCCAGGCCTGCAGCCTGCCTTCACGCCCTTCCCCTGGCGGACGCCCGGCCCAGCACCCACCTTTCCCTTGGCACCGCAGCGCAGGGCGAGCCGCAGCCCTGCCCACGGCCCTCGGGGCTCGGTTACCCCCCGGATCGCCGGGCTTTGCTGTAACGCCGCGCACGCGATGCACACTGCTCCTGGTTGTGCCCAGAGCCGGGCAGCCCCCTCCTCACTCTCCCCACCCAGGGGCGTGAGGGCTGAGCCCGGCAGCCTGCCCCCCCAGCCCGGTCGCACAGAGGCACCTAGGAGCATGCAGGGCGCAGGGAACAGCCCCAGGCGCTCATGGCAAGCTGCAGCGTGGGCACATCGCTCGGGAGGAATTTGTTTCAGGCCTGCAGAAATGAAAACAAATCTCAAAGGCTCTTGCCTTTGCCATCCAGCACCCAGGCACACGGCGGGGCACCCCAGACCTCGCTGGTTCCCACGGCCAGCACCCAACGGCTGCTGCTGCCCCAGGGAGCGCCCCAGGCTCCCTGCTGCTCACCGAGCGCGGCAGACCGAGCCTCCCGCAAGCCGCTTACAGGAGTAAGGCTGAACACAGCCGCCGTAATGAGAGCTCTGCAAATCGCTACAAAAACGTAAGCGGCTTTACTGACGCCCCCCGAGACGCACGGAACAATCGCTACGCCTGCCCCGAGGCAGCGCACAGCGGACGCCCAGAGCGCAGGGCCCGTGGCGCAGGGCCCGCTCCAACAGCAGCTCCGGGTGCTGCGGTACCGAGCCGGGAAGGCGGGGCGCTGGGGTGGCCCCAGGCGGCGAAAGAACGGCACCGCTGACCAACGACACCCTCTTTATTCAAAAATAGATATCTATGAGACATTGCAGAATATACTGCCGCCTCGAATGGCAGCCTATAGTCTAAATTAATTCCTAGATCAATTAATATACAGATTTAAGC
This sequence comes from Alectura lathami, assembly GCA_013399715.1. NCBI lineage: Eukaryota > Metazoa > Chordata > Aves > Galliformes > Megapodiidae > Alectura > Alectura lathami. The sequence goes on along the minus strand of VXAV01006414.1, from coordinate 30,234 downwards.
ATTAAAAAAAAAAGACACACCTTGGGGAAATCTGTTTAACCTTGAGAGAATGTTACCCAGTTCACCAGATGCCCTTCGCCCAAAAAGTAAAACAAATTAAAAACCACGAGACTTTGTTTAAATTAAGCAAAATAAAACACACACACTTTGGAAAAAAAAAAAAAAATCAAACATTTCAATTCAAAATAAAAAAAAAACAAAACAGACAGACAACTTTCTCACACAAGATCTGCCCAGAACAACAGCGTGAGATGGCAACGCACCCACGGCGTTTTCTTACGACAGCTTTTTCTGCCTGACAACGGACACGCAGCCAGCAGCCAGCCCCCGGCCACAACAGCCCCGGGGTAACGCCGAGAGCTGAGGCAGGACAGAGACCAGTCGCTTGGTTGGGGGCTCTGAGGCTCGGTGGGTTGTTCACTTGGTTTTTTTCCTTGTTTCCTCCCCCCCCATTTTAAATTTTTGGCAAACCACGGAATGCACAGGGCTTCATCGAACCCTTGTTTGGGCCACACACCGCTGCACGACCAAACCAGCTCACGGGAAACAGCTCTGCCACTGGGAATCGCCCCGTGCGCTCTCCTCAGTTCACACGCCTTAGCTGGGCAGCGAGGGCGCAAGGAGTTTCTCTTTTATACAAACAAAAGTGAAGTGTCAGTAAGAAGAGCACGAGCTTTGACATGAAATGACCCAAACGCCGTGTCATTCAGCTGAACGGCTACTGAACACCCTGCAAAATACATTTCTGAGGACGCAGAACCAGACCGGCGCTTCCGCAGCCTCTTCCCCCGCAGCTCAAGACGCAGCGGGGCATGGCCACGCGCAGCAGCCCGGCTGAGCCAGGCGCCGGCACGGAGCCCGCGTGGTCAGGTCAAGAGTCTCCAGAACCTTCAGGGCCCTTACAGCGAGACACTCCGTTTAATCAGCTCTTGTTTCCAGACTGGAATGGTTTTCAGCCAGCAGAGCCCAGTCCACAGGCTGCAGTGCAGCTCCTCCACAGCAGCCGGAACGCTGGCTAGCAAAACCAGGGGATCCAAAGCACTTCCTTTTTTTTCCCCCAATAACAAAATCAACTCAGCCTGTGACTACCTTAAGCTCAGCCTTCTAGAGCCTACGTGCACCAACACAGCACACGTGCCGCCGGGATGCGCACGGGGCTGTCTCCTACGTGAACGTTCATACCACATCTAACTGCTGTCCATCAAACCACATCACTAAAGCCACGCAGAGAATTCGCAGGGTAACATCCACCGCAGCCACACAGGGCGGAGCGGGCAGTGCCTGTGGGCAGGCCGCCACCAGCCGCAGCCAAACCAAAGCTGCTGAGATCGCGCACTTCTGTGCAGTGAAGGGGGAAAACCTGGGCCAAACCTGAGGCAGCCAGCGCGCGCTCTCCTCCCCGCTCGCTCAGGTGACACCCAGCCCTGCGCTGCTCAGCGGAGCTGCAATCATGAAGCTCCCTAATTCACAAAGAAAAGCTGTTTATTTTTATTGCCTGTGGCGAGTTTCACTCCATGTTCACGACAAACAGCAACTATTGTGTGTGAGGCCTATGCGAGCGTGAGGAAGCGCAGACCTAAAATACCCGTGCCGCTGCTCAGCAGGGGCCCTCGGCCGCCGCTGGCGGGGCACTGCACCTGCGCGCAGCCCCAGGGAGCCCACCGGCCTCTGCTGCCTTCGGATGAGGTTTGGAAACCCAACTAAAACAGACAAGACATTCTGAAATAACACAATACTTTTACGGAGGAAAACGTTATACGGCCAGCCTTCCTCTGGAAACTTCCCAGGTGTCTGTACATGATTCTCACGACCTTTGTGGGGGGAACAAGTGCTAAGAGCAAACAAACTAAGGAGTACGGAAAAATTATGAGAGAGTTCACTTAAACGGCCTGCCCCGCTCCCCCCAGAGCTCCCAAAAACGTGCTCCCGATCCTGCCCTCAGCACGAGCCAGAGCACGCCGGGGGAGCACGAGGCTGAAAGCGGGGTCTGGAGTTCGCTCCTGCTGCAGGCGGCGGCGGCCTGGGCTCCCGGCCGACACCAGGCTTCTTGCTTCTGCTGGCAGCACGGAAACCAGGGGCAGCGTTTGCTCTAGTCTGTTGAAAACAGGTCACCAGCAGACGGCAGAGGTGCCAGACCTCCTGTGACATTGGGCAGCAGCGACAGGTCTGGAAGGCTCTGGATGTGAGACTTCAGCTCCTTGCGCACCTGGGTCACCCGAGCAAGCTTCTGCTTATATTCCTGAGGGAAAGAGACATGAGACCAAGCGTTAAACAGGGCTTAACTCGGGGTGCTGTTAGCTGAGCTAGGATTGTTCCCCAAGTGAGGGCTCTGGGGCTCTGAGCAGCTGCTGGCATGGCTGCACCCAGCTTCACAGCCTGCATCAGCAGAGGCCCACGAGCTTCAGCACCCCAGAGCCGCTGCCGCTGTGCTACCACAGCAGACACCGTGTAAAGGTCCCCGAAATCCACACCCACCGAGACTGGCAGGGCACCTGACAGAGCTGTCATTACCTGCTTGCTCTGTTCTTACGTTCCCCCCCAGACACTGCCTTCTGCCCGCAGCCCAGGGAGGAGCTGACAGCGTTCTTCAGACACATCCCCGACAAAGGCGGCGGGCTGAGGAGCACCGGGCTGTGACCGTGCTGCTGAAACGCTCTTCCCCTCTCCCCAGGCCTGATGATTTTTTCTATTTGGATAATCAGATTACCCCTCTCCAGTCACTAAATCTCAAACAAGCGCTGGTTGTGAAATACAGGCTCCTCTTCTTGTCAGGACAACTCATGTCAGCAGCCGATGGCCATGTCGACAAACGGCTCCGCGGGGTCTGATCTCTGGATGCCGATCGGGGAAAGGCCTGCCCGCGCTGTACTGCAATCCAGCAGAGCACAGCTGCCAGCGTTCCCAGAATTCAATTGAAGCAAAGGGAGGAAAGTGCGAAGTTAAACATCCCCAAAGAAGAAACCTGAAAGCAGTTTTTCCACAAACGAGGATGGGGCTGAGCACTGAACGGCACCGCAGGCCAGCTCTCCCCAGTGTTTTCGTAACAGTCTGGGCACAGGACCCCAGTGCACACCTCGCAGGTTTCCAGGTGACACTAAACTAGGAGGAGCTGCTGACCCCGTGGGAGCAGAAGGGCCCCGCAGAGCTACCAGCCCCACACCCCGGGGTGCCCCAGGTCCCCAGGGCAGGGACCACCCCGCCCTGCGCCGCCTGCTGCGGCCTCGCCTCGGGCGCTGGGGGCAGGTTGGGTGCCACGGTGTCAGGAGGACATGGAGCTGTCAGAGAGCAGCCACAGGAGGGCACGGAGATGGGGAGGGGTCTGAGGGCAAAGCGCGAGGAGCGGCTGAGGGCCCTGGGGCTGCTGGGCCCAGGGCAGAGGAGCCGAGGGGAGGCCTCACAGCGGCCCGCAGCCCCCTCCCGGGGCAGCGCAGGGGCAGGCGCTGAGCTCTGCTCCCCGGGGACAGCGGCAGGGCCCAAGGGCACGGGACGAAGCTGTCAGGGGGTGTCAAGGCAGGGTTCTGCCCCAGGGGGCGGGGGGCATGGAGCAGGCTGCCCAGGGCAGGGGGCACGGCCCCGAGCTGCCGTTGGGGCACTGCTCTGAGCCCCAGGGCTTGGGGGGTGCCGGGTGGGGCCAGGGGCTGGGCTCCGTGACCCCTGTGGGTCCCTTCCAGCTCGGGTCTGTGAAATATCTCCCCCATTCTCAGGTGTCTCTACAATCTGAAGTAAAGCAGGTAACAGGGATCGGTGATCCATAATGAGAAGACAGAAGAGCCTGGACCCCGAAATGGGAAGGCCCTTACCGTACCACAGAACCTCAATTCAGGATCGATATTTGTCTCATTTCCAAAGTTTGTGACCCTTACATAAATGCTCAGAATCACAGAAAACAGCTGTTTAAATAAAACACTATTACATAATTTCTGCTGGAATGCACCAACTTTCCCCTAACGTGGAAGGAAGCATCTCCAACAAGAATCTAGAAAGCACACAGAAGAGGCTTCCGCGAAGTCAGCTGCAGCATTAATACACTTCTAATTTCTTAATTACTCAGCAAAGAGAACAGTTTACCAAAGAAAGGAAGTTTATCTTTGAAGATCACACAAAACTAGTGCACATTAAATCAAAATGTACTTCTGAAGGGTTTACAACTTTAATCCAATCTTTCTAACCTTCTCAGTGATGGAAATTCTCTTCACCTTCTCCAAAAATCAAAGCGAGCAGTTCCTGCAGGGTTACAAGCAAGGAGTTTACATTCTCTGTTTCATTACTTTGAATTAGAACAGTGAGAGCAGCAGAACCGATTGCAGCGGCTCAGAGAACACCTAGCGCAGCTGTACGAACGCGTGTCGTAAACTTCCAGCCGTCCCCAAAGGAGTGCCCCTCCACAGCCTTCAGACTCTCGGCCTTCTAGGAGACTCCGTGTGGTAACGTAACTCTGTCAGCGCGCATGGGTTAACGCACCGAAACCAGCGGGGCCTCCATCCTGCCTGTTCACAAAACCCCACGGAAGTCAACGCTTTGGCTCAGAGAAGTCGCTGTGTCTGGAAACAGAAACGATGCTCTAAGGGAGCACCGCAGGAACCAAGGCCTCCCGGCAGAGACCGGCACACCTGACACGCGCAGGACACACCGGGGCGGCCCCCGCCCGCCCAGCAGGCAAGGCGTGCTGCCTGGGGCCGGGAACACAGCCCCCTCCACTCAGGGAGGCGTGTGAGCAGGGGCACATGAGCTCCTCCCAGGCCCTGCGGCTCTCACAAGCCAAGCTGTGGCTCTGTTCCGCAACACAGGGCTCCAGAAGCAGCTTTTTAGGAACCACGTGGGTTCTGGCCACCGTGCACAACGCGCCTTGGAACTGCCCATTGCGGATTTTTGCAGAGGGTCCACCTGCTGTGTCAAACCCCATGAAAAACAAAGCGTGCTCAGGAGAAATTACGGCCTGCACCCCGCGCACCCAGCTGGCTGCCCTGCTGCACAGGAGGTTTCCACTACGGTGAAGGGCACTTGGATGCCACCTGCCTCTTTTAGGCAAAGTGAGATGTTTGCTGCCCGCAGGACAGTTCTGTCCTGGCACAGAAGAGCTGGCACTGCGCCACACGAGCGCCTTTGCTCAGCAACCCTCCCTTCTAGCACGTGGGACCCCACACCCACACCGCCCAGGTGAACTGGAAACCAGCGTGGAACTGGAACCCACACTGCTCAACGAACCTGCGGCTCGGACACTGGGTGGCACGCGTTGGGGACCTGCTGTGCTTTGCGAGGGGCAGCGCTAACGGGCTCAGCGAGCAACTGCAGCGCTGCAAACAGCGAACAGCTACTCTCCAGTACGGGGGGGTGGCCCGCTGTCACCTGCTGCCACCACTGCCACAGGGGAAGGTCTCTCTTTGTGAGCGCCACACAAGAAATACCCACAGCGCTGGGTGAACCAGACGGCCCCACCCCTTGGAATAAAACCCTGAGCCATGCCAGCACCAGGAGCCCCCGCTCCCAGCTAGCAGCCCCGACTGGGTCAGGATCTCGGAATGAAGCCTGCCTTCTGCCTAAACACACCCCCTCCTCTGAGAGTCAGGAAATTGCCTCACAGGACTGACAGCCAAGAGCACCAGCGAGTCTGGGAAAGGTATCCTGGGAGAGCAAGCCCTTCATCAGAACAGCCTGACTTCATGTTTCTTGGTATTTGCTTGTTTCAGCCTTTGCTGACGTGACGGCCTTGGGCTGTGCTACATTTCCTGGGTAACAGCTGCACCACGTTCAGATACTTCCATGGAAATGCTCATCAGCACCACAAAGAGAGACGTGGGCCCTTATCAGTGCTACGAGAACATCACACAAGGCTGACAGCACAGGGCCTGCCACGCCTGTCATCGCCACCTCCCACTACTTACCAACCCTCTGCAGCTGCACAACAGTGGGGGGCTTTAATCAGGCGCTATCCCTCAGCTAGGCTGGATGCGAACACAAGTTGTGCCTCCGTGCTAGATAAGTATGAAAGAGCGGCATTTCCTGCGACTGATTTTAGACTTCTGTAGCTTGGGCAGAACGACAAAGGCTACCCTAATCATTCATTAAAACCACTCTTCAGTTCCAATGTATTAAAAATGTGCTTACACTTGATAGCGACCACGCAGCCATCCGCTCCCAGACGCGGGATTACTGCTATCAAAGCAGCTCGCAGCCAGCAGCGCTGTTGCCAGCGCCACGCCGGTGCCTGCGCCAGCTCCCTGCTAACGGCCCCGCTGCCAACAGCGGGCGGCAACAACCTGCCGCTGCCACAGAGAACTGAGCGCTGTATCGAGCTGACCCCAGTGTACAAGTTGTTCCCACGACTTGTGAAAACATTGCTGTGCTCTTGAACGTGGTCAACATGGTGCTGTTTAGCTTAACTGCTGTCAGACAGGTCTGCTCCACCAGGCAGGTGGCCTCCCTTCAGGAGGAAAAACACCCAGCCCAAGATCTCCACTAGCATTCAGCAAACCTGTGCCAAAACAGATTTGTTTTTATGGCATCTTTCATCTGTGTTGGGAAGTGCTTTTTAATGTCTCCATCACAGGCCAGATGCTGCGTTTGAGGAAACTCAAGCTAAGCAAGCTAACAGAACCAGCTCCTGGCACAACCAGCACTTGCCTGGCTGATGCGGAAGAAGCGTTGCTCCGGGCAGCAACACGTCCACAGGCACGGGGCAGTCAGGAACTCCAGAATAAACACACACGACAAGGAACACACTCAGCACAAAGCCCACCTCAGAACAACGCTGCCTAGCTGTCAGGGAATTAGGTTTGTCACGAGAGTAAACGGGGCTTGCAGGTGCTCAGCAGCCTCCTTCCAGAAGGCTCTGTCCTCTGCAGCCACCCACGTCCCAGCCAGCAGCAGCTGCTCCCCATCAGCAGCAGCCCACAGCACAGAGGCAGCCCTTAACGCGTCGCCAAGGGGCACTTTAGCAGATGGCAGAGTGACAGACAAGCGAGACCATTAACCAACTTCCACACAAGTCCCAGGGCGTGACGCTAACAGAACTTCTGAGAAAGAGAGCTGCAGGGAAACGGTGTGGGCCGTGGGCACTCGCCCCGGGGCGTGGCTGATGCTCAGGGCTGCTCAGAGCGGTCCCACTTTCAGTTTCCTGTCCCCCTTGCTCAAGACAGCTATGGCCGGAGATGCAAGTCATCGTCTTCTGGCATCAGCCCCATTTACACTCTGCCATGGAAGCCGCAGGGGCTGCTAAAGGATGGATACCAGAAGATTCTGCTTCAGCTGCATCCCTTGACCAGGCAGAGGCCAGAAGGCAGAAGAAGCACGTGGTCTTACGGCAGAAAACAAGAAAGCAAGCCACCAACCAGCCGAAAGTACAGCTGGTTATGGCGGAGGGAGCTTGGCATTTGGGGATCGGGGATTTTGTTTTAGAGATGAGTACAGGTGAACAAACAACGAGCTTGTTGGGTGAGCTATTTTCCTTCAAAGGCTATCACGAGCAGTACGACACAACAGACCGAACGCCACGTCAGCGTGATCTCCCCAGAGCTCCCACAGCGTTTCCCCCCGGTGTCACCCAGCACGGGAGCACCCCACAGCCACCACCGGCCCCGCAGCGGGACGGGCAGCGCGCTCCCACCAGCTCACCTCCAGCTTCTTCTCCTTCTCGCTCAGCACATCCTTCTGGCTCTGCGTGTACTCGATCAGCATGCGCGCCAGCTGCCGCCGGTCCTCCAGCTCAGCCGCCAGCCGCCCATTGTACTCAGCCAGCAGCAGGCACGCCTCGTCCACCGTCTTCGACAGGCGCTCGGCCGCCTCCTTGTCTGCGGGCAAAGTGCTCGGGGGTTAGAGGGCAGAGCTGCAGCCTCTGGGTGGTGGACTGCAGCCCCCCCACCACAGGCACAGCAACGTGCCACCCACAGATACACCCCTGCCTTGGTATGAAACAAGTTCTGATCACAGAGGGTGTGAAGGCAGGAGGCAGGACTAAAACCCAAGAACGGTGTTTCGCTGCCTTAGGATAGGGATAGGGCTGTGTCCAGACGTGGAGCGCTCAGCACAGGAGAGACGTGGAGCTGCTGGAGCACGTCAGGGGGGGCACAGAGATGCCCCAGGGGTGGGACACCTCCCTGTGGGGACAGCTGGGAGCTGGGGCTGTGCAGCCAGGGGAAGAGAAAGCCTCGTGGAGACCTGAGAGCAGCCTCTCACTGTCTAAAGGGGGGCTGTGAGAAAGAAGGGGGCGACCCCTCAGCAGGGCCTCTTGGGATGGGACTGGGGAAATGGCTTCAAACTGAGAGAGGGGAGATTCAGACTGGATGTAAGGAAAAAGGTTTTCAGGACAGAAGTGGTGAAGCACTGGCACAGGGTGCCCAGAGAGGCAGTGGCTTCCCCATCCCTGGGGACACCCAGGGCCAGGCTGGCTGGGCTCAGAGCACCCTGCCCCAGCTGGAGGGGTCCCTGTGCCCTGCAGGGAGCGGGGCGGGGTGGCCTTTCAGGGTCCCCTCCAACTCCCGTGGTTCTGATTCTGTGTGATCAGCTGCATTTTGCTCTCGCAGAGATGTCAGGGATGGGTGGAGGGAGTTCTGCAGCCAGGAGAATTAAACTAACGCTTCAGGCTGTACTGCTGGAGCTCCGCTGAACTCATTAGGCGGTGTGCACTTTTTAATTCTTTTCTCTGAATAGCTCCTAACATATCGACACAGGCAAACACAAATTGCACAGCACTCTTCACAGCTGGACACAGTAAGAGTGTATGATAAAGGACCCAGTGACAGTTCATAATGAGTTCCACATCCAGCTACTTCCAGGAACAGAAGTCTCATCAGTCCAAGATTACTTTTCTAATACGATTGCAAAAGTCAGGTTAAATAAAGAGCGAGAGTTACGGGAACAGCGAGTTTCCCTTTCCCTTTCTGTGTGTACCCAGGACAGTTCTGATGAAACCCAAAAATATCTAACACTCAAGCTGTTCAAATCACTCATTTGAGAACTCTGGCCCTAATCCCCTCACATTCCGTAAAAATGCTGTTGATGCACTCCAAGCCCCCCCGAGAATCTGCAATCTATTAATTAGCCACAAGCTACAAAACAAGGACACAGCAGCAGAACTCCACCCCCGTGCACTGTGGTTCTTTACTAATGAAATATCTCGAGCCAGGCCCTGGCGCCCCGCTCCCTCATCCCCCGGCTCCCACCTGTGATCTTCTCCAGCAGCGACACGTCCTGCACCTCCTGAGGCAGGGAGGCAATCTTCTGCCGCACCGTCGCGTCGCCCGACGCCGCGTTCTCCAGGTCTTGCAGGGCTTTGATCAAATCCTCGGTCTGTAAGGCAAGTTCGCTCCGTCACTGCGGGCAGCTCTCCACCACTCCCTACCTGAAGTCACCCACTTCTAGACGCAACCATTTTTAGAGCATTTTTTGCAAGTAACTCGTGAGCGGCTGCTGCCTGACGGGGGGAGCATTCGCCAGACCTCCAGTGCCCTGCTGCTCAGCGACTGACACGCTGCTGGAGGGGGATCACCTTCCTCAGGGCCCGCAGTGGGCAGCTCCTCGCTCCAATTAAGGGCGGCGATGGTTTAGGCAGAGCCTGGGAGCCCACCCCCACGGCACCCCGAGGGGCGGCCCCCCACCCTCCGCACAGCCCCCTGCCCACTCCGTTCCTGTTGCTGAACACCTTTGTTGGCTCCTTCTCTCCAGCTGGCAGGAGCACGTTTGCACTCTGGTGCTAAATTCCACAGGTGCACTCTGCCACGGCAAACCAGCCAACCCCCTTTATCGGTCCAAGCAAAGCTGCAGCAGATTTCCAGTTAGGTGCTTTGGAATTTCACTGAGTTCAGGGTAGGCACCCAGCTGGCTACACCGGAGCACAGACATGCTGAAGCAAAGCTGGTGCGCTCCTGACTTCGCACAGACACTGCTCCCTTCATTCGGCACAGCCTGCTGCAGTTCACCTGCTCTCCACCACCTCCCCTCAACTTCATCCCAACTGTTTTAGTGCACGGAACAAAATACGCCAGCTCCAACGAGCACCCAAAAGATGCTGCCTGAAAAACACAGTGCATGAGCACAGCCTTTGGAGCTCCACGCCTGACCCCACACGCTTCCCCTGAGCTCCAGGAGCCTTCGTGAGCACGAAGGGAAAGCATTCCATTGCTTAGCTCAGCGCAAGGTTTTCGTGGCTGGAATGCCCACCCTGTAAGCAACAACACTGATGTTTACACAGCATTGCAATAGTTAGGTTGAGAACTAATAAGAACACTGACTGCTTCTAAACAAGTATTTATGGAAGTCTTACAGCTTAATCTAACACTGAAGTCCACTGCCCAACAGTTATTACTTCTTCACAAGCTAGTGATGACTTCCAAGAGTAACAAACAAAGTTTATCATCAAGAGAAACCACAAGCTGCAAGGCTTCTGGAGCTAAAAGCAACACGAAAAGCCTCACTCATCACTTTGGCAGCTGTGATTTATTTTTATTTGTCAACATTTACCCTCTGCCAGATGGACAGTGTAATTTTTTGTACCCTTTTCAAACAGGCAATGGTTTAACATATGTTCATTCTGTAGCCTTAAATGGTCAGAGCAATCCTCTGCATTCCTATTATTTCCACACCCCTAACATGTCAGCCTCAAAAAAAAAAAAAAAAAAAAAAAAAAACAACCTGATATTCCTAACCGACCTCCACGGAAACCTACCAAAGGCTGAGCTTTTAACGCACACCTGGGGAGATGTGCCCTACCGTTAAAAACACCAGCACAGTTCTAACTGCGTCACAGCTCCAGGAGGTTACACGCTGATCTCAGAAAGAATTTAAACTGCAGCTCGCTCTTCCAGCAGTCCTCTGAGATCCTTTACCGGCAGCAGCAGTCAGAGCCCGGCTCAGAGCACCTGAACACACCCAGCACCGGCCGCCTTTCGCCCCAGCACAGGACCTGCCGGGTGTCGGGCTGTGCCGCTGCACCCCCCTGGGGCAGCTCCCCCCCCTCCCCGTGGCAGCACCCGCCCCACCCCACCTACCAGCAGCGGCCCGGCGCTGGGGTCTTGGGGGGAGTAGCTCCCAGGGTAATCATCATCTTCCTCCTCCTGGATCTGCTGGAAAGTTCGCTTTAAAGACGACTTCTTCTCCTCTGCAACTGAAGACACACAGGCCCGTCTGGGTACCAGATCTGCCCCCCCACTGCCGCCTCAGAAACCCGCACCAGGTGCTCTGATGGTCAGGCCTCCAAGGAGGAGGATGGCCGCAGGCGGGCTCTGGTGTTGGCACCATACTCCAAACACTCACACAAAACAGCAAGAACAGGCTGGGTTTGCCCACGCAGCTCTCCGTACACACAGGCGCTCCAGCTGCCTCTGTGCCAGCAGCACACACCGTGCACACCTGCGGGCGCCCACGCTGCAGGCAGCAGAGACAAGCAAACGCCCCAACTTGCCGGCAACTGGCAGGGCTCAACGCTGCCGGGTTCCCAGCTGGCACTGTGCGTGCAGGTAAGGATTTCCTACCAGCAGGAACGGAGCGTGGGTCCCGAGACACAACTCCAGACTTTCTTCGCTCCACGCTCACTGCAGCCCCACCAGCAGTTAGCGGCTGGCCGCTGAGCCCCTCGCTGCTCCCCCCCAGCAGCCCTCAGGACAGCTCAGGCACAGCTCTGGAGCATGGTGACAGCAGCAGCTGCGGGCAGAGCGTGAGCCAGCCCCCAAACCTGCCACACTTCAGGATAATTTCACAGAGCAATTTCACAGGACTGCCCTGGGCACAGAGTGCTGCCAGCCTGCAGGGGGGCACCACCTGGAAAGGCCTCACTGGGATGGAGGGCAGCTCAGAGGTGCTGCACACCCTGCTGGCGTGGAGGAAGGCGAGCGGCCTCCATGAAGCACACACAAACGTGTCTGTGGGGGAACATCAGCGCAGCAGAGGGCTGGAACTATGACCCTGCACCAAATTACTCTGATGTATGCTAGAGCAAAGCTGCACAGGCCAGCAAAGGGCAGTGTGACTGCGTGCACGCAGCTGATGGACAGCACCCGGTAACCAGACCGATGGCAGACGGGGCTGAGAAGCGGAACAGCTGTTTTGGGGTCTGCAGGAGCCATGGGCAGAGCAGAACCGAGCACGCGCAGGCCACCGAGCGCCGAAGCCACGCGGCACAGAGCCCTGCTAGGCACCACTTGTGTGCACTTAGCACAAAGTAATTAGCCAACAGAAGACGAGCACAAGGCAGCCAACATCAGAATGCACGACCACAGCGCGCAGAAGCAAAGCACGAACGCGATCAGGGATCTGAGCGGCTGAGGAACTGCTCCTGCTGTGCTGCCAACTGCTCTGCCACAAGACAACTGGCACGGAGGATCCTGCAGCCCGCGAGCTCTGTCTGAACGAGGCCAAATGAGGCTGGCTGCAGGCTCCACGGAGCAGAGGGGTACGAACCCCTGCAGCCCTAAGGCCCCGCAGCCAGCTGCGTGCCCAGCAGCAGGCACAGGGGAGTGGCGGCCACGGGACACCGCGGCCAGGTGGGAAGGAGCAGAGCTGGCAGGTCTGCAGCGAGACGGGGGTGGGCTGTGGCACTTCTCTTCAGCACTGGCAAACACAGGCAGCAGAGAGCCTCGCTGAAGCATCCTGGAAACACCATCTCCATTTCATCACATCAAAAATAATACACCTGTCTGCAAACTCAGGAGCACATGGTGGCAAGGGACCCCTGGACAGAACACGATGCCAGGCAAAAATCACTGCATACAGCCCGGGGGCTGTCAAAAACCTGCCAGCCACAAGCAGCTCCACCACCGCAGCCCACACACGTGGAAAAGCCTGTCACAGCTAGCCACAGAGGACAGAAAGCGCCAAGAGCATCTCGCGCTGATCAGAATTCACCCGTCGTATTGCACACAGCTCTGAGACAATCCAGGTGCCCTTGCAGAAGATGGACAGCTTCCAGGAAAATCACAAGCCTGCCGCTGACACTGACATAAACAAGACAGAAGCCACTGCTGGAGAGTTCAGTTTTCCTGCTTCCTTTGGGGTCTTCTTCACAGCTCAAACTACTCCCGGGAAGCCTTCGGAGCAAAGCACTTTTTCTCCACGTAACTGACAGTCGCTGTCAGAACAGCTCTGCAGCAGTCTCCAGGCTGCCGCTGATCTCGTTGCTGCTGCAGTGCCAGGAAGATCCAGAGCGAGCTGTAAAGGAACTCCTCCACCAGCCGACCTCTCTGCCTCCAGACCACCTCCAGCAGCCTGAGAAAGCTTACAGTGCCAAACACCGCCGTGCCAAAGCATGGATCTTCCCACAGGCTGGCAAGGGGGAGCTCCTCCCACCCAGGGCGCTCACCTGCCTGTCCTCATCTCCTGCAGACTGGTTTGAGGTGTAAAAAAGCTTCTGTGACTCCAGGACCATGTGCACAGCAAAGAGGAACCGCCCGTGGGAGCTATGGACACGCATCGAGAAAGGTAACGAGGAATTTGGAGCTTTGCTCTGATAAAAATAATCATTTTGTTTGTTTAATCTCAAGGCAACGCAGAAGGAACACACTGCCTTCACTCAGGGGACTTGGCTCCCTTCATTTCCTCCCTCAAGGAGCAGCCCCATAGCACGGGAAGGATCTCCCCGTGTAAGTAACGCACTGCACCGAGCGGACTACGCAAGCGGTCCAGATTCATTAAACAATGAACTGACAAGGCAGCAACATTCACACTCCTGAAAAGGCCTCAGCTGCTCTCGCAGCAGGCAGGGCACTCACGTCCTCAGCACCCAGACAAACGCCGAGACCCCGGCCAGGCACAGGTGAGCAGTCATGTCTCGCCCTCTCACCCAGGAAGTTCTGTTACCCCTGGGGACAGCGTGGTTTTGTAGGAACAGTTCTAAGCTCAACGACACCAGCAGCAGCCAGGCAGGGATGACAGCGAGCGGCAGCTCCCGGCCAGCCCAGCCAGGAGCCACAGCTGCACTCCTCGGACGCCGCACCGCTTCGTTTGGCTGAAAACGAGATGTTGATGCGGGGCCTCCCCAGCTCAACAGCTTCAAAACCAGGAATGTAAGCTCTGTCCTTTCCTCACAAACAGCTGTCTCGGGGGTTGCACCCAAACAGCAGAGAACACACCGCGACCTGCTTCACCCATGGGCCACCAGGGTCCCAGCACCCTGGGAACATGCCCTCCCCACGCCAGGGCGGAGGCTGCCGTGGGGGCCCTCAGCCCCTGCGCGAGGGCACAGCCCCCTCGGCCAGGCCAGCTGCTCCTACTGCACTGGGGGATCGTGACACCGGCAGCTCTGCGCTGTGAGCTGCTGCAGCGCCCGCTGGGGGCTGCCTGAAGGGCGAGCCCGGGGTGCTGCAGCCCCAGACGCACACCGGCAGCCCCAGACGCACGCTGGCACGTGCGCTCCGCAGCCCCCAGCCTCAGCAGAGGGCGCAGGCCCACCTTCCCTGGTCTCCCATCCAGGAGCACCGCACCGACGGTCACGCTAACCGCCTCACAGTGCGGAGCGCCTCTGCGGGTAGCCGAGCAAAACCCGGCCAGAGCCGCCCGCTGATTCTGGCTCCCGTGGTGCTGCCCGACGCTGGCACCACCTCAGCCATGGGGCGGATGGGCTCGCTTGGCCGGAGCTCTCAGCTCACGCAGCGCCCGCTTCCCGCAGGCCGGGCACCCCGCTGCTGCCCGGGGAGCGGGGCCAGGTGCTGCAGGGGGCACCGTCTGCAAAGCAGCGTAAAGCACAGCGAACGCAAGCAGCTCACGCTCAGTTTCTCATCTGTTTAACGATGAGAAATTACACCCAGTTACTACGTTTTCCCCAGACGACCTCAGCTGGTGTAACAAAAAAAGAGACACAACAAGCTTCTGGGCACACACGCCAAGTTCCATTTATTAAAGAGCCCTTGCTGAAACAATGAAACGTAACCACGCAAAATTAAACATTAATGTAAGAATGCAAGCACCAACAGCACTGAATCGACCATGCCATAACCCAGCTGACTGCCCCAGGCACTTAGAGCGGGGCAGTGCTGAACTCTCAGGGTGGACAACAGCTCCCCGCCTCCACCTGCTTGCCAGCACATCAGCACAGCCCTGCCACGTTCTGCCTGCGTGTGCGGAGGCAGAAGTCACCTGGAAGCTCACCAGCAGCCACAGACCACACAGCAGCACACCTGCAATCCAGAACTGCAGGTCCTGCAGGGTCAGGCTTCCCCAGGACAGCCCTGAAGAACCCCCACAGCCCGCTCTGACTGCTCAGCCGCAGCGGCCCGGAGCCCAGCGGCTCAGGTCACCCCCCCAGTGAAGCACACTGACGCACAAAAACAGAGCCGAGCACCCAGAACCCACGGGTTTCATTTACCTTTAGTCTGGGGGCTGCTGGAGTCCTCCATAGACAGCTTCAGCTGCTGGATGAACTCGCTGCCGTACACACTCCTCTCCTGCCAGATGTTGAGCAGTCGCTCCAAGGGCTTCTTGCAGCCCTCGTCTGCTTCTCTGTTCAGGGATCGGAAAACAGTTATAGCGCAGCTGGAGAACACAGGGAGCATTTTAAGAGAGCACCTCCCAAGCTAGCACCTGCACCCACTGCAGCATTTACAAGTTTGGAGAGAATCTCTCCCAGTGCCTGAGACAAACTCTGTAAAACCGATTTTCCCCTTTTACTGGAACCAGAGATGGCCTGGGGGTGCCCCATGTCCCCACCCCGATGTAAGGGCAGGAAAAGCTCTCAAGGAAGGAGCCTGGTACCCTCAGAACGTGCAGGAAGTTATAAAACACGTCTGCAACTCGTTAACGCTGAGCAGCTCTTTCAGCCAGCAGCACCCCATGAGCAAGCAGGCTGCTGGGGCCACCAGGCCCCGGCACGTGGCCGCTCAGCGCAGAGCCAGGCACAGCTCAGCTGCGGTGACAGCAGGCACCGCCCTGCCCGGAGGCCTCAGTGACGTGACCGCCTCCGCGTGGCAGGGTGGAATCACGGGGCGGCCTGAGCTGGAAGGGACCTCAAAGACCATCCCAGCTGGCACCAACACGGCAGCTGCACCACTTCTCCCCTGCTACGCATCAGGCCCTTCCCCTAGCAGGGGGCTCCAGGAAGGCTCGGAGCACGCGGGAGCTGCACAGAGCACAGCTGGCTGCGTGCAGCAGCGCCTCACAGCTTCGCTCAGGCCTCCCACAGGGAAGCGCTGCTGAGCGGCTCCCAGGCACAGAGCAGCCCGGGGCCAGACCTCTGCCGGGGGGGGGTGCAGACACCCTGACCAGTCCAGGAAGCCAGCTGAATTGAACTCAGCGTAACGAGGACACAGATCCAGAGCACAGCTGAAGGAACGGGCCGCCTGCATACCTGGCAACGTGCGAAAACGCATCCACGAGCACAGACTCGAACTCCCGCGTGAACTCGGGGCCTTTCCTCTTACTGTTCTGGATGACATCGTTTGCCAGGTACAGGAAAGTAAGCTTCCTGCTCGATTTGGCTGGGGAAAAGAAAAGAAAAGACAGAGTTTGCATTTGTCTCCCACTTCTCTACCTAAAATCGTTAACATGGTTTTCAAAGTTGCTTATACCTTCCCAGCCTAAGAACCAAGCTGAAAATATCTCCATTTTACCAGGGCAAACCAGAGGCTTTCCGGTCAGCGAGCCCTTGGTCTCCTGCCTTCCTGCTGGCTTCTGTTTGCCTGTGATTCCCCCAGCTGGTTTGTACAGCAAACACCAGCTTAAGCATTTTGTGCACAACGCCCTAACGCTGAAGAAAAGCGCAAGAAATAAAATTTACACGGTTACAGACTAAAATGAGCTGTTCCAGCTCACCAACAAGTCAGTGCAATAGATTTAACTTTTGTTAATTAGCTTCAGGGAAAAAAGAAAACTTGGCATAGAACTGCGTAGTTCAGACCAGAATGGAGCTGCAGGAGAACGCTAGTGCAGAGACTCGGACGTTTTCCCGGTCAACGCTCTGCCGGAGCAGCACCCCCTGTCCTCCCTCCCCCAGCAGCACCCCGCCGCCCCCAGACCCCGTTTCGCCCCGGGC
>VXAV01006414.1:0-12188 GCA_013399715.1 Alectura lathami | reverse complement strand
TGCGCCCTGCTGGCCGCCACCCGCGTGCGGCAGCGGCGGCTGCTGCGGGAGCTCCTCTCCGAGCTCTGTGCCTGCCTCCCGCCGGGCCCCGGCCCCGCGCCGTCGGAGGAGCTGAAGCTGGCCGTCATCCAGGCGCTGCGCACCCTGATGCACTCGGCTCGCAGCGAGGTCGTCTTGGCCCTGTACCGGCCTTCCGCCCTGCCGCTCCTGGGGTTTGCCGTGTCCTTGCTGCTGGGCCTAGCGGAACGAGAGAAGGCAAAGCAGATTAAGATCTCTGCTCTGGAGTGCTTGCAGGTCCTCATTCTGCAGTGTGACTGCCAGGAGCATCCACCCCTACGTGAAGATGAGGCACAGCAGTGCGGGGATCTGTTTGCTTCCTTTCTGCCCGGCGTGTCTATCACCCTGTCTCGGATTATTGCTGGAGACGTCAGGCAGGGTCACAGAACCACAGTTTCTGCCATCAGACTCTTTTATCAGATCGTCGGCTTGGTAATGGCTGACGAGCAGCTAGCCAGAGTCCCAAAGAATAAAGAAAAGCCCTCGGTGGAGCAAAGCAGAATATCAGAGCTGATAGTCCACCGGGGACCTGACTGGAGCAAAAGTACTGCAGAAAAACTCTCCCTCCTCCTACGAAAGATTGTTGAACTTTCTTCGGTTCACTCCCACTGGAGGGTGAGGCTGGAGCTGGTGGCACTGGCCCACCACTTGCTGAGCACCTGCGGCCGGTCGCTGGTGGGCTCCTTCGGCCACCTGCTGAAGGCCGTGGTCGGGCTGGTTAACGACGAGAACAGCGAAGTCCAGCGCAGGTGTAGCGAGGTCCTGCAGGGCATCGCAGAGCAGCGGCTGGTGGCACAGAACAGGGCTCTCGCTGACATTCTCTCGGAGAACCTCCACTCCCTTGCCACAGCTCTGCCTCGCCTGATGAGCTCTCAGGACGACACGGGCAAGTTTTCCACCTTGAGCTTATTGCTTGGCTACCTGAAGCTGCTGGGCCCCAAGGTTAACACCGTCCTCAACTCCGCGGCCCACCTGCGCCGTCTGTCCAAAGCGCTGCTGCAGGTGCTGGAGCTGGACGTGACGGACGTGAAGATCGTGGAGGACAGGCGCTGGGGCTCCGCGGGCGGCCACGAGCCGCCGGCCTCCTTGCAGCACGCTGCGCTGAGGGGCAGGTGGCAGAGGAAATCCTTCCGCTTCTTCACGGAGGAGAAGGTTTTCCAGCTGCTGCAGCAGGTTTGTCGTGTTCTCGGCTACTACGGGAACCTCTATCTGCTGGTGGATCACTTCCTGGGGCTGTACGGCGAGTCTGCCGCGTACCGGAAGCAGGCGGCCATGGTCCTCAACGAGCTGATCGCGGGGGCTGCTGGGCTGGGGGTGGACGTCCTCCAGGAGAGGGAGGTTTCGCCGAGCGTGGAGGACCTCCGAGGGTCCATAACGTCCGTTCTTGACGAGTACACAGACCAGGCCAACTGGTACTTGATCACCAGCATTGACACGGAGGAGCTCGGCCAGGAGCTGTCTGTGCCTCCCTCGGAAGCCGCCTGCAGCGGCGTCCTGCCGTCCCCAGCGCCACGGGTGACGGCCCGCACCATGAACAGCAACATCTGGCAGGTCTGCATCCAGCTGGAGGGCGTCGGCTGCTTCGCCGCCGTCCTGGGGAAGGAGTTCCGGCTGCTGCTGCTGTCGGCTCTGTACCCGGTGCTGCAGAAGGCTGGCGACAGGACCCTGCTCGTCAGCGAGACAGCGCTGGGCACGCTGGCGGACATCTGTGAGGCCTGCGGCTACGGCTTGGTGCAGCACATGATCAGTGAGAACGCTGACTATCTGGTGAACGGGATTTCCCTGAGCCTGCGCCAGGCGGCACACCGGCCGCACGCTGCCCAGGTCCTGGACACCATGCTGAGGCACTCGGACGCCAGCCTGCTGCCTCTGGTACAAGACGTTATCCAGGATGTCCTGGCCACGCTGGATCAGTCTTACCACAACCAGGCCTGCACCTTCCTCGGGGTCCTCTACTCCCTGATGGCAGCTCTAGGTACCCAGCGGTGTTTGCTGGCGCAGTTCGGTGTTGCTGTAGCTGGGGACCTTGTCCCTGACCTTCGGACTGGCCGTGGGTTTCAGGTAGCCCAGGTGCTGCGGCAGAGTGACAGCTTTGCTCGTGGGCCCGCGCTCCAGCAAAGATTGCCAGTAGCATCTGCTCTCCACAACCGCTTTCTGTGTGCCTGGCCTGCAGAGCTGCAGGGCCGTGGCCTGTGCTGGCTCCGAAAGGAGAGGCATCCCCCTGCCAGCGTTCTGTGGAGGCCGTGGGGGGTGGCAACGCGTCCGGCAGGGTTTTGACAGCCCCGGTGCTGTGACAGCTGGTGCCCGGTTCCCTGCGTCAGTCCCACGAGACTCCAGAGTCATGTTCTTCTCCCGGGGAACCTGGGGTAGCTTGCAGCCTGGCAGGAGGGGATCAGGAATGCTCGGTGACCTTCCCGTTCCTCTTTTGCAGCCCAGTGGTTTGGGTCATCCTGCAGCGAGGGACACGGGCAGGGGCCAGCTGCTGGGCGGCAGAGCAGGGCCTGGGCCCCGGCGCAGCAGGCGACGAGTCAGGAGGTGGAGCGGTTCTTCCTCGACTACATCAGGCAGAAGCAGATTGCAGAGGGCAACCTTTCTGACTCGGGTGATGAGGAGGCAGGTCAGTACCAGGGCAGTACCTTCAGCTTGCGGACAGTGGCCTCTGGGGCTCCCTGCCCTCAGCCGAGGGCCTTGGGGCAGGGCTGACGAGCTCGTGACAGCCTCAGGTCTGCTCTGAGCTGACCTTGGCTCATGCGCTGCCTCGTGCTCTTGTTTCATTCCATGCTCAAGGGGAGGGAAAAAAACACTGTGTTTTCTCACCCATAAAAGGCCACTGCACACAGTTCAGGACCCAAACTTGCCTCTTTCCAGACTCCTGTCTCATCTTCCTCATCCTCCCTCAGGAATCCCTGCACCATTTTCTCCTGGCTGCTAGCGCTGCTGCTGCTTTCCCACCTGGCTTCGGAAGGCCCTGCAGACATTCATGTAGGGAACGTTTTGGTCTTTACTGGGCTGAGCTGCAATCCTGACCTTTAAACACTGCATCTTAAAATATCCAGGCTTTTCATTTTTTATAAAAATCAGCGGAAATAGAGAAGTCCAGGGTGAAGAGAGTCGGCAAATGTCAGAACAATTGCGTTGTCCAGTAAAGAAAGCAAAACTTCCCCTGTCCCACCGTCTGAATCTGCCATTTTACTCAGAGCTCAAGCGTATGCTGGGCTCTGTCTGAACACGCTCACAAATGCCAGCGGTCTCGTTTGGGAATCGGCAGGGCAGCTGTGGGTGGGCACTGTGATCTCCCCGGATTTCCAGGCCGTTCCATGGCTTCAGTAACACTTGTGTCCTCCAGACGAGGCTCCCCCCCTTGGGAAGGCTGAGCCAAGCAGCTCTGCCGCAGAGGACGCTGCCCTGCCCAGCCATGCCCAGCTGGCGCAGGCTGTGATGGAGCGGTGCCCCCACCTGCTGTCCGACCGGAGCCTCCGCGTGCGGCTGCAGGTGAGCGCTCTGGGGCAGGCGGAGCCCGTGGTGGGACCGGGACGGGGGGCGGTGCGCACCGATCCCGCTGTGCTGGGGGGAAAGCTGCCCCGTGCTCGTTCGGGGCAGACCTGGCCTCCAAGTGACAGCCGGAGAAGGGAGGCAGCTCTCCAAAGGTGGCCTGGTTTGGGACTGGCAGCCAGGCTGGGCGCGGTCCCAGGGGCGGCTCCGTGGCAGGCGCCTTCCCCTGGCGCGCTCGGTGCTGAAGCCTCGTGCCTCAGCCTCCGGTGGAGGAAGGAGAAGCATCTTTCTCCCGTCTCCCATCCCCCTTCCTCGGGCACAGACTAATGAACGTTTCAGACGTTGCTGGGGTTATGATAAGCAGGGCTACAAGCCTGGCTTTTTTTTTCCCTTTAAATTATGAAATCCTTTGAAGGTGTCCTCCTTTTAGACCACAAAGCGAGACAGAAAACGCAGCAGTGAGGCATAACCCAGATTCCCACCACAGCGGCCCCAGCCCTGTGGGGTGGGACCCTGCAGTGGGTCCCGGTGCACAGCTCAGCCGGCAGGACCTGCCTGCGGGCCTGCCCTGCTTCCACCCTGCCCTGCAGCCCTGAACGAGTTACATCAGTGGGCTGCCTGCTGATTTCAGAGCAGGCCTGTGCTCTGCGCAGCGTTAGTTAGCCCAGCTCGTGCTGAGGTGAGACCCCACCCTTTCGTGTTAGGATCCTTCCCGCTCCCTGTCGTGACGTGGGGCATCCCCCCGAATGCCTGGTGCTGCCGGCGCTGCAGCGCCCTGAGCGGTTTCTGCCCCTCGTGCACAGGTGCTGGACGTGCTGGAGCTGTGCGTCACCGTGCTGCACCCTCACGGAAACCATCTGCTCCCCATGGCTCACCGTGTCTGGCCAGCCCTCGTCACCCGGCTGGTTAACGACGACCCCCTGGCAGTGCTGAGAGCCTTCAAGGTACAGCAGCGAGCCTCTGCCACAGCCTGCAAGCTGGCGCTTAGCATCAAGCAACTCAGGCACTGCTGTGGCCAGAGAGAGAAACACGGAGTTTGTGAATGGTTTTTATTATTTTATGTTTTTCTAACGCGGTTCAGAACGCAAGGTCACCGCCCTGCACTGGGTAGGCTTGTACCACTCTTGACCACAGCTTGTCTTTAGATAAAGTCTTGACACTGTTGCTGGGGGAAACAGCAGCATCAGTGCTTGCTGCGAGGAAGGGGAACGTGGTCCTCCTACTGCCTGAGCAGCTGGCTGGCAGAGGCCCTGTACAGCGCAGCCCTTGCTGGACCCACAGCCTCAGCAACGCCCCCTGGCAGCCGTAGGCTGAGGAGAAGGGAGCGCTCCACAGCTGAGGCATTGGCAGGGGAGGGGGGAGATTAAGTACAGACTTGGCCTCATTACAGCCCTGTAAAAGTGCTCCTGACCTTGTCAGCTGAAGGCATTGTCGTCTTGAATCACCAGTTAGCCAACGAAACGCATTGCCTGGGGTTGGCAGCCCCGGGGTCTCACAGGGCTTTCCCTGCTGTGCAGAATGAGATTCATTTTCAAACCCTTCAGTGTGAATAAAAGGAAAGTTTTGTTTCCCCAAACTCAAGAAGCCATGCGCTAGATTTGCAGAGTAGCTGTACCTCGCGTGTGCCTGCCCTAAAACAAGGGCGAGACCACTGCACAGAACTTGGAAAGCCTCCCCACCCCGGCTCCCTCAGCAGTTCCGAACAGGCCCAGCCCTCCACAAGCCTCTCTCACCTTCGCCCTGCCGAGGAGAGAAGGGCAGGCCCGGGAGGTTAGCGGTGTGAAGCTGGCCAGCAAGCTGCCGCTCCTTCAGCCTCTGTCAAGCATTTGCCCTCGGCTTTATCTGGGAGGGGGCAGCAGGCGTGGTCCCCTTGCTTTCAGCTGTAAATTATTATCCAAGCAGAGCGTGTCACCCCGGAGCTGCTGCGTGCAGCGGTCCCGAGCAGGCGGCGCGCAGAGCTGCAGGCGCGCTCCCCCCCCGTAACTGATGATGTGTCTCCCCCAGGTGCTGTGTACCCTGGCTCAGAAGTGCGGGGACTTTCTGAGGCAGAGGTTCTCCAAAGACGTCCTGCCTAAGCTGACCGGTTCCCTGCTCAGCCAGGCTCCAGCAAGTGCCAGAGCCGGGCCGGTGTACGCGCACACGCTGGCCTTCAAGCTGCAGCTGGCCGTGCTGCAGGGACTGGGCTCCCTGTGCGAGAGCCTGGACATGGGTGAGTCCCGGGGAAGGCGCAGCTGGGTGAGGTCTCTGCCTGGCTTAACTCTTCTCCCTGCATCTGGGCTGCCCAGGCTGGCGCTTGATTCTCGTCCTTCTAGTGCCCCGTGGGCTGATTTCCAGACCTCCAGACTCGTCCCACGCAGGGCCTGCTGGGCCTTCGTCCTCTTTCTGAGCAGGGCCTGGTCACTCGTTGCTGCCCAAGAACCAAGCGGAGAGGAGCTGCCCAGCACCTCGCAGAATCTGAGTGCTCATCTCAGTGGTGCGCTGGAAGGGGGTGTAAAGTGCTTGAGATGCTGCAGGCAGAGCTGCTGGGCCACGCTGTGTCCGTAATTAGCTGAAGAACCCAGATGGGACTGCTGGCTAAGCTGACTGGTTCCATTTTGGGGCATCTCTGGATGACCCTTCACATGCAGCAGATCGTATTCTTCTGTGGAATGAAACTCTGAAACTCTTCTAGGTTAAATTTCTGGAGCTGACTGCTGAGAGAGAAGGTTTGCTGGCTGGTTGCTATTTTCCTCTCTCAGTGCCCTTGATTGCTTTCCTAGCTCCACAGCAGGATTTTCAAGAGGAGAGGTTGGAAGAGCTCTGGGTCAGACAGTTCAAAGGCTCAGGAGCCACTTGCTGCCAATTTAGCGCAGATGCTGCTTGGCAGCAGCAGCTGAGCAAGTTACCTCCTACCCTTCTTTTCTGGTCCGTTTCTGCAGGTGAGAGTGACCTGAACAAAGTGGCGGATGCTTGCTTGATCTACCTCAGCGCCAAGCAGCCCCCGAAGCTGCAAGAAGCTGCCCGGAGGTAATGTCTCTGAAGTGCAGGTCTGCCTGCCATGGTGGGGAGGGGGGAGCACAGCAGCCCCATCCCTTTTGCGCCTTTCCCATTCCTTTCCCCGCATCTGTGTCCTGTAGAAAGGGATCTCGCAGGAGCTCACTCTTCTCTGGTGGAACAGCAGCTCCTGCCCAGCATGAGCTGTGGAGGTTAGCTTGCCCACAGGTGACAGCTGGCGTTCAGATTGTGCCTTGCTCCGAGGGGGCTGGGAGAGGCGCAGAGCACGTGCAGCTCAGGTGGACACGCGTCAGCCCTGCGAGGTGTTGGCAGACACACTTTGCTAGCTGGTGTTCACAGCTCTGCTCGACACGTTCCTGCTGTCAGGATACGAAATCGCTCCTGCCAGGTGTTGTCACCTGGAGACAAGAAGGGCAGACACTTCAGCAGACAGGACGAGCCCAGCTGCAGAACAGGAGCAGGAAAGCCATGCATCCCTGCGAAGGAAGGGAAGAGCCGCCCTCTGCGTGGCCCACCTCCCCTCCCGACGGAGGCGGCCGGCTGCGAGCGGGCTCAGCGCGCTGCGGAGGGCAGGCTGCTGGCAGGGAAGAGCCGACAGAGCACAGGGCTGCACGGGAGCCTGCGTGTGGCTGGGCAGCAGCTCAGGCAGAGAGCCCTCAGAAGCCGTGGCTGTGCCTTTGTTTGCATTCCTGAGCTGGTGACAGCCGGTTTATTTTTACCTTGGTGGCTTTTGTTGAGTCGCAGCAGGCTGCAGCGGCGAGCGTGCGGCAAAGGGCTCTTGGCCGGAGGTTGCCTACCCCCGGCACAATGCGGTGCTCGTCTGAGGGAGCGGCGCTGGCGGGGAAAGCAGAGCACCAGGATTTCTCTGTTGGGAAACTTGAGCTTCTAAGTCATCAGCAAAGCAGGCTGAAAAGCATCACCACTTCACACGCAGGATGCGGGGAGATGCTGAACGAGCCCTAGGATGTGCTTTCAGGCAAGGGCAAAGTATCAGCCTGCCACGTGAAATATGCTGCATCTTAAATGCTTCTAAAACAGAACAGAACAGAACTAATCTCAGCCACAGCCCCAGTGCCAGCGTGCATCCCATAACTCAGCTTCGTCACTGCAGAAATCATTCGAGGTATGCAGAAATCTGCTTCCATACTGATTTATTCTGAGTGGCCCCTGCCCACCTTCCAGGTGTCTTGCCCAGCTCACCAGCTGTGACCTGCCAGGAGGAAGGTCAGCTCCTGCAAAGTCACTTGTAGCTGCAACGACCCCCAACACCAACTGAAAAAAAAAAAAAAAAAAAAAGATTTTTGTCTCGCAGGAGTGCTCTCATGCTCCAGGGAGGCTGTGTGATCCCAGTCATGGGGCCCTGCCGTGTTGTTAGATGAAGCAGCAGGGGAAAGTGAGTTTGGCAAACACAGCTTTGTGCAGAACTCACAGGCAGAAATAGATGCTGGGAAAACATGAACCCCAGCGTGTCTGCGGAAGAGACTGGGGCAGCAGGATTCATTCTGGCAGCTGGTGGTATTGCAGGAGAGAATATTACCCAAACCTTGTTTAAAGAAACAAAAACACTGAAGAGGAGTTTGGGAAAGCCAGGGTACGCTGGGCACAGCTTTGCTGTTACTGAAAATAAGCCAGTGTGCCTGGGGGTGAGGTGCCCAGGAGCACCCCGCGGCTACGGGGCTGGGAGCGGGGCAGCAGACCGGTGTGAGGTGAAGGTCAGGGTGTGTAGGTCTGAGCATCTGAGAATGTCCCCAGCAGGCTGCTCCCTTCAGGGAGTAAAACACAAAACATCAGACCCTGGAGGGAAGGAGATGAAGAGGCGGTCACTGGCCTGCTCAGCACTGCGCAGGTAGCTCTGCATTTTTCAGTTTGGAGCGGCTGTTTTGGAGTTTACACTTTTTGATAAATGTTTACAGCCTGCAAATTTTGCCACTTGACCTTTCAGCCAGCGTTCTCCACAGGAATGTTTTCTCCAAGATGCAGAAACAATTTCCCCAGTTCCTTCTGCAGCCTGTGGTGACCTGTGTGTAGCTGAATGCCCCGAGGCCAGGCAGCTTGCTCTCCTGCCAGCCTGCTCGCGCCATGCCCCGCTTTGCCCACTGCCTGGGAGAAGACAAGGCGCCAGAAGAGCCTGGCCCTGCTCTGTGCCACTAGAACCAGTGTGAGCTATTTTGGGATCCTTTTAGATACCAAATTTGATTACGCAGCGTTGAAGACCCCTTTTGATTTGTTGTGGCTTATTGGATACCTATTGGCAGCTGTCATTTCAGGCTGGGCTGAAGCACACTAAAACAGCCACCTGCGCAAGGCAAAAGTCAATAAAATTATATTTAAGGGAAAAGAAAAAAAGCAACAACAGAAAACAAACCTGGATTAACCCCAGGTTTCTTTGCCATGGAAACAGGTTGCTTAGAAACTGCCCAAGAGTTGGTCTGAGTGTAGAAGTCAGGGCGGCTTTAATGCGCAGCGCTGGGGGGATCGGGAGGTGGCCACACGCCGTGGGCCACGGCAGGCACAAGAGGCTGCGAGAGCCTGCCAGGGGCCAGCTGAGCTGAGGGCTGCTCCCCCTGGGCTGCAAAGAGGCCGGAGAGCAGGATCCCTCTGCTGTGAGCGGAGGAGCTCAGGCTGCAGGGTGCTGAAGAGCCGATGCCGGCTGAGCAGCACTCCCCATTCCCACCCGTGCTCCCCAGGGACTCACCCCAGCCCAGCACCGCTCACCCCAGCGGGGCTGGTTTCTGGGCAGCCCTCCGCGGCCGGGGAGGCCGGCGGGCCCTGCTGTCCCAGCAGCAGCTGCGTGCTCCCGGCACCGCGGCCGGGCAAGCACCGAGGAGCAGACAGGAGCTCTGCTCTGTGAGGGGCGCTGGGCAGAGGGAAGAACATTCGGGGGTGGCTGCTAAGAGCTCAGGGTGAGGGGGGGCTGAAGCGAGGACCCTCGGAGCAGCGTTAGCTCAGTCTGTGGCCCAGCCTGGAGGGCTGCCTGTGTTGCAGCCAGTGCCCATGCTTCCCGTAGCCGCCCACAATGCCCTCTTGGGCATGAGCCACTCCTCCTTACTCCTCTTTCCTTCCTTCCCTCTGCTTTCTGCAGTGTTTTCCTCCACTTGATGCACGTGGACCCCGACAGCACCTGGCTGCTCCTGAACGAGGTCTGCTGCCCCCGGCCGTACGAGCCACCCCACGCCAGCCTGCGGCCCGTGGGGCTGCGCGGGATGGGACGGCCGCGCTGCGAGTTCACCGACAACGTCCTGCTGCTGCTGGAGGAGCTGGGGCAGCGGGAGTGCGCGGCACCACGGGTGTCTCCGCCCTGACGGGGAAAGAAGAGCCTCCGAGATGGCGCTGAGCAGGAGAACCCCGCCACCGAGGCCCTGGTCCTGCCAGGGGAAGCCGCTGCCCGCCCTGGGGCACTGCTGAGAGCCCTTCCCCGTCGGCGCGAGGAAGGCTCTTGAAGGCAGCGCGTGAGGACGAGGTGGTGCCTTGCCCCCGCTCCTCCAGACTCATTCTTCTCTGCGCTGTGCAGCATCCCGCTGTCCCGTTAGAAGGGGCCAGGCCCTTCCCTTACAGCGTGCTGGGGCTGGCCGGGGAGCTGTGCTGCCCGATCCTCACCGTTGAGCTGTGGCAGATCTTTAGGCAGCCAGCCAGCCTGCCTTGATTTACAGCTTGCAAGTGATTTAAGAGTCCCTTTATTCCCAGATTGCCTGCCATTTTTTGCAGGCTGTTTCTCAAACCTCTCAGGTTCTTACCGCCCGCCCCAGGAGAACAGGAGGAAGCAGCAGCGCCAGGTGCATGGTATGAGCGCGTTGGTGCTGCACCGTGGGGTGGGAGGTGGACGGGGCTGTGGGTCCTGCCCTGCCCCGGGGCTCCCGCCCACCCAGCAGCTGCCCCGGGCTGCACCCAGCCCTGCAGACCCCTCCCTGCCCCCGCCTGCGGGCGCTGCCGTCTCCGCTCCCAGACCACGCCGTCCCTGGGATGCAGCAGCTGCAGGCGGGGGGCTGCTGGCTGCTGGCTGCTTCCAGACAGAGCCTTGTGAAAGTTTTATGCTGGTAACGCAAGAGGACAGACCTTGACTGTAAATTCAGAAGCAAGCTCAGAAATACAAACGCAGTGAAATAAAGTGGGCGTTACGGGGAACAAACAGGCTCTGTGTGCTACTGTTGGGGATCCCGCGGGAGCGCCCGGAGCGCAGCCCAGCTGCTGGGACCGCGGGGACTGGGGCTGACGCTCACGCATCCCTCACCCCCGTTTGAGGTGGCCTCCCCTTGTCTTCCTGGTATTTTGCCAGGAAAAACACAGCTCGGTGGCTTTGTGCCACGCAGGACAAGGCGCAGTTCAGCCTTTACCCCTCTCGCTTCTTTCACCGCTGAACGCCAGGTTGCGTTTGGTGCAAGGGACCGGCCAGAGCTGGCCTGCTGGGGGAGGACAGGCGGGTGGGGTGTTACCTTGGTTTCCAGAGCACTCCTGGCACTGCGGAATTTTCAGGACTGCTGTAGCACTGTACGGAATCCATCCTCGCCCTCGGCGCTTGTCGGAGCCCGCGCGCTGGGTGCCGGCAGCAACGCGCTCAGTGCTGCTGCCCGAGCCACCAGCACAGGGCCGCCGTGGCCTGCACGGGCTCTGCCTCACAGGGAGGTGTGAGATGGACGTGGCCGTGGGGAGCTCACCCCCAGCCAGCCCGGCGAGAAGCACCCCTCCCGCTGCCGGCCCCAGCGGCTCCCGTCGGGCTGCAGGTACATCGCTGACCCAAACGTGCTCAGCTGTGTTCCAATTTGTCACTGCTGGGAAGCAGAAGGACCCAGCCTGGCTGGAGCCGCCTCCGCCGAGACACGAGGCAAGGTTTAAAGAAAAACCAATAGCCTCCTTTCTAGCTTTATTGTAGAATAAAACCACACATTTCTGAAAAGAAACGCATGAAACTGAGCGGCACCTGAGCAATGCAGGCCAGCGCCCGTTTCTGGAGGCTGAGCGCACCACAGGACGCCTGCAGAGCCGGGAGAGCTCTGCCCGTCCAGGGGCTTCCCCAGGGCCCCCAGCCCCGCAGCACCCACAGCCGGGCGGGGACATGGCCCCATGCAGGCCACAGCCCCCGCAGCCCTGCTCTACCTTTTGTTCCCAACATTCCACATAAACTCAGCAAAATTAATCTCTTCCAATAAAACCTGTTATTTTTAAAAGCTTGCCTCTAGGTTTTGCAAATTACTACAGCAAACAGCAATTTGTTTGCTCGCCATTTGAGGTGATTTGCAGCCTTTTAGTCTCCTTCCAGCAGCTCCAGCTCTTCCCCTTCCTCCCCCGCAGAGCGCTTTTATTGCTCTGGCAGCGGATGCCTCCCATCCCCTCTCCTCCCACCCGGAGACGCCTTCCCCCGACGGGAGCCATCGGGGCGCGACGGGAGCGGCTCCGCCGGGGAGATCCCGGCTGGATCCATTTTCCCGGCTGGATCCCTTTTCCCGGCTGGATCCCTTCCCCCGGGTGGATCCCTTCCCCCGGGTGGATCCCGGCTGGATCCCTTCCCCCGGCTGGATCCCTTCCCCGGGTGGCCCCTCTCCCCGCAGCGGGCCGGTGTTTCTCTCCGGCAAAGCACCCGCAGTTCGCTCCCCGTGTGACCGCGGCTCCGCGCACGAAGCCCTCGGCCGCCGCCCGGCCCCCGCCGCCCC